>CM062508.1:1734171-1886671 GCA_031479575.1 Coregonus ussuriensis | reverse complement strand
AGTCGACTACAAAATCCACAATGCAATGCTCTCTCTGTGGGCTGGCTGGCTGGCTAGCTAGTTAGCAAACATAGCTACACATAATAATACCAAAGACAATATCAGCATGTAATGTAACTAGTTAGCTGTAAAATCGCCTAAACAAATTACACTATCAATTTAGGAGTCTACAATCTCACCATGTTCAACCTGCAGATTGATGCGCCTCTCAGAGTGGAGTCTGACATTCGCAACGGCAGATATACTTTTCAGGAGATGGGAAACGTTGCCCATGCTACGTCAATGGGCTGCGTGGTGCATTCTGGGCGATTCTGGGAGCGCTCTCCTTCAAGGAGTGAATGTGTCTATTGGGCACTAGCTCAGAAACCAAACATTTGCATGAATTTCATCAACAAGAAGTAAAACATTACAAATATTTTCTGAGATGTGAGATAATTAACTTGCTATCTGTAGTATCGTATAGCTTTGGAATCGCGACATTACGTACTTTTGAGGAAAATAGGCACGTTTCTTGACATATACACGGACTTTGAGAAGTGATTGCGTGACGATTAGCTTAGCAACCGCGTGACGCAGCATGACAATATGAACGCGATTGGTCAACAGTCTGCTGGGTGGGGTGTTACACGTCCCTTCATTCATTGGATTCCTCTCTCCTTTATATACGATCTCTGGCATCGGCAGCACGCAATGCACCCTGGACTAAAGAGGCAGACAAACAGGAGAAATGTGCTAGACCCTCCGTTAAATTACACATTTCTCGAGGTGGCTCATTCGAGAGAAGACACCCTCCCAAGTTATGACATAGGCCAGTAATGAAATCTGACATGTGTGATAGACGTTTTTGCGATCTAAAAGTCATGTTCCTATTAACCTCCAGTGTAGGGAGAGCAACTTTATCACGGTGCTACGTCATACTGGACGGATTTCTGCCTGCTTGAACGGCAATAACTCAGATACACATGAACACATAAAATGACCCAGGGAATTGATAGATCACTCAGAGATGCACAAAAACAATATAACATTAAAAAATGGGTGAACCTTTCCTTTAAGTATCAAAAGTAAAAGTATGAATAATTTAAAATTCCTTATATTAAAAAAAGTTGAGATATGTAAGTTTTGGAGTGACCTAGACATAGACATGTGAGTTATAGATCAGTTACATTGAAAGCAAGTCTACAAAGTGGTAGATCTGTTATACAGACCCCTTGACTTTACCCAGTACTTTGTTGAAGCACCTTTGGCAGCGATTACAGCCTCGAGTCTTCTTGGGTATGACGCTACAAGCTTTGTTTCTCCCATTCTTCTCTGCAGATCCTCTCAAGCTCTGTCAGGTTGGATGGGGAGCGTCGCTGTGCAGCTATTTCCAGGTCTCTCCATAGATGTTCGATCGGGTTCAAGCCGGGCTCTGGCTGGGCCACTCAAGGACATTCAGAGACTTGTCCTGAAGCCACTCCTGCGTTGTCTTGGCTGTGTGCTTAGGGTCATTGTCCTGATGGAAGGTGAACCTTCGCCCCAGTCTGAGGTCCTAAGCGCTCTGGAGCAGGTTTTCATCAAGGATCTCTCTGTACTTTGCTCCGTTCATCTTTCCCTTGATCCTGACTAGTCTCCCAGTCCCTGCCGCTGAAACACTTCTCCACAGCATGATGCTGCCACCACCATGCTTCACCGTAGGGATGGTGCCAGGTTTCCTCCAGACGTGACGCTTGGCATTCAGGCCAAAGAGTTGAATTTTGGTTTAATCAGACCAGAGAATCTTGTTTCTCATGGTCTGAGAGTCTTTAGGTGCCTTTTGGCAAACTCCAAGCGAGCTGTCATGTGCCTTTTACTGAGGAGTGGCTTCCGTCTGGCCACTCTACCATAAAGGCCTGATTGGTGGAGTGCTGCAGAGATGGTTGTCCTTCTGGAAGGTTCTCCCATCTCCACAGAGGACCTTTGGAGCTCAGTCAGAGTGACCATCAGGTTTTTGGTCACCTCCCTGACCAAGGTCCTTCTCCCCCGATTGCTCAGTTTGGCCAGGCGGCCAGCTCTAGGAAGAGTCTTGGTGGTTCCAAACTTCTTCCATTTAAGAATGATGGAGGCCACTGTGTACTTGGGGACCTTCAATGCTGCAGAAATGTTTTGGTACCCTTCCCCAGATCTGTGTCTCGACACAATCCTGTCTCTGAGCTCTACCGACAATTCCTTCGACCTCATGGCTTGGTTTTTGCTCTGACATGCACTGTCAACTGTGGGACCTTATATAGACAGGTGTGTGCCTTTCAAAATCATGTCCAATCAATTGAATATACCACAGGTGGTCTCCAATCAAGTTGTAGAAACATCTCAAGGATGATCAATGGAAACAGGATGCACCTGAGCTCAATTTCGAGTCTCATAGCAAAGGGTCTGAATACTTATGGAAATAAGGTATTTCTGTTTTTTATTTTTAATAAATTAGCAAACATTTCTAAAAACCTGTTTTCGCTTCGTCACTATGGGGTATTGTGTGTAGATTGATGAGGAAAAAACATAATTTAATCAATTTTAGAATAAAGCTGTAACCTAACGCCCTATTTCTATTTCTACGCTCCTCGTTCTTCAGTTTCGTTTAGCGTCTTTTACGTTCTGTTTTGTGCTCAGCTTCAAACATCTGAAAATACAATATTCTTGTTAATGATGGTACAGTGGGTTAGATGGTGGAATGATTCTCTACTGGCTTGTTTTGTCACATAAACTGAAATTAGGCAACTATTAGAATTTTTGCAACCAGGAAATGGCAGAGTGATTTCTGCATAGGGCATCTTTAAGCAAACCAGACAGCACAGTGTTCTTTTTTTTTTTTTTTTTTTTTACAGACACTCAGACATCATTTACAAACAAATCAGAGGCAGTAGGGATGACCAGGGATGTTCTCTTGATAAGTGCGTGAATTGGACCATTTCCCTGTCCTGCTAAGCATTCAAAATGTAACAAGTACTTTTGGGTGTCAGGGGAAATGTATGGAGTAAAAGGTATATTATTTTCTTTAGGAATGTAGTGAAGTAAAAGTAAAAGTAGTCAAAAATATGTAAAGTAAAGTACAGATACCCCGTGTGTGTGTGTGTGTGTGTGTGTGTGTATGTAACCCAAGCTTGTGTGTATCTCAGAGACAGGCCTAGTTATCAGGGGTTAGGGTAAAGGTGAAAGAGATGATACTAACTTACTAACTTAATTCTCTTCATTGCTCTGTGTGGGCACTGCACTGCCCTGTCCTCCTCTGTGTGGGCACTGCCCTGTCCTCCTCTGTGTGGGCACTGCACTGCCCTGTCCTCCTCTGTGTGGGCACTGCCCTGTCCTCCTCTGTGTGGGCACTGCCCTGTCCTCCTCTGTGTGGGCACTGCACTGCACTGCCCTGTCCTCCTCTGTGTGGGCACTGCACTGCCCTGTCCTCCTCTGTGTGGGCACTGCCCTGCCCTGTCCTCCTCTGTGTGGGCACTGCCCTGCCCTGTCCTCCTCTGTGTGGGCACTGCCCTGCCCTGTCCTCCTCTGTGTGGGCACTGCCCTGTCCTCCTCTGTGTGGGCGCTGTCTGCTATCTGGGGGAGTTTTGTAATGACAGCGGCAGACACATGTCTGTTGTTTGCTGTAACATGGACAATAAAGTTGTACAGTATTGGAAGATAAAGCTTATCACTGCTGTCAATCTTCTGCCTTCCATGACAGGCCAATGTCCTTTAGAGGAAGGGAGACAGTATGTCACAGCATCATTTAAGTAACCAAAAATCAAGCAAACATTTAAAGATAAACTCTCTCTCTCACTCCCTCTTTTCCCCCTCTCTCTGTGTGTCACACATACACACACTCAACCCTCATACCACACACACTCAGACACACTCTCTCTCTCACTCTCTCGCACGATTGGCCTCCTCCCAAACAAAACAGTAGAATAGCTTGTTAATGATTCAGTGCTGTTGTTTTGCTCTTCCTTGGTTACCAGATTGTCTCAGTTGAACCCCCCACCAGGCCGAAATATCAGCCTGCTCACTAGAAAAAGACTTCGATTTCGGAGGTTTGAAAAAGGTCCTGAGAACGTCGATATATGCCTTCCTCTGGGCAAAAAACCCCCGAAATAAATAAGGCCTAGCACTGGACACGACCTGCGCCACAGCAGTTCACAATGCTCTAGCAAGCCGTGAGAATACTTGATGATAGTCAATGGTATGAGGTTGGGTTGGTTTCCAGAACCTTCCCCAAAACAATAGCCCCTGACCTTAACCACTTAGAATGAATGACAAAACTGTTAACCTTAGGGTTGTTTCTGTTTAAACCCTGTAACCACGCGGGAATTAATGCATCAAAATAGACGTTCATCCATAACGTGTCAAATTCCGAAGGGAAACAATGAGATCTTGTTGAGGCTGAAATATAGCCCTGTAAATCACATCCATTCTGCACTAAAAGCCTTTTTCAGATGTCCAGAGATGTTTACTATAAAGACGGAGATTTAGAGCAGGTTATAGCCTTGTCAAACCACTAGCGACGTGGCTGTTTTCATGCAGGCTGGCAGGGCCTACATAATGAGTGTGTTTACAGTGTGTAGAATAGTTGTATTGCAGCTCAGATGCTGTTCCCAGGAGGGACAGCGCTTCTCTTCCCATTAGCTCATAAGACACAGTGGATAAACAGACACACAAGCACGTGCACGTGCACGTGCACACACAGACACACACACAGACACACACACACAGACACAGTGGATTAATACACATCCTGGAGTCTTACACAGCTGATAGATGGAGATGTCCGTCATCACCATAACCTCTCTGTCGTCACCGTAACCTCTCTGTCCATCCCCATAACCTCTCCGTCCATCACCATAACCTCTCCGTCATCACATAACCTCTCCGTCCATCACCATAACCTCTCTGTCATCACCATAACCTCTCCGTCATCACATAACCTCTCTGTCCATCCCCATAACCTCTCTGTCCATCACCATAACCTCTCTGTCCATCACCATAACCTCTCCATCATCACCATAACCTCTCCGTCATCACCATAACCTCTCCGTCATCACCATAACCTCTCCGTCATCACCATAACCTCTCCGTCATCACCATAACCTCTCCGTCTATCTCCATAACCTTTCCGTCATCACCATAACCTCTCCGTCCATCACCATAACCTCTCCGTCATCACATAACCTCTCCGTCCATCACTAATCTCTCCGTCCATCACCATAACCTCTCTGTCCATCACCATAACCTCTCCGTCCATCACCATAACCTCTCCGTCCATCACTAATCTCTCCGTCCATCACTAATCTCTCCGTCCATCACCATAACCTCTTCTCTCTGTCTGAGTTCACGTTTCAAGTTTTATTAGTCTTATGTACAGGTATACACATGGTATACACTGTTCAAATAAATGCTTTCTGCAGGTTCCTTCTGGACAATGCAACAACAATAAGCAATAAGAACAAATAAGAACATAAAGTAAATGTCTCAGTAGAACAGAATCAACATTTAGCATCAGTATAATACAGGAAGGAACAATGTATAGTCCAATATTTACATGTGTTTTGGGGAAGGGGGGGGGGGGGGGGGCAAGTGTTTAAATGGTGCAGTATTTAGCAATCATAATAAGAGTCTGGTAGCAGCAGTTGTGATGTGTGTGTGTAGCATTCATATATATATATATATATATGTGTGTGTGTGTGCGCGTGTGTGTGTGTGTGTGTGTGCGCGTGCGCGTGCGTGTGTGTGTGTGTGTGTTTGAAGTCAGCCAGAGGTGAGGACAGTATGTTTGAGCAGCTGTTGACTGATGCCAGAGTGTCTTTACCAGAAATAGGGCTTTTAGAAGTCAATAATCTGGATGTGTTAGCTCTGCTTCCCCACACAAAGAAGCACACTAACAGAGCTAAAATACTCTCTGTGTCCGAAATGGCACCCTATTCCCTACGTAGTGCACTACTTTTGATCAGGGCCCATAGCAATCTGGAAAACAATAATGCACTATCTAGCGATTGGGGTGCCGTTTGGGACCCACAGCGCATCGCTTCATATTGTCTTGCTAAAGCAGGAGGAGAGAGGTCGTGTGTCCGTGGAAATCCAGGGCTTGAGAGGTACGTTGTTTTCCCGGGAATGTTTGGGTTTGTAATGGGCGTTCCCACCCGCTTTGGAGCGTCTGCTTGGCATTCTTATGACAGACAGAGAAAGGCCCCGGACAGGTTCTCTAAGCTCTTTGAACTCTTTAGAACTCCCCAACAGAACCAGAATCCTCCTCGGGATGCTTTCACCCTGTCTTGTTGTTGTTGTTCTACAACACAACGAGGAGATTACATGTTATACAGTGCCTTGCAAAAGTATTCATCCCCATTGGCGTTTTTCCTATTTTGTTGCATTACAACCTGTAATTTAAATGGATTTTATTTGGATTTCATGTAATGGACATACACAAAATAGTCAAAATTGGTGAAGTGAAATGAAATATTTAACTTGTTTCAAAAAATTCTAAAAAATTAATAACGGAAAAGTGGTGTGTGCATATGTATTCACCACCTTTGCTATGAAGCCCCAAAATAAGATCTGGTGCAACCAATTACCTTCAGAAGTCACATAATTATTTAAATAAAGTCCACCTGTGTGCAATCTAAGTGTCACATGATCTCAGTATATATACACCTGTTCTGAAAGGCCCCAGAGTCTGCACCACCGCTAAGCAAGGGGCAACACAATTAGGTAAGACACTGTACGCTCATCTGGAAAAACCCAAATTTAAGAAACAGAAGGACAATTTAAAAAAAGCCTGAAAAGTATGGAGCTCAATATCCTATTTTGGTAAAAGGGACACAGGTATTCACTATGTGCCTTGGGGAATGCAGGACCTGGAAGGCCTGGTGACTAGACTGCCTAACCTGCATGAAGGAGCAGGGAAATGGATTAGAACATTTGAAGAACAAACGATGGGGAAGCTACTGGCGGTGGGAGACTTGAAGGCATTGCTGGCCAGGGTGGTGGGAGTGGCCAAAATGGAGGACCTGTTGCAGGCGGGTGGCCTCATACAGGCGGTGCAGAGGACGTTACTGGATGGAGTGGCCTTTGACAATCTGAGAATGGAGTATCCAGCCAAAATAGACCCTAAAGGACTGAGAGGGGAGACCCTGCAAACTACCTAGAAGATAAGCTCAAGCGGTGGCGACAAGAAACAGAAAGGGGTAGAAGGATTACTTTATCCTATCCCAGGTATTCCTTAAAGAGGTGGGGTTTCAAATGTCTCCGGAAGGTGGTGAGTCATCGCCTAGGCAACCACAACAGGGTAAATGGAAGAAGAAGAAAAAATGACACCAGCTCAGATGCATGGCAGCAGTCTCAGACACAGGCTCCACAGGGGAGGACCAGATCAGGGATACTAGGGATGCAGGGAGCTTAGTGGGTAAGAGCGTTGTGCCAGTAACCGAAAGGTCGCTGGTTCTAATCCCCGAGCCGACTAGGTGAAAAATCTGTCGATGTGCCCTTAAGCAAGGCACTTAACACTAATTGCTCCTGTAAGTCGCTCTGGATAAGAGCGTCTGCTAAATGACTTAAATGTAATCCTAGAGGGGAGGGTCAGCTAGTGGCAGTAACTATGCAGGCTGATGAAGAACCTATGCTAAAGGTTCAGGTGAAGAATAGAGGCACCCCAATGATGATAGATACTGGAGCAACTTACTCATGTGTAAATCCAAATTATGCCTCTCACCTCCCCATAATATAATGCTTAGGCTCATTGTCCTGCTGGAAGGTGAACCTCTGTCCCAGTCTCAAATCTCTGGAAGACTGAAAACAGGTTTCCCTCAAGAATTTCCCTGTATTTAGCGGCATCTATCATTCCTTCAATTCTGACCAGTTTCCCAGTCCCTGCCGATGAAACACATCCCCACAGCATGATGCTGCCTCCACCATGCTTCACTGTGAACATTTGAGAACAATAAGAATAAGAATTGTAATGCAAATAGTAGAATTTTCATGACAAACTTAGTTAATTCATATGACAGTTCTAGTAAAACCAGATGCAGGAAAAAGCTACCTAATATTAGTGTCAGAACAAACTTCTGGGCTAAAGTTCAAGAAAATGAGAGTCCCAAAAGTAGGCTATCATTGTACACTGCAATAGGATTCATATCAAAATAATTTGCTAGAACAACTATGGTTAAGGAAGGCATGAGGTAAACCAGCGTCCATGAGATCGCACTATTTTGTAATAAGACAACGAGGTTCACCAATGGAAGCACAAGATGCTCTAGGATCTGATGTCATACAGACCTGGTTCATAACGCTTTTAGTGGCAAGGGATAACCGCCAATGTTGTTGTTTAGTTCTTTGAACGCATGAATCACGATGTGAATCATGTTTCCAAAGAGGGGAGTACTGGTTAAAACAGAGTGACTGTAACAGGCCACCAGTACTAAAGGCAGACAAACAGAAGTGGAGATTGGTTCATGACTCTCAGAGCAGTAAATAAAGTAGTTCAGGATAAAGCAGAAGGTGCCTAATCCAAACACACACTGTTAACAAACCTTCCACCAGATGCTAAATGGTTCTCAGTAATAGACTTAGGTGGGGCATTTTTTTGTGTACCCTTGGTATGAGAAAGTAGATACTTGTTTTTTTCATTTACTTACAAAGGACAGCAATTTATGGAGTACAGTGGAATTATTTGTATGTTTTGTTTATAGTTAAAATGTTTGGGTGGCTGATTTAAGATGTACTATAGTAAATGTTAATGAAATGTAAATTTTTCTTTTCTAGGAGAATGGGAGTTTTTTTCAATATCTCTCTTTGGAATGTTTTCTGAGACCGTGAGCTGAGGAGAACAATTAGTAAAACCCAGCAATCTTGTAATTAGGCCGTAAGAGGGAGCTACCAAATTAAATAAGGCCATTTGTTTGTGTTTGGCACATAAGGTACATTTTTTGGAAATGTGTATTGTCAGAGTTTTTAAGTGCACACACGTACATTTTCCTGATAAGAAATGTACTGAAAAAAAAAAACTCAATGTAAACCTGGTACACAAAATGTTTGAAAATGTTTAAAAATATCGTTAAATAAAATCATAGATAAAGGGGAAGGAAATGGAAGGGATTGAATGACCTATGACCTTTGTTCTGACTTTCTGGTGGGGCCTGATCACCCTCCCTAGAAAGCTAGAGAACATTGTGTGAGATTTATATGTAGTGTGAAAACACTAATAATTAGGAAGAAGTTTATAATTTAGCAATAGGCCTATGTATGATTCATACCATAACAAGGATAGAGAAAGAGAACTAGCTCTGAATGAGGGACACCTGTCGCTAATACATTTTAATATTCCTTGAATAAGTTAAGGTGTTATTATTCTAATTTGATTTGGTGTTTTGATAAAACAGACAGTGTTGTTTTTGTTCTTTGGGGTCTCAACTCTGACACTAATGAGCTATCGCATACAAGCTAACAGAATAACGCATCTAACGCCGCATGAAATGCTTACGGGTCGACATGCCTGTGCCGGTGCTTAGGGGACCCTCAATGAGGGTCCGCCTCTAGAGCAATTGGAAAGGGAATTGGAAAGGGTATATCAGGCAACTAACTGTTATACATGAAGTTATATACCAACAGGAGAGAAGCAGAGTTCTAGAACCAGAGGCGAATCCACCACGACCAGTGGTCCCGGGGGGAGAAGGTCTACGTCAAGGTCTTTAGAAGGAAGTGGAACGAACAGAGACGTGAGGGGCCCTACGCCTTCATCCAGGTTACACCAACTGCTGTAAGGGTTGAGGGGAGCTCGACCTGGTATTACCTAAACCGATGACCAAGAGATGAGGAAGTTGAGGATGCCGAGACCCTAGTGACGGAAGAAGGTCCTGAGCGAAAGGGACCAACGCAGGCCCGGAGTAGACGCCCAGAAGCAGATGGTCATTATCAGAAGAGAGCCCTGCTTGGCCCTCACAACATTGAGGACCACTTGACTGCCCTTATGACAATCTATATTGTCTATATGGGGTAGTGGCAGGGGGTGGATGGGCCTGTCATGGTTACAAAAAGCTCAACAGCAACAATTGGAGGTTAGCTTAGAGGGAAACCTTCCGGATTTGTACCCAGTACCTGACTGCGTTCATCGTCCTCATTGTGATGGGTCAGACAATGAGGAAGATACATTGATCTGAATATATTCTTATAAAATGAAATCACAGATGGCAAGGCTAAGAATAAGTATATCCACATGTTTACACTCATTTTATGTTATCTTTTGTTTTATTGGTTAGGACTTATTTAGGAAGTCCCAAAGGGGGGATATGTGGGTAATTTTTGGTTAACTACTCTATCTCACTTAGGGGCAGACAACATAAAAACCAACTATATGAATTATGCATGTTGTAGAATGAAATTCCTATATGCCTTAAATGATTATGGATTAAGAACCAATTAAAGGGTTAAAACAGAGCAGATACATTTCTTTAGTGCAAATGCTGTGCTTCTGACAAGAATGGTTCCCTCTAATTCCCCGCAGCTGGTCTGGGTATGTCAATGACATGTGATGGAGATAGAACTTCTCGTTGTGGCTGTGTGGAGATTGGAGTAACAATGGAACTAGTGTTATCACTTGTTTGTGCTTTATGACCTGACACTGAAATATGTTATTCATTCACATAGAGAGGAGTAACTATGTATGTTGTAGAAGCTTGACTATGCATTTGTGTCTGTATAAAAGGAGAGCTCCGAGTCATGGCAAGCTGCTACTCCATGGACCAGCTCGGCTTTCGTTGCTTCGTGTAATAAAAGTCTATCTTGATTCAACAAAAACTCTGGAAGAACTTTTGATTGTTAACAAGTATAGTGATAATTATCCACGACAAGCTGGGCTTTACGGAAGAGTGGCCAGAAAAAAAAGCCATTGCTTAAAGACAAAAATATGTCAAAAAGGCATTTGGGAGACTCCCCAAACGTATGGAAGAAGGTACTCTGGTCAGATGAGACTAAAAATGAGCTTTTTGGTCATCAAAGAAAACACAATGTTTGGCGCAAACCCAACACCTCTCATCACCCCGAGAACACCATCCCCACAGTGAAGCATGGTGGTGGCAGCATCATACTGTGGGGATGTTTTTCATCGGCAGGGACTGGGAAACTGGTCAGAATTTAAGGAATGATGGATGGCACTAAAAACGGGGAAATTCTTGAGGGAAACCTGTTTCATTCTTCCATAGATTTGAGACTGGGACGGAGGTTCACCTTCCAGCAGGACAATGACCCTAAGCATACTGCTAAAACAACACTTGAGTGGTTTAAGGGGAAACATTTAAATGTCTTGGAATGGCCTAGTCAAAGCCCAGACCTCAATCTTATTGAGAATCTGTGGTATGACTTAAAGATTGCTGTACAGCAGAACCCATCCAACTTGAAGGAGCTGGAGCAGTTTTGCCTAGAAGAATTGGCAAAAATCCCAGTGGCTAGATGTGCCAAGCTTATAGAGACATACCCCAAGACACTTGCAGCTGTAATTGTTGCAAAAGTTGGCTCTACAAAGTATTGACTTTTTTGTCTTATTTCTTGTTTGATTCACAAGAAAAAATATTTTGCATCTTCAAAGTGGTAGGCATGTTGTGTAAATCAAATGATCCTCTGGTCCTCTGTAGCTCAGCTGGTAGAGCATGGCGCTTGTAATGCCAAGGTAGTGGGTTCGATCCCCGGGACCACCCATACACAAAAATAATAATAATGTATGCAAGCATGACTGTAAGTCGCTTTGGATAAAAGCGTCTGCTAAATGGCATATTATTATAAATGATACAAACCCCCCAAAAAACCACTTTAATTCCAGGTTGTAAGGCAACAAAATAGGAAAAATGCCAAGGGGGGTGAATACTTTCGCAAGCCACTGTACATTATGTCTTGTTGTTCCACTACAACACAATGAGGAGATTACATGTTATATCAGGGTTATGTATTCTTGTTACATAGGATGCCGTCGTTGCAAAAAGTCAAGTTTCTGCTCCGGTCAACTGTAAGTGCTCATATTGTGAAGTGGAAACATCTAGAACGGCTCAGCGGAAGGCCACACAAGCGGATCGCATATTGCTGAAGCGAATACAAATCGTTTGTCCTCGGTTGCAACCCTCACTACCGAGTTTCAAACTGCCTCTGGAAGCAATGTCAGCACAAGAGCTCTTCGTCTGGAGCTTTATGAAATGAGTTTCCACAAGCCTAAGATACATTTACATTTTAGTCATTTATCCAGAGCGACTTACATTATTTTTTTATTTTTCATACTGGCCCCTCGTGGGAATCGAACCCACAACCCTGGCGTTGCAAACACCATGCTCTACCAACTGAGCTACATCCCTGCCGGCCATGCGCAATGCCAAGCATCGGTTGGAGATGTGTAAAGCTTGCCGCCATTGGAAACGCGTTCTCTGGAGTGATGCATCACGCTTGACCATCTGGCAGTCCGACGGACGAATCTGGGTTTGGCGGATGCCAGGATAACGCTATCTGCCCGAATGCATAGTGCTGTAAACTGTAAACTTTGGTGGAGGAGGAATAATGGTCTGGGGCTGTTTTTTATCGTTACAGCATACAATTACATTCTAGATGATTCTGTGCTTCCAACTTTGTGGCAACAGTTTGGGGAAGGCCTTTTCCTGTTTCAGCATGACAATGCCACCGTGCACAAGGCGAGGTCCATACAGAAATGGTTTGTCAAGATCGGTGTGGAAGAATTTGACTGGCCTGCACAGAGTCCTGACCTCAACCCCATCGTATACCTTTGGGATGAATTGGAACGCCGACTGCGTCCTCACTAATGCTCTTGTGGCTGATTGGAAGCAAGTCCCTGCAGCAATGTTCCAACATCTAGTGGAAAGCCTTCCCAGAAGAGTGGAGGCTGTTATAGCAGCAAAGGAAGGACCAATTCCATATTAATGTCCATGATTCTGGAATGAAATGTTCGACGAGAAGCTGTCCACATACTTTTGGTCATGTAGTGTAGGTGTAAGCAATAGGGTGAATGCACTTTGAAGTAAATCTCAGCTCTTGTAAAAGTACACTCAAGAAAAACTTTTACGGACCATAGTGATTCAGGGGTATCATTAGACAGGTTAATATGCCCCACCAACATTAGACAACTATGCAGAAAGCCCTTAGATAGTTGTAATAAGTCAATCAGATCAAGTCCAGTTAACTGATAACAGACATGGTGGAGTAGCAGGAAGCGTAGAAGAGAAACAAGAGGTTGTGTGTTCAAATCCCAGGTCAGGACATGTAAAAAATATAATTACAGTATAAATGAACATGCATAATGGAATCATGTATGTCAAACTGTGTCAAATGTGTAAGTTGAAAACACTATGTTGTGTCTGAGTATCCAACAGGCAAAAAAGATCTGTGAATGGATCAGTGGTTCACCAATCAGGGCCTTGATGGGTTTGGCAACATTGACAAGGTGTAACGTTCCCATGAAACGCGTCTAGAACGTGAATATCTTACATTTTGCGAACATGTTTGGTCCTCCCGAGTGGCGCAGTGGTCTAAGGCTGTGCCACGTGAGATCCTGGTTCGAATCCAGGCTCTGTCGTAGCCGGCCGCGACCGGGAGACCCATGGGGCGGTGCACAATTGGCCCAGGGTAGGGGCGGGAATGGCCGGCAGGGATGTAGCTCAGTTGGTAGAGCGCGGCGTTTGCAACGCCAGGGTTGTGGGTTCGATTCCAGTATGAAAAATAAATAAAATGTAAGTCGCTCTGGATAAGAGAGTCTGCTAAATGACTTAAATGTAATGTTTGGTAGGGTGTTGACGCAATATTCTCCTAACCCTCAGAAAACAGAACACAGGAATGATCTTGCAACGTTCCCACGGAACGTGTCTAGAACATAAATATGGGATATTCTGAGAACATGGCAACCACGTTCTGGGTAAGTTCCTCTAACTCTAACAGGTTCTCAGGAGGTTTGGGCTAACATGCTGTTAATAGAATGTTCCCGTAACTAACAGAAAACTGGACAATAAAACATCAGGGGAACATTACGGGTAACATTTTCAAAAACGTTCTCTCTCCCTAGAATTGTTAGCTGGGAGACTAGCTCTGGTGTAGCCATGCGAGAGAGAGGGAGGAAGACTGAAAGGAGAAAGAGAGGGGGGGAGAGAGGGAGGAAGACAGAGAAAGAGAGGGGGGGAGAGATGAATGAAGACAGATAATGACAGAGAGAGAGGGAGGAGGATAGAGAAGAGAGGGAGAGAGAGAGAAGGAGGAACACAGAATGAGAGGGAGAGAGAGGGAGGAACACAGAAAGAGAGGAGGGAGAGAGGGAGGAAGACAGAGAAAGAGAGGGAGAGAGGGAGGAAGACAGAGGAAGAGAGGGAGGAAGAGAGAATGAGAGGGAGAGAGAAGGAGGAACACAGAAAGAGAGGAGGGAGAGAGGGAGGAAGACAGAGAAAGAGAGGGAGAGAGGGAGGAAGGGAGGAAGACAGAAGGAGAGAGGAAGAGAGGGAGGAAGACAGAGAAAGAGAGGGAGAGAGAGATGGAGGAAGATAGAGAGTAAGGGAGAAAATGAGAGAGAGAGTGGAAGACATAGAAAGAGAGGGAGAGAGATGGAGGAGCCACATAAAATGGTGTCAGACAGAAAGAGAGTTCTATTCTGGGTTTACACAGTGTGTGTGTGTATGTGAATGTGTGTGTGTGTGTGTGCTGAAAATGACAGAGATGGATGGTGTGTGAGTGTCGCTGCGGGGGCGAGCTGGGGGCGGGCTGGGGGCCGGGCGGAGCGTGGTTGAGGAGACCAGTGATCTACTCTGCTCTGGGGGCTTCCACTATAAACAGAGACGTGGGAAACACCAGCCCTGTTTACATCAACCATCTCCCAGCTCCAATTTTACATTACATATGGAATCATGTAGTAACCAAAAAAGTGTTAAACAAATCAAAATATATGTTATATTTACATTTACATTTACGTCATTTAGCAGACGCTCTTATCCAGAGCGACATACAAATTGGTGCATTCACCTTATAGCCAGTGGGATAACCAGCCACCCTAGTCATAGACTGTTTACATTTACATTTACGTCATTTAGCAGACGCTCTTATCCAGAGCGACATACAAATTGGTGCATTCACCTTATAGCCAGTGGGACTCCAGCCACCCTAGTCATAGACTGTTCTCTCTGCTACCGCACGGCAAGCGGTACCGGAGTGCCAAGTCTAGGTCCAAAAGACTTATCAACAGCTTCTACCCCCAAGCCATAAGACTCCTGAACAGCTAATCATGGCTACCCGGACTATTTGCACTGCTCCCCCACCCCATCCTTTTTACGCTGCTGCTACTCTGTTAAGTATTTATGCATAGTCACTTTAACTCTACCCACATGTACATATTACCTCAACTACCTCAACTAGCCGGTGCCCCCGCACATTGACTCTGCAACGGTACCCCCCTGTATATATAGCCTCCCTACTGTCACTTTATTTTACTGTATATATAGCCTCCCTACTGTTACTTTATTTTACTGTATATATAGCCTCCCTACTGTCACTTTATTTTACTTCTGCTCTTTTTTTCTCAACACTTTTTTTGTTGTTGTTTTATTCTTACTTTTTTGTTTAAAATAAATGCACTGTTGGTTAAGGGCTGTAAGTAAGCATTTCACTGCAATGTCTGCACCTGTTGTATTCCGCGCATGTGACCAATAAAATTTGATTTGACTTTACAATACGTTTTTTTTTTTTTGGGGGTGGGGGGGGGGGTAAGGGGGGGTAGAATGATTACTTTATCCTATCCCAAGTATTCCTTAAAGAGGTGGGGTTTCAAGTGTCTCCGGAAGGTGGTGAGTGACTCCGCTGTCCTGGCGTCGTGAGGGAGCTTGTTCCACCATTGGGGTGCCAGAGCAGCGAACAGTTTTGACTGGGCTGAGCGGGAACTGTGCTTCCGCAGAGGTAGGGGGGCCAGCAGGCCAGATGTGGATGAACGCAATGCCCTCGTTTGGGTGTAGGGACTGATCAGAGCCTGAAGGTACGGAGGTGCAGTTCCCCTCACAGCTCCGTAGGCAAGCACCATGGTCTTGTAGCAGATGCGAGCTTCAACTGGAAGCCAGTGGAGGGTGCGGAGGAGCGGGGTGACGTGAGAGAACATGGGAAGGTTGAACACCAGACGGGCTGCGGCATTCTGGATGAGTTGTAGGGGTTTAATGGCACAGGCAGGGAGCCCAGCCAACAGCGAGTTGCAGTAATCCAGACGGGAGATGACAAGTGCCTGGATTAGGACCTGTGCCGCTTCCTGTGTAAGGCAGGATCGTACTCTCCGAATGTTGTAGAGCATGAACCTACAGGATCGGGTCACCACCTTGATGTTAGCGGAGAACGACAGGGTGTTGTCCAGGGTCACGCCAAGGCTCTTCGCACTCTGGGAGGAGGACACAACGGAGTTGTCAACCGTGATGGCGAGATCATGGAACGGGAGGAAGAGCAGCTCCGTCTTGCCGAGGTTCAGCTTGAGGTGGTGATCCGTCATCCACACTGATATGTCTGCCAGACATGCAGAGATGCGATTCGCCACCTGGTTATCAGAAGAGGTAAAGGAGAAGATTAGTTGTGTGTCGTCTGCGTAGCAATGATAGGAGAGGCCATGTGAGGATATGACAGAGCCAAGTGACTTGGTGTATAGCGAGAATAGGAGAGGGCCTAGAACTGAGCCCTGGGGGACACCAGTGGTGAGAGCACGTGGTGAGGAGACAGATTCTCGCCACGCCACTTGGTAGGAGCGACCGGTCAGGTAGGACGCAATCCAAGAGTGAGTTGCGCCGGAGATGCCCAACTCGGAGAGGGTGGAGAGGAGGATCTGATGGTTCACAGTATCAAAGGCAGCAGACAGGTCTAGAAGGACAAGAGCAGAGGAGAGAGAGTTAGCTTTAGCAGTGCGGAGAGCCTGCTAAAGGTAGACGTAGGGAGGTTGAAGTCACCCAGAACTGTGAGGGGTGAGCCATCCTCAGGATGGAACTTATCAAGGCGTCAAGCTCATTGATGAACTCTCCAAGGGAACCTGGAGGGCGATAAATGATTAACTCTGCCTTGTTGGCCGCAGAACGGCAGTTCCAGAGGCTGCCGGAGACCTGGAACTCCACGTGGGTCGTGCGTGCAGGGACCACCAGGTTAGAGAGGCAGCAGCCACGCGGTGTGAGGCGTTTGTATAGCCTGTGCGTAGAGGAGAGAACAGGGATAGACAGAGGCATAGTTGACAGGCTACAGAAAATGGCTACAATAATGCAAAGGAGATCGGAATGAAATGAACTAAACATCTGGGAAAGCGAGAGAGCGGGGCCTCCCTCACTTACGTTTCACTGAAACACCCAAATATAACTCTCCCAACTTCCACCTCAGAAACTATAATTGTTGTAAACTACAGCGGTTCAATGTTTTCTAGGAATAGACTAATTTAGTTTATTCAGCTAGCTAACTTGGTACAGTATTCTTCCGTGAAAACCGTCCAGGGCACCTAGTCATATGACGCCACAGCCAACTAGCATGCCGGACTCCAACAACACGGTTTAGCACCAATACTCGGCCACAACAAACCACCAGTGTGTCAACACGCCAAGCAGATCATTCGTGTCCGTGTCTAACGTTGTGGGTTAGTCCCGACAGCTTGAGCGAGTCCGTCGTCAACTTATTCAGCCAGTTAGTTAGCTAGAATAGTTAGCATACTAGTTAGCCATTGCTTTCTGCCTACCAAGAAACCCTTCCTCCCACGGCACGAACACACAGAGAGAGCCAAGCTAACGTTAACTCGTCACCCATGTCCCGATTTTCCCTTGAACGACTCTGGTTACCAGTATGTAAAAACAAAACACAAATGTAGGTTATAACTTACCCCTAGCAGCTACTGTTAGCTAGCCATGTGCAAAGCTAGCCACTGAATTGACTCAGCCAGTTCGCGTCTGTTCGCTAGGTCGTTCCAGCTATTGTTTAGTTATCTATCCAGGTAGCAACAAGCTAGCTACATTTCGAGCACAGTAGCCACTTACTACTTAACGTTAACGCTTCAGACAATGAGGTTAGAAAAACAGCTGAATGCTAGGCATTATTGTATGTAATTATTGTAGGCAGCTAGCTGGCGTAATTACAGGTACTCTCAGGCGTGAAACAACTATCCACAGTTGCTAATAGTTACCAGTAGCTACCCGCCAGCTAGTCCAGGTAGTGGGTTAGCTAGCTTCGTGCTTCACCGGGCTCAGCCGAATACAATACTTACAATAATTACATACAACAACCCACGATAACTACCTACAATACCTACCTACAATCTAAATATATAGTTTAAGCTTTACTCGACAAAGCTTAAACTATGTATATAAGCCATATACTAGCCAAGCTTACTGCCAGAGAGAGACACAACCTCACCCGACGACGACTCTCAAGAAACATTGAGAGTTTCTCTCCCCAGCCATATGCAGCCCCAGCTCTCTCCCCAGCCATATGCAGCACCAGCTCTCTCCCCAGCCATATGCAGCCCCAGCTCTCTCCCCAGCCATATGCAGCACCAGCTCTCTCCCCAGCCATATGCAGCCCCAGCCCTCTCCCCAGCCATATGCAGCACCAGCTCTCTCCCCAGCCATATGCAGCCCCAGCCCTCTCCCGAGCTCTCTACCCCAGCCCCAGCCCCAGCCATATGCAGCCCCAGCCCTCTCCCCAGCCATATGCAGCCCCAGCCCTCTCCCCAGCCATATGCAGCCCCATCTCTCTCCCGAGCTCTCTACCCCAGCCCCAGCCCCAGCCTGATACCCCAGGTCCAGCTCTATACCCCAGCCCTATACCCCATCCCTAGCCCCATACCCCAGCTATATACTCCAGCCCTATACCTATGTGGTCCTCTGTAGCTCAGCTGGTAGAGCACGGCGCTTGTAACGCCAAGGTAGTGGGTTCGATCCCCGGGACCACCCATACACAAAAAAAAACGTATGCACGCATGACTGTAAGTCGCTTTGGATAAAAGTGTCTGCTAAAATAAAAAAATTAATTAAAAAAATACCCCAGCCCTATACCCCAGGTCCAGCTATATACTCCAGCCCTATACCCCATCCCTAGCCCCATACCACAGCCCTATACCCCAGGTCCAGCCCTATACCCCAGGTCCAGCCCCATACCACAGCCCTATACCCCAGGTCCAGCCCCATACCACAGCCCTATACCCCAGGTCCAGCTCTATACCCCAGGTCCAGCCCCATACCACAGCCCTATACCCCAGGTCCAGCCCTATACCCCAGGTCCAGCCCTATACCCCAGGTCCAACTCTATACCCCAGCCCTATACCCCATCCCTAGCCCCATACCACAGCCCTATACCCCAGGTCCAGCCCCATACCCCAGCTCTATACCCCAGGCCCAGCTATATACTCCAGCCCTATACCCCAGGCCCAGCTATATACTCCAGCCCTATACCCCATCCCTAGCCCCATACCACAGCCCTATACCCCAGGTCCAGCCCTATACCCCAGGTCCAGCTCTATACCCCAGGTCCAGCCCTATACCACAGCCCTATACCCCAGGTCCAGCCCTATACCCCAGGTCCAGCCCTATACCCCAGCTCTATACCCCAGCCCTATACCCCAGGTCCAGCTCTATACCCCAGGTCCAGCCCTATACCCAAGGTCCAGCTCTATACCCCAGGTCCAGCTCTATACCCCAGCTCTATACCCCAGCCCTATACCCCAGGTCCAGCTCTATACCCCAGGTCCAGCTCTATACCCCAGGTCCAGCTATATACCCCAGCTCTATACCCCAGCCCTATACCCCAGGTCCAGCTCTATACCCCAGGTCCAGCCCTATACCCCAGCCCTATACCCCAGGTCCAGCCCTATACCCCAGCCCTATACCCCAGGTCCAGCTCTATACCCCAGCCCTATACCCCAACTCTATACCCCAGGTCCAGCTCTATACCCCAGCCCTATAGCCCAGGTCCAGCTCTATACCCCAGCCCTATACCCCAGCTCTATACCCCAGGTCCAGTTCTATACCCCAGCCCTATAGCCCAGGTCCAGCCCTATACCCCAGGTCCAGCTATATACCCCAGCTCTATACCCCAGCCCTATACCCCAGCCCTATACCCCAGGTCCAGCCCTATACCCCAGCTCTATACCCCAGGTCCAGCTCTATACCCCAGGTCCAGCTCTATACCCCAGGTCCAGCCCTATACCCCAGGTCCAGCTCTATACCCCAGGTCCAGCTCTATACCCCAGGTCCAGCTCTATACCCCAGCCCTATTCCCCAGGTCCAGCCCTATACCCCAGGTCCAGCCCTATACCCCAGGTCCAGCCCTATACCCCAGGTCCAGCTCTATACCCCAGCTCTATACCCCAGGTCCAGCTCTATACCCCAGCCCTATACCCCAGGTCCAGCCCTACACCCCAGGTCCAGCCCTATACCCCAGGTCCAGCTCTATACCCCAGCCCTATACCCCAGGTCCAGCCCTATACCCCAGGTCCAGCCCTATACCCCAGGTCCAGCCCTATACCCCAGGTCCAGCTCTATACCCCAGCCCTATACCCCAGGTCCAGCCCTATACCCCAGGTCCAGCCCTATACCCCAGGTCCAGCCCTATACCCCAGGTCCAGCTCTATACCCCAGGTCCAGCTCTATACCCCAGCTCTATACCCCAGGTCCAGCTCTATACCCCAGGTCCAGCCCTATACCCCAGGTCCAGCCCTATACCCCAGGTCCAGCTCTATACCCCAGCCCTATACCCCAGGTCCAGCTCTATACCCCAGGTCCAGCTCTATACCCCAGCTCTATACCCCAGCCCTATACCCCAGCTCTATACCCCAGCTCTATACCCCAGCTCTATACCCCAGGTCCAGCCCTATACCCCAGGTCCAGCTCTATACCCCAGCTCTATACCCCAGGTCCAGCCCTATACCCCAGCCCTATACCCCAGCCCTATACCCCAGGTCCAGCTCTATACCCCAGGTCCAGCTCTATACCCCAGGTCCAGCTCTATACCCCAGCCCTATACCCCAGGTCCAGCCCTATACCCCAGGTCCAGCTCTATACCCCAGGTCCAGCCCTATACCCCAGCTCTATACCCCAGGTCCAGCTCTATACCCCAGGTCCAGCTCTATACCCCAGCCCTATACCCCAGCTCTATACCCCAGCCCTATACCCCAGGTCCAGCTCTATACCCCAGGTCCAGCCCTATACCCCAGGTCCAGCCCTATACCCCAGGTCCAGCTCTATACCCCAGCCCTATACCCCAGGTCCAGCTCTATACCCCAGCCCTATACCCCAGCTCTATACCCCAGCTCTATACCCCAGCTCTATACCCCAGGTCCAGCCCTATACCCCAGGTCCAGCTCTATACCCCAGCCCTATACCCCAGGTCCAGCCCTATAACCCAGCCCTATACCCCAGGTCCAGCCCTATACCCCAGCCCTATACCCCAGGTCCAGCCCTATACCCCAGGTCCAGCTCTATACCCCAGCTCTATACCCCAGCCCTATACCCCAGGTCCAGCTCTTTACCCCAGGTCCAGCCCTATACCCCAGGTCCAGCTCTATACCCCAGGTCCAGCTCTATACCCCAGCCCTATACCCCAGTTCCAGCCCTACACCCCAGCCCTATACCCCAGGTCCAGCCCTATACCCCAGCTCTATACCCCAGGTCCAGCTCTATACCCCAGGTCCAGCTCTCTACCCCAGGTCCAGCCCTATACCCCAGGTCCAGCTCTATACCCCAGCCCTTGCCCTATAAGCTAAGGACCCTGGGACTAAAAACCTCCCTCTGCAACTGGTCCTGGACTTCCTGACGGGCCGCCCCCAGGTGGTAAGGGTAGGTAACAACACATCTGCCACGCTGATCCTCAACACAGGGGCCCCTCTGGGGTGGGTGCTCAGTCCCCTCCTGTACTCCCTGTTCACCCATGACTGCATGGCCAGGCACGACTCCAACACCATCATTAAGTTTGCTGACGACACAACAGTGATAGGCCTGATCACCAACAACGATGAGACAGCCTATAGGGAGGAGGTCAGAGACCTGGCCGTGTGGTGCCAGGATAACAACCTCTCCCTCAACGTGACCAAGACAAAAGTGATGATTGTGGACTACAGGAAAAGGAGGACCGAGCACGCCCCCATTCTCATCGACGGGGCTGTAGTGGAGCAGGTTGAAAGCTTCAAGTTCCTTGGTGTCCACATCACCAACAAACTATCATGGTCCAAACACACCAAGAGTCGTGAAGAGGGCACGACAAAGCCTATTCCCCCTCAGGAGACTAAAAAGATTTGGCATGGGTCCCCAGATCCTCAAAAAGTTATACAGCTGCACCATCGAGAGCATCCTGACTGGTTATACCCCAGCCCTATACCCCAGCCCTATACTCCAACACTGTACACCAGCCCTATACCCCAGCCCTATAACCCAGCCCCAGACCTATACCCCAGGTCCAGCTCTATACCCCAGCCCTATACCCCAGCCCTATACCCAGCCCTATACCCCAGCCCCAACCCTATACTCCAGCCCTATTCCCCAGCCCAAGCCCTATACTCCAGCCCTATACCCCAGCCCCAGCCCTATACTCCAGCCCTATACCCCAGCCCCAGCCCTATACCCCAGTCCCAGCCCTATACCCCAGCCCTATACTCCAGCCCTATTCCCCAGCCCAAGCCCTATAACCCAGCCCTATTCCCCAGCCCAAGCCCAAGCCCCAGCCCTATACTCCAGCCCTATACCCCAGCCCTATACTCCAGCCCTATACCCCAGCCCTATACTCCAGCCCTATACTCCAGCCCTATACCCCAGCCCTATACCCCAGCCCCAGCCCTATACCCCAGCCCTATACTCCAGCCCTATACCCCAGTCCTATACTCCAGCCCTATACCCCAGCCCCAGCCCTATTCCCCAGCCCTATACCCCAGCCCTATACCCCAGCCCCAGCCCTATACTCCAGTCCTTTACCCCAGCCCTATACCCCAGCCCTATAGCCCAACCCTATACCCCAGCCCCAGCCCTATACCCCAGCCCTATACCCCAGCCCTATACCCCAGCCCTATACCCTAGCCCCAGCCCTATACTCCAGCCCTATACCCCATCCCCACCTCTATACACCAGCCCCAGCCCTATACCCCATCCCCACCTCTATACACCAGCCCTATACCCCAGCCATACACTCCAGCCCTATACCCCAGCCCCAGCCTTATACCCCAGCCCTATACTCCAGCCCTATACCCCAGCCCTATACTCCAGCCCTATACCCCAGCCCCAGCCCTATAACCCAGCCCTATAACCCAGCCATATACTCCAGCCCTATACCCCAGCCCTATACTCCAGCCCTATACCCCAGCCCTATAACCCAGCCCTATAACCCAGCCCTATACTCCAGCCCTATACCCCAGCCCTATACTCCAGCCCTATACCCCAGCCCTATAACCCAGCCCTATACCCCAGCCCTATACTCCAGCCCTATACCCCAGCCCCAGCCCTATAACCCAGCCCTATAACCCAGCCCTATAACCCAGCCCTATCCACCAGCCCTATAACCCAGCCCTATAACCCAGCCCTATAACCCAGCCCTATAACCCAGCCCTATACCACAGCCCTATACTCCAGCCCTATACCCCAGCCCTATACCCCAGCCCTATAACCCAGCCCTATACTCCAGCCCTATACCCCAGCCCTATACTCCAGCCCTATACCCCAGCCCCAGCCCTATAACCCAGCCCTATACCCCAGCCCTATAACCCAGCCCTATACCCCAGCCCTATAAACCAGCCCTATACCCCAGCCCTATACCCCAGCCCTATACTCCAGCCCTATACCCCAGCCCTATACCCCAGCCCTATACCCCAGCCCTATACTCCAGCACTGTACACCAGCCCTATACCCCAGCCCCAGCCCTATACTCCAGCACTGTACACCAGCCCTATACCCCAGCCCCAGCCCTATAACCCAGCCCCAGACCTATACCCCAGGTCCAGCTCTATACCCCAGCCCTATACCCCAGCCCTATACCCCAGCCCTATACCCCAGCCCCAGCCCTATACTCCAGCCCTATTCCCCAGCCCAAGCCCTATACTCCAGCCCTATACCCCAGCCCCAGCCCTATACTCCAGCCCTATACCCCAGCCCCAGCCCTATACCCCAGCCCCAGCCCTATACCCCAGCCCTATACTCCAGCCCTATTCCCCAGCCCAAGCCCTTTAACCCAGCCCTATTCCCCAGCCCAAGCCCAAGCCCCAGCCCTATACTCCAGCCCTATACCCCAGCCCTTTACTCCAGCCCTATACCCCAGCCCTATACTCCAGCCCTATACCCCAGCCCTATACTCCAGCCCTATACTCCAGCCCTATACCCCAGCCCTATACCCCAGCCCTATACCCCAGCCCTATACTCCAGCCCTATACCCCAGCCCTATACCCCAGCCCTATACCCCAGCCCCAGCCCTATTCCCCAGCCCTATACCCCAGCCCTATACACCAGCCCCAGCCCTATACCCTAGCCCTATACCCCAGCCCTATACCCCAGCCCTATAACCCAGCCCTATACCCCAGCCCCAGCCCTATAACCCAGCCCTATACCCCAGCCCCAGCCCTATAACCCAGCCCTATACCCCAGCCCTATAACCCAGCCCTATACCCCAGCCCCAGCCCTATAACCCAGCCCTATACCCCAGCCCTATAACCCAGCCCTATAACCCAGCCCTATACCCCAGCCCTATAACCCAGCCCTATACCCCAGCCCTATACCCCAGCCCTATACCCCAGCCCTATACCCCATCCCCACCTCTATACACCAGCCCCAGCCCTATACCCCATCCCCACCTCTATACACCAGCCCTATACCCCAGCCATACACTCCAGCCCTATACCCCAGCCCTATACCCCAGCCCTATACCCCATCCCCACCTCTATACCCCAGCCCTATACCCCAGCCCCAGCCCTATACTCCAGCCCTATACCCCAGCCCTATACCCCATCCCCACCTCTATACACCAGCCCCAGCCCTATACCACATCCCCACCTCTATACACCAGCCCTATACCCCAGCCATACACTCCAGCCCTATACCCCAGCCCCAGCCCTATAACCCAGCCCTATAACCCAGCCCTATAACCCAGCCCTATAACCCAGCCCTATAACCCAATAACCCAGCCCTATAACCCAGCCCTATACCCCAGCCCCAGCCCTATAACCCAGCCCTATACCCCAGCCCTATAACCCAGCCCTATAACCCAGCCCTATAACCCAGCCCCAGCCCTATACCCCAGCCCTATAACCCAGCCCTATACCCCAGCCCCAGCCCTATACCCCATCCCCACCTCTATACACCAGCCCTATACCCCAGCCATACACTCCAGCCCTATACCCCAGCCCCAGCCCTATAACCCAGCCCTATAACCCAGCCCTATAACCCAGCCCTATAACCCAGCCCTATAACCCAGCCCTATAACCCAATAACCCAGCCCTATAACCCAGCCCTATACCCCAGCCCTATAACCCAGCCCCAGCCCTATACCCCAGCCCTATACCCCAGCCCTATAACCCAGCCCCAGCCCTATACCCCAGCCCTATAACCCAGCCCTATACCCCAGCCCTATACCCCAGCCCCAGCCCTATACCCCAGCCCTATACACCAGCCCTATAACCCAGCCCTATAACCCAGCCCTATACACCAGCCCTATAACCCAGCCCTATAACCCAGCCCTATACACCAGCCCTATACCCCAGCCCCAGCCCTATACCCCAGCCCTATACCCCAGCCCCAGCCCTATAACCCAGCCCTATAACCCAGCCCTATACACCAGCCCTATAACCCAGCCCTATAACCCAGCCCTATAACCCAGTCCTATAACCCAGCCCTATAACCCAGCCCTATAACCCAGCCCTATAACCCAGTCCTATAACCCAGCCCTATAACCCAGCCCTATAACCCAGCCCTATAACCCAGTCCTATAACCCAGCCCTATAACCCAGCCCTATACCCCAGTCCTATTACCCAGCCCTATCCACCAGCCCCACTAAACCCTTTTCACAGCCCTATATCCCCAGCCAGGTCACTCAAGATCACCATGGCGATATTCGTCATTCGTCCAGGTCCCCAGGATGTCGGGACATGCCTTCAAAACCGACCACTAGGGGCAATGGTGGATGCTGTTACTATCAAGGTGGGTTGCAGCTGGCTAGTGCATTGTGGGTAGGGATGGTGGATGTGCGTAAACCGTGAGCTCCGCCTTCAACGGTCGCTTGTCCAATCCCAGTGGTAGGAACTTGTTTTTATTTATTTTGTTTTAACGCTATCCCAAACCTTAACCCTTACCTTAACCATTCGGAATGAGTACCTTAACCTAATGTTTTAACCCCTATCCCAAACTTTAACCCTTACCTTAACTATTCGGAATAAATGCCATAACTTAACCGTAGAAACTTGACATTTATCCCCCCCCCCCCCCCCCCTTCAAATTAGTGGATTCGGCAATTTCAGCCACAGCCATGCAATCTCCATAGACAAACATTGGCAGAAGAATGGCCATTCTGAAGAGCTCAGTGACTTTTAACGTGGCACCGTCATTGGATGCCACCATTTCCAACAAGTCAGTTCGTCATATTTCAGCCAACCGTAAGTGCTCTTATTGTGAAGCGGAAACATCTAGGAGCATCAACGGCTCAGCGATCACAGAAGGGGCGCGTAAAAATCGTCTGTCCTCGGTTGCAACACTCACTACCGACTACCGACTTCCTCTGGAAGCAACGTCAACGCAAGAACTGTTCGCCGGGAGCTTCATGAAATGGGGTTCCATAGCCTAAGATCACCAAGCGTCAGCTGGAGTGGTGTAAAGCTCACCGCCATTGGACTCTCTGGAGTGATGAATCACGCTTCACCATCTGGTAGTCCGACCGACGAATCTGGGTTTTGGCAGATGCGTAGTGCCAACTGTAAAGTTTGGTGGAGGAGGAATAATGGTCTGAGGCTGTTTTTCAGGGAAGGGAAATCTTAACGCTACAGCTTACAATGACATTCTAGACGATTCTGTGCTTCCAACTTTGTGACAACAGTTTGGGGAAGGCCCTTTCCTGTTTCAGCATGACAATGCCCCCGTGCACAAAGCGAGGTCCATACAGAAATGGTTTGTCAAGATCGGTGTGGAAGAACTCGACTGGCCTGCACAGAGCCCTGGCCTCAACCCCATTGAAACACCTTTGGGATGAATTGGAACGCCGACTGCGAGCCAGGCCTAATCGCCCAACATCAGAGCCCGACCTCACTAATGCTCTTGTAGCTGAATGGAAGCAAGTCCCCGCAGCAATGTTCCAACATCTAGTGGAAAGCCTTCCCAGAAGAGTGGAGGCTGTTATAGCAGCAAAGGGGGGACCAACTCCATATTAATGCCCATGATTTTGGAATGAGATGTTGGACGAGCAGGTGTCCACATATGTTTGTTCATGTAGTGTACATTAGACTATTGAGATGCGCCCCGGCATGGTGCAGTAGATGGTATTTTCAACGGAGCGTCTTGTCGGCAGCCATCTTGCGCGGGCCTCAGCCAGTGTTTGGATAGGGGATGACCTACTGTAAGCAGTGTGGAGTGGAACCTTCCTCTCTCTCTCTCTCTTTATTTATCTCTCTCGCGCTCTAGCGCTCTCTCCAAGAAGATTCACAGTTTCCCTTAGAAATTTGACGTGTTATGGGTTACAAGGTTAATTCCGAGTGGTTACAGGGTTAGAACAGAAACAACTCAAAGGGTTACTTTGAGTGATTAAGGTTAGGACTATGGTTTGGGAAAGGCTTCATCTTTGCTATGAACGTGATGAAGTATCATGAAGTATTCTCACGGCTTGCTAGAGCGTGAACGGCGGTGACGCAGTGGTCTGAGCGGCGCGCTCTGGCTCCGAGCACCTCTCTCTCTCTCTCTCTCTCTCTCTCTCTCTCTCTCTCTCTCTCTCTCTCTCTCTCTCTCTCTCTCTCTCAATTTAAGGGCTTTATTGGCATGGGAAACGTATGTTAACATTTCCAAAGCAAGTGAAGTAGATAGTAAACAAAAGTGAAATAAACAATAAATATTAACAGTAAACATTACACTCAGAAGTTCCAAAAGAATAAAGACATTTCAAATGTCATATTATGTCTATATACATTGTAACAATGTGCAAATAGTTAACGTACAAATGGGAAAATAAATAAACATAAATAAGGGTTGTATTTACAATGGTGTTTGTTCTTCACTGGTTGCCCTTTTCTTGTGGCAACAGATCACAAATCTGCTGCTGTGATGGCACACTGTGGTATTTCACCCAGTAGATAAAAAAGGGAGTTTATCGAATTCTTTGTGGGTCTATGTAATCTGAGGGAAATATGTGTCTCTAATATGGTCATACATTTGGCAGAAGGTTAGGAAGTGCAGCTCAGTTTCCACCTCATTTTGTGGGCAGTGTGCACATAGCCTGTCTTCTCTTGAGAGCCAGGTCTGCCTACGGCGGCCTTTCTCAATAGCAAGGCTATGCTCACTGAGTCTGTACATAGTCAAAGCTTTCCTTAAGTTTGGGTCAGTCACAGTGGTCAGGTATTCTGTCACTGTGTACTCTCTGTTTAGGTCCAAATAGCATTCTAGTTTGCGCTGTTTTTTTGTTAATTCTTTCCAATGTGTCAAGTAATTTTTGTTTTCTCATGATTTGGTTGGGTCTAATTGTGTTGTTGTTGTTGTCCTTGGGCTCTGTGGGGTCTGTTTGTGTTTGTGAACAGAGCCCCAGGACCAGCTCGCTTATGGGACTCTTCTCCAGGTTCATCTCTCTGTAGGTGATGGCTTTGTTATGGAAGGTTTGGGAATCGCTTCCTTTTATGTGGTTATAGAATTTAACAGCTCTTTTCTGGATTTTGATAATTAGCGGGTATTGGCCTAATTCTGCTCTGCATGCATTATTTGGTGTTTTTCATTGTACACGGAGGATATTTTTTTGCAGAATTCTGCATGCAGAGTATCAATTTGGTGCTTGTCCCATTTTGTGAATTCTTGGTTGGTGAGCGGACCCCAGACCTCACAGCCATAAAGGGCAATGGGTTCTATAACTGATTCGAGTATTTGTAGCCAGATCCTAATTGGGATGTCGAATTTTATGTTCCTTTTGATGGCATAGAAGGCCCTTCTTGCCTTGTCTCTCAGATCGTTCACAGCTTTGTATAGCAGACCCTCATGCCAAATTGAGTCAAAAGCTTTTTGGAAATCAACAAAGCATGAGAAGACTTTGCCTTTGTTTTGGTTTGTTTGTTTTCCCAAGGTTGCTGTTGACGCATATCTCACGGTAGTTATTGGGGTCAAATTTGTCTCCACTTTTGTGGATTGGGGTGATCAGTCCTTGGTTCCAAATATTGGGGAAGATGCCAGAGCTAAGGATGATGTTAAACTCTTTAAGTATAGCCAATTGGAATTTGTGGTCTGTATATTTGATCATTTCATTTAGGATACCATCAACACCACAGGCCTTTTTGGGTTGGAGGGTTTGTATTTTGTCCTGTAGATCATTCAATGTAATTGGAGAATCCAGTGGGTTCTGGTAGTCTTTAGTAGTTGTTTCTAAGATTTGCATTTGATCATGTATATATTTTTTTGCTGTTTATTCTCTGTTATAGGGCCAAAAAGATTGGAGAAGTGGTTTACCCATACATCTCCGTTTTGGATAGATAACTCTTCGTGTTGTTGTTTGTTTAGTGTGTTCCAATTTTCCCAGAAGTGGTTAGATTCTATGGATTCTTCAATTACATTGAGCTGATTTCTGACATGCTGTTCCTTCTTTTTCCGTAGTGTATTTCTATATTGTTTTAGTGATTCACCATAGTAAAGGCGACGGCTCAGGTTTTCTGGGTCTCTATGTTTTTGGTTGGATAGGTTTCTCTATTTCTTTCTTAGGTTTTTGCATTCTTCATCAAACCATTTGTCACTGTTGTTACTTTTCTTTGGTTTTCTGTTAGAGATTTTTAGATTTGATAGGGAAGGTGAGAGGTCAAATATACTGTTTAGGTTTTCTACTGCCAAGTTTACACCTTCACTATTACAGTGGAACATCTTGTCCAGGAAGTTGTCTAAAAGGGATTGAATTTGTTGTTGCCTAATTGTTTTTTGGTAGGTTTCGACACTACTTTCCTTCCATCTATAGCATTTCTTAATATTATTCAGTTCCTTTGGCTTTGATGCCTCATGATTGAGTATTGCTCTGTTCAAGTAGACTGTGATTTTGCTGTGGTCTGATAGGGGTGTCAGTGGGCTGACTGTGAATGCTCTGAGAGACTGGGTTGAGGTCAGTGATAAAGTAGTCTACAGTACTACTGCCAAGAGATGAGCTATAGGTGTACCTACCATAGGAGTCTCCTCGAAGCCTACCATTGACTATGTACAGACCCAGCGTGCGACAGAGCTGCAGGAGTCGTGACCCGTTTTTGTTGGTTATGTTGTCATAGTTGTGCCTAGTGGGGCATATGGGGGAGGGAATGCTGTCACCTCCAGGTAGGTGTTTGTCCTCCTGTGTGCTGAGGGTGTCAGGTTCTTGTCCAGTTCTGGCATTTAGGTCGCCACAGACTATTACATGTCCCTGGGCCTGGAAATGATTGATTTCCCCCTCCAGGATGGAGAAGCTGTCTTCATTAAAGTATGGGGATTCTAGTGAGTGGAGGGGTCCGCAGGTCTGGGAGAGTATCTCGCTGGTCTGGGCGGGGTGCCTGTTGATCTGTTGCTCCTGTGTGAGGTGTTGGGTCTGTGATTGAGGGCAATATCCTTTAGGGTCCGGGCGAAGGTGGGCACTGCTGCCTTGTATAGGTGGACCTGGTCGTAAAGGCTGTTCAACTCCAGGGTGGAGTGGTGGGCCAGGTAGACATTTGGTTTTGAGGCACAGTCACGGGAAATACTTGCGTTTACCCGCTGTATGGTAGCAGGGTGGAAGTCTTTTCGTGGTAACAGGGTTGAGATAACCACTTGTGCGTTGGGGAAAGTAGAAGAAGCTTTTTCTATCACTCCCTTGAGTGCTGTGGTCACCCTTTCCTGCTGTGTTCTCAGGTCGTTTGTGCCTGTGTGTATTATTATGTGGCTGGGTGATCCTAGTCGGTCCTTAGACAGAAGGTCTAGGGCGCGCTGGGTGTTTGGACACCAGAGTTTAGAGACTGTGTGTTTGGGAAAAAGTGTATTTTCTTGTATGTATTTACCATTTGAGTCCATAAGGAGTACAATCTGTGGCTTGTGTATGTCCTCAGTGGGTGTGTGGGGGGGGGGGGGGGGGGGGGGGGTCGTCAGGAGGGCTATCAGGGTGTCTGACATGGGGGTTGCTCAGAAGGGTTGGGGTCCCCAGGGCTTGGGGTTCTTAATTTGTTTGTCTGGCTGTGATGTCGAGGCTTTGGTCAGGGTCTAGGGTGTACTGTTCTGCTGGCTTCTCTGCGGGGGTGGCCAGCTCTCTAATGGGTTGTTCTCTGTCACCCGTCATCGTTCTCACCTTCTCCTCCAGCACTCTGATCCTGTCCTCTAGTGCTCTGGGAAGTTGACTTTTCTCTTGGGGTTGGTCGTCTGTGGGGTTATTTAATGAAGAGGTCTGGTCTGACCCGCTCGGGGTATCTTTCTCAAGGGAGAGCTTCTCCTGCTGAGCTATTTCTTTGATTAGGTGAATGTCCAGCTGGAACTGTTTGGTGTTGCCCTGTACCAATACTGTTCCAGATTTAGTCCTCGTTGTCTAGTATCCTGAGTTTCCACCCGTCGATAACACCCCTCCTCTTAACAGAGGGGTAGTATGCTAGTATAGCACTGTGCCATGCCAGGGGATGGTCTGTGTGGAAGATAAGGTTGCTTATGTTCCCATTTTTATAAAAGTCAACAAAAAGTGTCTCTTGAGTTCCCATAAGGAGCTTCATTTTGTACTCTTTTCGTGTCTTTTCATTATTTACATACACATTTTAATGACCTCTGAACAACGGGAGGGGGGGTGCTTCTAAGGCCTCTCCATTTGGTTAGGGTAGACTGTGCGACTCTCCTGCCATTGTTGGGCTCAAGGGCTTTGACACCTCTCACTTCACACGTCAGTGCTAATTGAAGTTGTAGCTCTTTGTACTAGCAAGCTTGGTAGCCTTAGCATTCAGTCCTTATAAAGTAAAATATATCATTGTAATGTATTTTTCTTCTTGGTTTTTGAAAGTAGAAAATAGCTTCAGACTAAACATGACTCACTCAGTTCAAGGTTGGATGGTGTTTTCAGGTTTCTGTTTGTTTGTCAGAGCATTTGCTGTATAGTTTGGGAATAGTCATCCTTGGTAGTAGAAAGCCTTCCAGGTAATTCCGTCCAAAATCAGGTTGTAGGTTTGGAGTTCTGGTTTGGAGTGAAGGTTGGGTTGTGGAGGGTAGCATCCTGTATATGTCTCTGCCAAAAAAATCAACGTTTATCTAACTCTAAATCTATATTTTTTGTAAAAACATGCTGAACAATGCAGGAGCAATGTCTTTGATCTCTCTCTCTCTCTCTCTCTCTCTCTCTCTCTCTCTCTCTAACATACCACATAACATTGCAGCCACTCGTTTCCAGCTTACACAAACAAACTGCTTAAGAGGAGCGGAGGAGTGGAGCTGGCTCATCACACACACAGATATGCTCTCATACTCGCCAAGAGTTAAGGGTCAAATTACGTCATTGTCACCTGGTCTTCTAAGACAGGGTTCAGTCTGTTCCATTAAGGCATTTAGTTTGTCGATGAAACACTTTCCTGAACAGTGATCCTCACTAAGAAAAGAGAGAGAGAGGTGGAGGTGGTGGAGGTGGAGGTGGTGGAGGTGGTGGAGGTGGTGGAGGTGGTGGTGGTGGTGGAAGTGGTGGTGGAGGTGGTGGTGGAGGTGGAGGTGGAGGTGGAGGTGGAGGTGGTGGTGGTGGTGGTGGTGGAGGTGGTGGTGGTGGTGGTGGTGGAGGAGGTGGTGGAGGTGGTGGTGGTGGTGGAGGTGGAGGTGGAGGTGGTGGAGGTGGTGGTGGTGGTAGTGGTGGAGGAGGTGGTGGTGGTGGTGGTGGTAGTGGTGGAGGAGGTGGAGGTGGAGGAGGTGGAGGTGGAGGTGGAGGAGGTGGTGGTGGAGATGGAGGTGGAGGAGGTGGAGGTGGTGGAGGTGGTGGTGGTGGTGGAGGTGGTGGAGGAGGTGGAGGATGTGGTGGAGGTGGTGGTGGTGGAGGTGGAGGTGGTGGAGGTGGAGGTGGTGGAGGTGTTAGTAGTGGTGGAGGTGGTGGTGGTGGTGGAGGTGTTAGTAATGGTGGTGGAGGTGGTGGAGGTGGTGGTGGTGGTGGTTGTCGTCTGTGTAAGGTCCTATCTTCCAGACATCTATTGCTGGGGTGGGGGTGCTGGGGGAAGGTTCAGGGATGGGGTGGGGGTGCTGGGGTGAGGTTGATAAAGAAGGATGTTTTGGGGTGCCAGAGATGGAGGGATAGTGAGGAGAGATGTTAGGAAGGAAGGGGTTGTTGTGGATCTTTACAGTTTAGGGCATCTTTGCTATGTGCAATGGCTGGGGCTTACTCTCACGCTCACTCTCTCTCTCACACACACACACACACAGATACACTCCTATCTGACTAACAAACACTTTGGTATCTAAATTTATGTCCTCCTCGGGGAGTCAGCCAAGGGCCGTGGGCGATTTGGGAGAAAATATTCCCGGAAAAAAGCTTAATCATCGGAACACAGCTCTCATTAGTAACCCCATACAAGCCGGACTATATATATATATATATATATACAGTGAGGGAAAAAAGTATTTGATCCCCTGCTGATTTTGTACGTTTGCCCACTGACAAAGACATGATCAGTCTATAATTTTAAAGGTAGGTTTATTTGAACAGTGAGAGACAGAATAACAACAACAAAAATCCAGAAAAACGCATGTCAAAAATGTTATGATTTGGGTCATTGTCATGCTGGAATGCCCATCCACGACCCATTTTCAATGCCCTTGCTGAGGGAAGGAGGTTCTCACCCAAGATTTGACGGTACATGGCCCCGTCCATCGTCCCTTTGATGCGGTGAAGTTGTCCTGTCCCCTTAGCAGAAAAACACCCCCAAAGCATAATGTTTCCACCTCCATGTTTGACAGTGGGGATGATGTTCTTGGGGTCATATCCTCCTCCAAACACGGCGAGTTGAGTTGATGCCAAAGAGCTCCATTTTGGTCTCATCTGACCACAACACTTTCACCCAGTTCTCCTCTGAATCATTCAGATGTTCATTGGCAAACTTCAGACGGGCCTGTATATGTGCTTTCTTGAGCAGGGGGACCTTGCGGGCGCTGCAGGATTTCAGTCCTTCACGGCGTAGTGTGTTACCAATTGTTTTCTTGGTGACTATGGTCCCAGCTGCCTTGAGATCATTGACAAGATCCTCCCATGTAGTTCTGGGCTGATTCCTCACCGTTCTCATGATCATTGCAACTCCACGAGGTGAGATCTTGCATGGAGCCCAAGGCCGAGGGAGATTGACAGTTATTTTGTGTTTCTTCCATTTGCGAATAATCGCACCAACTGTTGTCACCTTCTCACCAAGCTGCTTGGCGATGGTCTTGTAGCCCATTCCAGCCTTGTGTAGGTCTACAATCTTGTCCCTGACATCCTTGGAGAGCTCTTTGGAATCTGATTGATTGATTGCTTCTGTGGACAGGTGTCTTTTATACAGTTAACAAGCTGAGATTAGGAGCACTCCCTTTAAGAGTGTGCTCCTAATCTCAGCTCGTTACCTGTATAAAAGACACTTGGGAGCCAGAAATCTTTTTGATTGAGAGGGGGTCAAATACTTATTTCCCTCATTAAAATGCAAATGAATTTATAACATTTTTGACATGCGTTTTTCTGGATTTTTTTGTTGTTATTCTGTCTCTCACTGTTCAAATAAACCTACCATTAAAATTATAGACTGATCATTTCTTTGTCAGTGGGCAAACGTACAAAATCAGCAGGAGATCAAATACTTTTTTCCTTCACTGTATATATATATACATATATACAGTGGGGAGAACACGTATTTGATACACTGCAGATTTTGCAGGTTTTCCTACTTACAAAGCATGTAGAGGTCTGTAATTTTTATCATAGGTACACTTCAACTGTGAGAGACGGAATCTAAAACAAAAATCCAGAAAATCACATTGTATGATTTTTAAGTAATTAATTTGCATTTTATTGCATGACATAAGTATTTGATACATCAGAAAAGCAGAACTTAATATTTGGTACAGAAACCTTTGTTTGCAATTACAGAGATCATACGTTTCCTGTAGGTCTTGACCAGGTTTGCACACACTGCAGCAGGGATTTTGGCCCACTCCTTCATACAGACCTTCTCCAGATCCTTCAGGTTTCGGGGCTGTCGCTGGGCAATACGGACTTTCAGCTCCCTCCAAAGATTTTCTATTGGGTTCAGGTCTGGAGACTGGCTAGGCCACTCCAGGACCTTGAGATGCTTCTTACGGAGCCACTCCTTAGTTGCCCTGGTTGTGTGTTTCGGGTCGTTGTCATGCTGGAAGACCCAGCCACGACCCATCTTCAATGCTCTTACTGAGGGAAGGAGGTTGTTGGCCAAGATCTCGCGATACATGGCCCCATCCATCCTCCCCTCAATACGATGCAGTCGTCCTGTCCCCTTTGCAGAAAAGCATCCCCAAAGAATGATTTTTCCACCTCCATGCTTCACGGTTGGGATGGTGTTCTTGGGGTTGTACTCATCCTTCTTCTTCATCCAAACACGGCGAGTGGAGTTTAGACCAAAAAGCTCTATTTTTGTCTCATCAGACCACATGACCTTCTCCCATTCCTCCTCTGGATCATCCAGATGGTCATTGGCAAACTTCAGACGGGCCTGGACATGCGCTGGCTTGAGCAGAGGGATCTTGCGTGTGCTGCAGGATTTTAATCCATGACGGCGTAGTGCGTTACTAATGGTTTTCTTTGAGACTGTGGTCCCAGCTCTCTGCAGGTCATTGACCAGGTCCTGCCGTGTAGTTCTGGGCTGATCCCTCACCTTCCTCATGATCATTGATGCCCCACGAGGTGAGATCTTGCATGGAGCCCCAGACCGAGGGTGATTGACCGTCATCTTGAACTTCTTCCATTTTCGAATAATTGCGCCAACAGTTGTTGCCTTCTCACCAAGCTGCTTGCCTATTGTCCTGTAGCCCATCCCAGCCTTGTGCAGGTCTACAATTGTATCCCTGATGTCCTTACACAGCTCTCTGGTCTTGGCCATTGTGGAGAGGTTGGAGTCTGTTTGATTGAGTGTGTGGACAGGTATCTTTTATACAGGTAACGAGTTCAAACAGGTATAGTTAATACTGGTAATGAGTGGAGAATAGGAGGGCTTCTTAAAGAAAAACTAACAGGTCTGTGAGAGCCAGAATTCTTACTGGTTCGTAGGTGATCAAATACTTATGTCATGCAATAAAATGCAAATTACTTACTTAAAAATCATACAATGTGATTTTCTAGATTTTTGTTTTAGATTCAGTCTCTCACAGTAGAAGTGTACCTATGATAAAAATTACAGACCTCTACATTCTTTGTAAGTAGGAAAACCTGCAAAATCGGCAGTGTATCAAATACTTGTTCTCCCCACTGTATATATATATATAGAGAGAGAGAGAGAGAGAGAGAGAGAGAGAGAGAGAGAGAGAGAGAGAGAGAGAGAGAGAGAGAGAGAGAGAGAGAGAGAGAGAGAGAGAGAGAGAGAGAGAGAGAGAGAGAGAGAGAGAGAGAGAGAGAGAGAGAGAGAGAGTGTGTATCTTTGAAAGCAAAACTCCCAAGAAGCAGAACCAACAGGAAGTTATTAAACTGTGAACCAATAAAAGTGTGTCAGATATACTGTATCATCAGGGACCTCTGTAATAGAACATTATATGGCTTGGATGTATCAGCTTTTATTTACTGCTCGCAATATCCTGCTCTGGTCAGGAGCAATATCCTGTTCTGGTCAGGAGCAATATCCTGCTCTGGTCAGGAGCAATATCCTGTTCTGGTCAGGAGCAATATCCTGTTCTGGTCAGGAGCAATATCCTGTTCTGGTCAGGAGCAATATCCTGTTCTGGTCAGGAGCAATATCCTGTTCTGGTCAGGAGCAATATCCTGCTCTGGTCAGGAGCAATATCCTGTTCTGGTCAGGAGCAATAATCTGTTCTGGTCAGGAGCAATATCCTGCTCTGGTCAGGAGCAATATCCTGCTCTGGTCAGGAGCAATATCCTGTTCTGGTCAGGAGCAATATCCTGCTCTGGTCAGGAGCAATATCCTGCTCTGGTCAGGAGCAATATCCTGTTCTGGTCAGGAGGTTGGAGTCTTTAAGGACATTTCTATATCTAATGTTGCGTTTTGTTTTTATGGTTGTAGCTAGTTTCCGACTTTCTGAAATGACACCCTAAAAGTGTAAATTAGAGTAACAGTTTTAGATTATGTAGAGCCAACGCTGAGAGAACAAAAGTGTGTGTGTGTGGGTGGGTGTGTGTGTGCAATGTGCATGTGTTTTTGCGTGTTTTTGTGAGTTCATTGCTTCCTCAGGGAAAAGTATATAAATATATATGATTTACTACCTCTGTTTGCCTTGTTTTATTCTCAATTCCACGCATTAAATGTTTCGTCAAGCTTTGTTTTATTCCAGTAAGGACAGAGGCTTTGAGAAACATATCCTGTCCAATTTCTGTTGATACGGCTGTTCAACCATGTCCAAACAAAATACATATTTTTTTACAGTCATGTCTACGTAGATAAGAGAAAGAGGGAGGAAGAGAGAGAGAGAGAGAGATATTTACTGTTCTAATGGTTTCTTGTTGATTCTGTTTTCTGTCTCACTTTGGTTATTGTTTATTCCACTTGCTTTGGCCAATAAAGCCCCTTAGAATTAAATTGAATTGGGGGAGAGAGACAGAGATAGAGATAGAGACAGAGAGAGAGACAGAGAGAGAGACAGAGAAAGAGAGACAGAGAGACAGAGAGAAAGAGAGAGAGAGAGAGAGAGAGATAAAGAGAGAGAGAGAGAGACAGAGAGACAGAGAGACAGAGAGAGAGAGAGAGAGAGAGAGAGAGAGAGAGAGAGAGCGAGAGAGAGAGAGAGAGAGAGAGAGAGAGAAAGAGAGAGAGCGAGAGAGACAGAGAGACAGAGAAAGAGAGAGAGACAGAGAAAGAGAGAGAGACAGAGAGACAGAGAAAGAGAGAGAGACAGAGAAAGAGAGAGAGACAGAGAGAGAGAGAGAGAGAGAGAGACAGCGAGAGAGAGAGAGAGAGAGAGAGAGAGAGAGAGAGAGAGTCCACACAGACCATCCCCTGGTATGGCACAGTGCTATAAGGGCACACTACCCCTATGTCAAGAGAGAGGGTATTGGCCCATGGTGGAAACTCAGAATACTAGACATTGAGGAAATTAAAACAACATCTTACAACATGTATAAGTCTGGGACAGTAATGGTGGAGGGCGTCCTCATGCAGTTCCAGCAGGACTCTTACGGGATCAAAGAGAGAGCACAGCAGGAAAAGCTCTCTCTCAGTGACGACTCCCCCATCCTGAGTGAGTCTGATCACACCTCTTCAAACTGTCCTGCAGACGAGCAGCCCCCCCCCCCCCAGAACTGAACACACCCAGGTCCCACAACTGCACTGCTCCTCCATCACTGAGAGGATAGATAAGGTCTTCAAGTTATAGAGCCTGAAACTCAGCTTTGGTGATAGAGACAAAGAGACCATCAGTGGAGGCTGCTGAGGGGAGGATGGCTCACGATAATGGCTGGAATGGAGTCAATGGAATGGCATCAAACACGTGGTTTCCATTTGGTTGATACCACTCCGTTGACTCCATTTCAGCCATTTTTATGAGCCGTCCTCCCCTCAGCAGCCTCCACTGGTTGAGAGAGATACATTAACAGAGCTGGACAGAGACATGGTGGAGCTCAGAGAGCTGGTCCACACACTCCAGACAGAACAGACCCACAAAACAGACCAGCACAACACCACCCCCCCCTACAGTACCCAGAGGGCTGAAACAGACTAGCACAACACCACCCCCCCTACAGTACCCAGAGGGCTGAAACAGACCAGCACAACACCACCCCCCCTACAGTACCCAGAGGGCTGAAACAGACCAGCACAACACCACCCCCCCTACAGTACCCAGAGGGCTGAAACAGACTAGCACAACACCACCCCCCCTACAGTACCCACAGTACCCAGAGGCTGAAACAGACCAGCACAACACCCCCCCCCCCCCCTACAGTACCCAGAGGGCTGAAACAGACCAGCACAACACCACCCCCCCACAGTACCCAGAGGGCTGAAACAGACCAGCACAACACCACCCCCCCCCCCCCCCCTACAGTACCCAGAGGGCTGAAACAGACCAGCACAACACCACCCCCCCTACAGTACCCAGAGGGCTGAAACAGACCAGCACAACACCACCCCCCCCTACAGTACCCAGAGGGCTGAAACAGACCAGCACAACACCCCCCCCCCCCCCTACAGTACCCAGAGGGCTGAAACAGACCAGCACAACACCACCCCCCCTACAGTACCCAGAGGGCTGAAACAGACCAGACCAGCACAACACCACCCCCCCTACAGTACCCAGAGGGCTGAAACAGACCAGCACAACACCCCCCCCCCCCCACAGTACCCAGAGGGCTGAAGGTGGAGATAGACAGCTGTCTGATAGAGCTGGCTGCACTCCGGTCTGACGTGAGAGAACTGAAGGAGGAGAGAGAGGAACACACAGCCCAGCTAACAGAACTGAAGGAGGAGGTGAGAAAGCTGAGGTGTGACAGAGAGCAGGCCGCTCCCCAGAGAAGCCAGCAGAACAGCCCACCTCAGACCCGGACCACAACCTCAATACCACAATGGGACAGACAAAACATTGACAGCCCCCCTGTTAGCTCCTCCGATAGCCCTCCTGACAACTCCCACAGATCCACCGAGGACACACAAAAGCCACAGATTGTGCTCCTCATTGACTCAAATGGAAAATACATTCAAGAAAATAAACTTTTTCCCCAAACACAAAGTGGCTAAACTCTGGTGCCCAAACACTAGGCGTGCCCTGGAGCTGCTGTCAGAGGACAGACTAGGGTCCCCCAGCCACATCATAATACACACAGGCACAAACGACCTGAGAGCCCGACAGGAAAGGGTGGCCACATCACTCAAGGGAGTGATTGAAAAGGCCTCTTCCACTTTCCCCAACGCACAAGTGCCAGCGTGTGCTCTGGGCGTTCGTAAAACTCCGAGCGTTGTCAGATTGGCCGTTCGTAAATTCAGAGCGTTTCGCTCTCGGAGCGTTCTCGGAGCGCACACTGGACGCTCTGGCCGAGGAGTGTGGTTGATCCGAGTGTTCTGACCTAACAACAACAGTCAAACACCCAAGCTAACTGGCTAACGTTGGCTAGCTTGCTAGCTACTTCCAGACACAAATGAGAGAAAAGCTCACTCTGACCATTTTATTCGCCCTAGCAGAGCTGGTTAGCCTGTTTATATGTTATCCAGAGCGTTGGTGACTAACTGTGCTGCTGGCAACAATTTAACTACGCTTTTTTTGCCAACGTTTACTGACACTGGCCATATTCAACGGGTGTTGAGCGTTCGTAAATTCATCAGTTATTCTGCGCTCTGGCACACTCAGACGAGAGTGCTCTGAAATCGGAGTAGATAGCCAGAGTGAATTTACCAGCTACGTCTATCGACAGTTGTCACAGTGACATAAACATTCTATTGAAATAGTTACTTGCATAGTGGAGTCTTTTGTTTAGACATGTAGCTTGCTAGCTAAACAATGTGTCATACCCTGGCTCTGGGACTCTATTTGTTGAGCCAGGGTGTGTTTATTCTATGTGTTTATTTTCTATGTTGGGGGTTCTAGTTTGTTGATTTCTATGTTTGCCTGAGTGACTCCCAATCAGAGGCAACGAGTGTCAGCTGTTGGCTGGTTGTCTGTGATTGGGAGCCATATTTAAACTGTCTGTTTTCCCTTTGTGTTTGTGGGTTTTTGTTCCGTGTTCGGTCATTGTGACCGTGGACTTCACGAGTCGTTTCTTGTTTTGTTGGTTGTGTATGTTATCACTGAAGATAATAAATACCATGTTCGTTCAACACGCTGCGCATTGGTCTCTCCCTGACGATCGTGACAGAAAAACCCACCGTACCAGGACCAAGCAGCGTGTCCAGGAGCAGGCAGACTGGACATGGGAGGAAGCGCCGGGAAAGGAGATGGAGAGGCTGGCGATGGCCCAGGTGGGCAAATCGTGGTCCTGGGAGGACATGCTCGGGGGCAAAGGGCCATGGGCAAGGATTAAGGCCCTGGCGAGAGAGGAGCAGCGGCGTCAGCAGTGTCATCGTCGGAAGGACGAGAGGCAACCCCAAAAAAATGTTAGGGGGGGGCACACTGCATGGGCGGCTGGGCAGCAGGAGGCTGCCACAGGGCGATTTGGAGAGGAGGCCACCGGGTTTGGGGGGCCAGAAGGCAGGTTGGCGGAGCCTGGAAGGAGAGCGGAACCAACGTCCCGTACTCAGGCATGGCAGCATGGGACGGGGCAGGTTCCGCGGTATGCGGAGCGGCGTTCTGTGCCACGAGTGGTCCGGCATAGTCCTGTACGTCCTGTGCGAGCGCCCCGCACGTGTCGTGCGAAGGCGGGTATGCAGCCAGGACGGAGTGTGCCGGCTCAACGCTCGTGGTCTCCAATGCCTCTCCGCGGTCCCGGATATCCTGCTCCGGTGTCACGTGCTGTTATGCCAGTACGGGTACACAGCCCTGTACGTCCTGTGCGGATGCCTCACACAGAGTGTGGGAGGGTAGGCATTCAGCCAGGACGGGTTGTGGCCGCTCTTCACTCCAGGTCTCCTATCTGTCTCCACAGCCCGGTTCGGCCTGTCCCTGTTCCACGCACCAAGCCTACGGTGTGCGTCGCCAGCCCAGTCCGGCCTGTCCCTGCTCCACGCACCAAGCCTACGGTGTGCGTCGCCAGCCCAGTCCGGCCTGTCCCTGCTCCACGCACCAAGCCTACGGTGTGCGTCGCCAGCCCAGTCCGGCCTGACCCTGCTCCACGCACCAAGCCTACGGTGTGCGTCGCCAGCCCGGCCCGGCCTGTTCCTGCCACTCGCACCAAGTCTACGGTGCGCGTCGCCAGCCCGGCCCGGCCTGTTTCTGCCACTCGCACCAAGTCTACGGTGCGCATCGCCAGCCCGGCCCGGCCTGTTCCTGCCACTCGCACCAAGTCTACGGTGCGCGTCGCCAGCCCGGCCCGGCCTGTTCCTGCCACTCGCACCAAGCCAGGGGTGCGAGTCGTCAGCCTGGTCCAGCCCATTCCTGCCACTCGCACCAAGCCAGGGGTGCGAGTCGTCAGCCTGGTCCAGCCCGTTCCTGCTACTCGCACCAAGCCAGGGGTGCGAGTCGTCAGCCTGGCAAGGCCCGTCGCTGCTCCACGCACCAAGACAGGGGTGCGAGTCGTCAGTCCGGTGAGGCCCGTTCCGGCTCCCCGCACCAAGCCAGGGGTGCGTATCGTCAGCCCGGTCCGGCCCGTTGCTGCTCCACGCACCAAGCCAGGGGTGCGCGTCTTCTGTCCGGCACAACCCGTGCCTGGGTCACCGGTGCCTAACCAGGTACCGGTCAACGGCTCCACTACGGAGCTGAAGCTAACCGCTCCTGCTACGTCCAGTCCAGCTCCAGCCAGCGGGGCCAGACCGGACCAGGGGCGCTATGGGGGGTTTGTTGGAGGGTGGTGGGCAAGTCCGGAGCCAGAACCGCCGCCGAGGAGGTATGCCCACCCAGCCCTCCCCTGTTTTGCTCTTATTGAGGCGCGGTCGCAGTCCGCGCCTTTAGGGGGGGGGGGGTACTGTCACACCCTGGCTCTGGGACTCTATTTGTTGAGCCAGGGTGTGTTTATTCTATGTGTTTATTTCTATGTTGGGGGTTCTAGTTTGTTGATTTCTATGTTTGCCTGAGTGACTCCCAATCAGAGGCAACGAGTGTCAGCTGTTGGCTGGTTGTTTCTGATTGGGAGCCATATTTAAACTGTCTGTTTTCCCTTTGTGTTTGTGGGTTTTTGTTCCGTGTTCGGTCATTGTGACCGTGGACTTCACGAGTCGTTTCTTGTTTTGTTGGTTGTGTATGTTATCACTGAAGATAATAAATACCATGTTCGTTCAACACGCTGCGCATTGGTCTCTCCCTGACGATCGTGACACAATGACCCATAATCCCAACTCATAACGTTACTACCCTGCATGAATCTGAAGGTAGCTAACCAATCAGGTTCAATGTTAGCTAGCTAACATTAGCCTATAACTAGCAATGCAAATGGCTCTGAGATACGAATAATAATAATACACAGATCAAACACGTAATGTTAGCTAGCTATCCAGCCAGCTAATGTTAGCTACAGATGAAGTCGGAAGTTTACATACACTTTGGTTGGAGACATTAAAACTTGTTTTCCAACCACTCCACAAATTTCTTGTTAACAAACTATAGTTTTGGCAAGTCGGTTAGGACATCTACTTTGTGCATGGCACAAGTAATTTTTCCAACAATTGTTTACAGACAGATTATTTCACTTATAATTCACTGTATCACAATTCCAGTGGGTCAGAAGTTTACATACACTAAGTTGACTGTGCCTTTAAACAGCTTGGAAAATTCCAGAAAATGATGTCATGGCTTTAGAAGCTTCTGATAGTCTAATTGACATCATTTGAGTCAATTGGAGGTGTACCTGTGGATGTATTTCAAGGCCTACCTTCAAACTCAGTGCCTCTTTGCTTGACATCATGGGAAAATCAAAAGAAATCAGCCAAGACCTCAGAAAAAAATGGTAGACCTCCGCATGTCAGTTTCATCCTTGATAGCAATTTCCAAATGCCTGAAGGTACCACGTTCATCTGTACAAACAATAGTACGCAAGTATAAACACCATGGGACCACGCAGCCGTCATACCGCTCAGGAAGGAGATGCGTTCTGTCTCCTAGAGATGATCGTACTTTGGTGCGAAAAGGGCAAATCAATCGCAGAACAACAGCAAAGGACCTTGTGAAGATGCTGAAGGAAACAGGTACAAAAGTATCTATGTCCACAGTAAAACGAGTCCTATATCGACATAACCTGAAAGACCGCTCAGCAAGGACGAAGCCACTGCTCCAAAACCACCATAAAAAAGCCAGACTATGGTTTGCAACTGCACATGGGGACACATTATTTTTTTTTTTTACTATTTTCTACATTGTAGACTAATAGTGAAGACATCAAAACTATGAAATAACACATATGGAATCATGTAGAAACCAAAACAGTGTTAAACAAATCAAAATATATTTTATATTTGAGATTCTTCAAAGTAGTCACCCTTTGCCTTGATGACAGCTTTGAGTAGGTGTGTCCAAACCTTTGACTGTCAATGTAAATAGTCCAGGTGGCCATTTGTTTAATTGTTCAGCAGTCTTATGGCTTGGGGGTAGAAGCTGTTAAGGAACCTTTTGGTCCTAGACTTGGCGCTCCGGTACAGCTTGTTGTGTGGTAGCAGAAAGGACATTCTATGACTTGGGTGATTGGAGTCTTTGACAATTTTTTGGGCCTTCCTCTGACACTGCCTATAGGTCCTGGATGGCAGGAAGCTTGGCCCCAGTGATGTACTGGGCCTAACGCACTACCCTCTGTAGCGCCTTACGGTCAGATGCCGAGCAGTTGCCATACCAGGCGGTGATGCAACTGGTCAGGATGCTCTCGATGGTGCAGCTGTATAACTTTTTCAGGATCTGGGGACCCATGCCAAATCTTTTCAGTCTCCTGGGGGGGAAAATGTGTTGTCGTGCCCTCTTCACGACTGTCTTGGTGTGTTTGGACCATGATAGTTCGTTGGTGATGTGGACACCAAGGAACTTGAAACTCTCGACCCGCTCCACTACTATCCCGTCTATGTTAATGGGGGCCTGTTCGGCCCGCCTTTTCCTGTAGTTCACGATCAGCTCTTTTGTCTTGCTCACATTGAGGGCGAGGTTGTTGTCCAGGCACCACACGGCCAGGTATCTGACCTCCTCCCAATAGGCTCTCATTGTTGTCGGTGATCAGGCCTACCACTGTTGTGTCGTCAGTAAACTTAAGGATAGTGTTGGAGTCGTGTTTGGCAACGCAGTCATGGGTGAACAGGGAGTACAGGAGGGGACTAAGCACGCACCCCTGAGGGGCCCCAGTGTTGAGGATCAGCGTGGCAGATGTGTTGTTGCCTACCCTTACCATCTGGGGGGCGGCCCGTCAGGAATTCCAGGATCCAGTTGCAGAGGGAGGTGTTTAGTCCCAGGGTCCTTAGCTTAGTGATGAGCTTTGAGGGCACTATGGTGTTGAACACTGAACTGTAGTCAATGATGAACAGCATTCTCACTTTTGTCCAGGTGGGAAAGGGCCGTGTGGAGTCCGATTGAGATTATGTCATCTGTGGATCTGTTGGGGCGATATGCGAATTGGACTGGGTCTAGGGTTTCCGGGATGATGGTGTTGATAGTGTTGATGTTACCTTTGCTTCCTTGTGCACAGGGACTATGGTGGTCTGCTTGAAACATGCAGGTATTACAGACTCGGTCAGGGAGAGGTTGAACATTTCAGTGAAGCCAGTTGGTCCACACATGCTTTGAGTACACGTCCTGGTAATCCGTCTGGCCCCACGGCTTTGTGAATGTTGACCTGTTTAAAGGTCTTGCTCACGTCGGCTACCGAGAGCGTGATCACAGCTGGTGCTCTCATGCATGCTTCAGTGTTGCTTGCCTTGAAGTGAGCATAAAAGGCATTTAGCTCGTCTGGTAGGCTCGCGTCACTGGGCAGCTCGAGGCTGGGTTTCCCTTTGTAGTTCGTAATAGTTTGCAAGCCCTGCCACATCCGACGAGCGTCAGCGCCGGGGTAGTAGGATTCAATCTTAGTCCTGTATTGATGCTTTGCCTGTTTGATGGTTCGTCTGAGGGCGTAGTGGGATTTCTTATAAGCGTCCAGGTTAGAGTCCCACTCCTTGAAATCGGCATCTCTAGCCTTTAGCTCGATGCGGATGTTGCCATGGCTTCTGGTTGGGATATGTACGTACGGTCACTGTGGGGATGACGTCGTTGATGCACTTATTGATGAAGCCGATGACTGATGTGGTATACTCCTCAATGCTATCTGAAGAATCCCTGAACATGTTCCAGTCTGTGCTAGCAAAACAGTCCTTTAGCGTAGCATCCGCGTCATCTGACCAATTCCGTATTGAGCGAGTCACTGGTACTTCCTGCTTTGGTTTTTGCTTGTAAACACGAACCAGGAGGATAGAATAATGGTCAGATTTGCCAAATGGAGGGCGAGGGAGAGCTTTGTACGCGTCTCTGTGTGTGGAGTAAAGTTGGTCGAGAGTTTTTGTACTGAGTAAATGGTCTGAATACTTACAGTGGGGGAAAAAAGTATTTAGTCAGCCACCAATTGTGCAAGTTCTCCCACTTAAAAAGATGAGAGAGGCCTGTAATTTTCATCATAGGTACACGTCAACTATGACAGACAAATTGGAGAAAAAAAATCCAGAAAATCACATTGTAGGAATTGTAATGAATTTATTTGCAAATTATGGTGGAAAATAAGTATTTGGTCAATAACTAAAGTTTCTCAATACTTTGTTATATACCCTTTGTTGGCAATGACACAGGTCAAACGTTTTCTGTAAGTCTTCACAAGGTTTTCACACACTGTTGCTGGTATTTTGGCCCATTCCTCCATGCAGATCTCCTCTAGAGCAGTGATGTTTTTGGGCTGTCGCTGGGCAACACGGACTTTCAACTCCCTCCAAAGATGTTCTATGGGGTTGAGATCTGGAGACTGGCTAGGCCACTCCAGGACCTTGAAATGCTTCTTACGAAGCCACTCCTTCGTTGCCCGGGCGGTGTGTTTGGGATCATTGTCATGATGAAAGACCCAGCCACGTTTCATCTTCAATGCCCTTGCTGATGGAAGGAGGTTTTCACTCAAAATCTGACGATACATGGCCCCATTCATTCTTTCCTTTACACGGATGGTTCGTCCTGGTCCCTTTGCAGAAAAACAGCCCCAAAGCATGATGTTTCCACCCCCATGCTTCACAGTAGGTATGGTGTTCTTTGGATGCAACTCAGCATTCTTTGTCCTCCAAACACGACGAGTTGAGTTTTTACCAAAAAGTTATATTTTGGTTTCATCTGACCATATGACATTCTCCCAATCCTCTTCTGGATCATCCAAATGCACTCTAGCAAACTTCAGACGGGCCTGGGCATGAACTGGCTTAAGCAGGGGGACACGTCTGGCACTGCAGGATTTGAGTCCCTGGCGGCGTAGTGTGTTACTGATGGTAGGCTTTGTTACTTTGGTCCCAGCTCTCTGCAGGTCATTCACTAGGTCCCCCCGTGTGGTTCTGGGATTTTTGCTCACCGTTCTTGTGATCATTTTGACCCCACGGGGTGAGATCTTGCATGGAGCCCCAGATCGAGGGAGATTATCAGTGGTCTTGTATGTCTTCCATTTCCTAATAATTGCTCCCACAGTTGATTTCTTCAAACCAAGCTGCTTACCTATTGCAGATTCAGTCTTCCCAGCCTGGTGCAGGTCTACAATTTTGTTTCTGGTGTCCTTTGACAGCTCTTTGGTCTTGGCCATAGTAGAGTTTGAAGTGTGACTGTTTGAGGTTGTGGACAGGTGTCTTTTATACTTATAACAAGTTCAAACAGGTGCCATTAATACAGGTAACGAGTGGAGGACAGAGGAGCCTCTTAAAGAAGAAGTTACAGGTCTGTGAGAGCCAGAAATCTTGCTTGTTTGTAGGTGACCAAATACTTATTTTCCACCATAATTTGCAAATAAATTCATTAAAAATCCTACAATGTGATTTTCTGGATATTCTTTTATCATTTTGTCTGTCATAGTTGACGTGTACCTATGATGAAAATTACAGGCCTCTCTCATCTTTTTAAGTGGGAGAACTTGCACAATTGGTGGCTGACTAAATACTTTTTTCCCCCACTGTATGTAAATGTGATTTCAGTTTTTTATTTGTAATAAATTAGCAAAAATGTCTAAAAAAAACTATTTTTTCTTTGTCATTATGGGGTATTGTGTGTAGATTGATGAGGGAAAAAAATCTATTTAATCAATTTTAGAATAAGGCTGTAACGTAACAAAATGTGGAATTTTTGAATACTTCTGAATACTTTCTGGTGGATGCGGTGAATTGCAATTTCTTTTTTATATTTTAAAGTTTTGATGGGGATTTTGTTATTATGTTACTTAGATTGATGCATGTGATCACAAATATTGCATCGTAGACTGCATCTTTGAAAACATACGTTTTTAGTTTTTTTTAAACCAAAGTGGATTTCTGTTTTTCTCACTTAAGTGTTTCTTGTTCTATAATATAATATAATAATAAATAATAATAATAATATGCCATTTAGCAGACACTTTTATCCAAAGCGACTTACAGTCATCTGCGCATAAATTTTTTACTTATGGGTGGTCCCGGGGATCGAACCCACTACCCTGGCGTTACAAGCGCAATGCTCTACCATTTAGTGGTCTCTGACATCATAGTGGTCTCTGACATCATAGTGGCTCTGACATCATAGTGGCTCTACCAATTGAGCTACAGAGGTTCTCTTGGCCTTTGTGAACTAAATACTAAACCATCTTTTCATTTCTGAATGTGTCGGGCACCGGGGAATCAGGATGTGGTTGCGTTAACGATGTCATTTTAATCTGGCCTTTTGATTTGAACATACGGATTATTTTAGTTTTGCAGGCTAGGATACCAATTTAATTATTTAATTTATTGATCAAGCCTTAGCAGTCATTCTGATCTCGTTCCCAATGATCAGTGCTTTAGTTTATCATGTTGCTGAATATACAATGACCCGGACTGTCCAACGTTTTCTGTTCAATAGCCTTTAGAGGGAGGGAAAGAGAGCTAATGCAAAGAGACCTGTGCCATGCTATTTTAACGAGTGTCCCCCTCAGCCATTATCTCTCCTCTCTGTTATGGTTTGGGATACATACCCAGGATCCCTCAATATGAAATGTGTGTGTGTGTGTGTGTGTGTGTGTGCGTGCGTGCGTGTGTGTGTGTGTGTGTGTGCGTGCGTGCGTGCGTGCGTGCGTGTGTTTGTGTGTGTGCACTCTCCTCTTATTGAACCGAGAGAGATAACAACAACAACAGTTTATTTCACTAGACTGGTCCTTTTAGTTTAATAGACACAGAACAGAACTCTCTTTTTTATCTCTCCGCTCAATTAAAGTCTCTGGGACATTAAGGCCAGGCAGTCTGGGAATAAGACATGAAGTCACTGTGGTCAACAAGCCTGTTATTCACCCAGCCCCAACTCTGTTATTGACCCAACTAAGCCTGGGACTGGAGTGAAGCTGGGAGAGAGAGAGAGATAAACTATCATTTAATCTGGGCAGTTTGACATGGCCAATATATACACACATTTTTGTCAAAAATACATTCAATTTAATCACAAACTTCAATGTTACCAAATTCTAAATAGAGTTATCAAATGAGCACAACACATTGTCAAAATCAAATAATTTAAATAAAGGAAGAAATTCACAATGTACAGACTCAGTGACCATAGCCTGGCCATAGAGACAGGATGCCATGGAGAAAAAATGGAAGGGTAGACTCAGTGACCAGTAGAGACAGGATGCCATGGAAAAATATGGAAGGTCAGACTCAGTGACCATAGCCTGGCAATAGAGACAGGATGCCATGGAGAAAAAATGGAAGGGTAGACTCAGTGACCAGTAGAGACAGGATGTCATGGAAAAACATGGAAGGTCAGACTATGTGAACAGTAGAGACGGGATGCCATGGAAAAATATGGAAGGTCAGACTCAGTGACCATAGCCTGGCATAGAGACAGGAAGCCATAGAAAAACATGGAAGGTCAGACTCAGTGACCAGTAGAGACAGGATGCCATAGAAAAAATGGAAGGTCAGACTCAGTGACCATAGCCTGGCAATAGAGACAGGAAGGCATAGAAAAACATGGAAGGTCAGACTCAGTGACCAATAGAGACAGGATGCCATAGAAAAACATGGAAGATCAGAATCAGCGGCCATAGCCTGGCAATAGAGACAGAATGCCTTAGAGAAACATGGAAGGTCAGACTCAGTGACCATAGCCTGGCAATAGATACAGGATGGCATAGAAAAACATGGAAGGTCAGACTATGTGAACAGTAGAGACGGGATGTCATGGAAAAACATGGAAGGTCAGACTCAGTGACCATAGCCGGGCAATAGAGACAGGATGGCATAGAAAAACATGGAAGGTCAGACTATGTGAACAGTAGAGACGGGATGCCATGGAAAAATATGGAAGGTCAGACTCAGTGACCATAGCCTGGCATAGAGACAGGAAGCCATAGAAAAACATGGAAGGTCAGACTCAGTGACCATAGCCTGGCATAGAGACAGGATGTCATAGAAAAACATGGAAGGTCAGACTCAGTGACCATAGCCTGGCAATAGATACTGGATGTCATGGAAAAACATGGAAGGTCAGACTCAGTGACCATAGCCGGGCAATAGAGACAGGATGCCATATAAAAACATGGAAGGTCAGACTCAGTGACCATAGCCTGGCAATAGAGACAGGATGCCATGGAAAAACATGGAAGGTCAGACTCAGTGACCAATAGAGACAGGATGCCATGGAAAAACATGGAAGAACAGACTCAGTGACCATAGCCTGGCAATAGAGACAGGATGCCTTAGAAAAACATGGAAGGTCAGACTCAGAGACCATAGCCTGGCAATAGAGACAGGATGTCATGGAAAAACAGGGAAGATCAGAGTCAGTGACCATAGCCTGGCAATAGAGACATGATGCCATAGTAAAACATGGAAGGTCAGACTAAGTGACCAGTAGAGACAGGATGCCATGGACAAACATGGAAGGTCAGACTCAGTGACCATAGCCTGGCAATAGAGACAGGATGCCATAGAAAACATGTACGTTCAGACTCAGTGACCAGTAGAGACAGGATGCCATGGAAAAACATGGAAGGTCAGACTCAGTGACCATAGCCTGGCAATAGAGACAGGATGCCATAGAAAACATGGACATTCAGACTCAGTGACCAATAGAGACAGGATGCCATGGAAAAACATGGAAGGTCAGACTCAGTGACCATAGCCTGGCAATAGAGACAGGATGCCATAGAAAACATGTACGTTCAGACTCAGTGACCAATAGAGACAGGATGCAATGGAAAAACATGGAAGGTCAGACTCAGTGACCATAGCCTGCATTGAAAACTTGGAAGGTCAGACTCAGTGACCATATCCTGGCAATAGAGACAGGATGCCATGGAAAAACATGGAAGGTCAGACTCAGTGACCATATCCTGGCAATAGAGACAGGATGCCATGGAAAAACATGGAAGGTCAGACTCAGTGACCATAGCTTGGCAATAGAGACAGGATGCCATAGTAAAACATGGAAGGTCAGACTCAGTGACCATAGCCTGGCAATAGAGACAGGATGCCATAGAAAACATGGACATTCAGACTCAGTGACCAATAGAGACAGGATGCCATGGAAAAACATGGAAGGTCAGACTCAGTGACCATAGCCTGGCAATAGAGACAGGATGCCATGGAAAAACATGGAAGGTCAGACTCAGTGACCATAGCCTGGCAATAGAGACAGGATGCCATAGAAAAACATGGAAGGTCAGACTCAGTGACCATAGCCTGGCAATAGAGACAGGATGCCATAGAAAAACATGGAAGGTCAGACTCAGTGACCATAGCCTGGCAATAGAGACAGGATGCCATAGAAAAACATGGAAGGTCAGACTCAGTGACCATAGCCTGGCAATAGAGACAGGATGCCATAGAAAAACATGGAAGGTCAGACTCAGTGACCATAGCCTGGCAATAGAGACAGGATGCCATGGAAAAACATGGAAGGTCAGACTCAGTGACCATATCCTGGCAATAGAGACAGGATGCCATGGAAAAACATGGAAGGTCAGACTCAGTGACCATAGCCTGGCAATAGAGACAGGATGCCATAGAAAACATGGACATTCAGACTCAGTGACCAATAGAGACAGGATGCCATGGAAAAACATGGAAGGTCAGACTCAGTGACCATAGCCTGGCAATAGAGACAGGATGCCATAGAAAACATGTACGTTCAGACTCAGTGACCAATAGAGACAGGATGCAATGGAAAAACATGGAAGGTCAGACTCAGTGACCATAGCCTGGCAATAGAGACAGGATGCCATGGAAAAACATGGAAGGTCAGACTCAGTGACCATAGCAATAATAATATTAATAATAAATAATAATAATAATAATAATAAAAATAATAATAATAGCCTGGCAATAGAGACAGGATGCCTTCGAAAAACATGGAAGGTCAGACTCAGTGGCCATAGCCTGGCAATAGAGACATGATGCCATAGTAAAACATGGAAGGTCAGACTCAGTGACCATAGCCTGGCAATAGAGACAGGATGCCATAGAAAAACATGGAAGGTCAGACTCAGAGACCATAGCCTGGCAATAGAGACAGGATGCCATAGTAAAACATGGAAGGTCAGACTCAGTGACCATAGCCTGGCAATAGAGACAGGATGTCATGGAAAAACATGGAAGGTCAGACTCTGTGACCATAGCCTGGCAATAGAGACAGGATGCCATAGTAAAACATGGAAGGTCAGACTCTGTGACCATAGCCTGGCAATAGAGACAGGATGACATAGAAAACATGTAAAGGTCAGACTCAGTGACCATAGCCTGGCAATAGAGACAGGATGTCATGGAAAAACATGGAAAGTCAGATTCAGTGCACAAAGCTTGGCCATGCCATAGATGACATGGAAAGTCAGACAAAGTGACCATAGCCTGGACATAGAGACAGGATGGCATAGATAACACGGAAAGGTAGACTCAGTGACCAGTAGAGACCAGATGCATTGGAAAAACATGGAAGATCAGACTCAGTGACCATAGCCTGTCAATAGAGACAGGAAGCCATAGTAAAACATGGAAAGGTAGACTCAGTGACCAGTAGAGACAGGATGCCTTCGAAAAACATGGAAGGTCAGACTCATTGACCATAACCTGGCAATAGAGACATGATGCCATGGAAAAACATGGAAAGTCAGATTCAGTGCACATAGCCTGGCAGTAGAGATAGGATGTCATGGAAAAAATGGAAGGTCAGAGTCAGTGACCGTAGCCTTATCATAGAGTCAGGATGTAATGGAAAAACATGGAAGGTCAGACTCAGTGGCCATAGCCTGGCAATAGAGACAGGATGCCATAGAAAAACATGGAAGGGCAGACTCAGTGACCATAGCTTGGCCATAGAGACAGGATGCCATTGAAAAACATGGAAGGGCAGACTCAGTGACCATAGTCTGGCAAAAGGGACAGGATGACATAGAAAACATGGACATTCAGAGTCAGTGACCAATAGAGACAGGATGCCATGGAAAAACATGGAAGGTCAGACTCAGTGACCATAGCTTGGCAATAGAGACAGGATGCCATAGTAAAACATGGAAAACATGGAATTTCAGACTCAGTGACAGTAGAGACATGATGTTTAAGAAAAACATGGAAGGTGAGACTCAGTGACCATCGCCTGGCAATAGAGACAGAATGCCATAGAAAAACACGGAAGGTCAGACTCAGTGACCATAGCTTGGCAATAGAGACAGGATGCCATGGAAAAACATGGAAGGTCAGACTCAGTGGCCATAGCCTGGCAATAGAGACAGGATGCCATAGTAAAACATGGAAGGTCAGACTCAGTGACCATAGCCTGGCAATAGAGACAGGATGCCATAGTAAAACATGGAAGGTCAGACTCAGTGACCATAGCTTGGCAATAGAGACAGGATGCCATGGAAAACATGGAAGGTCAGACTCAGTGACCATAGCTTGGCAATAGAGACAGGATGCCATAGAAAACATGGAAAACATGGACATTCAGAGTCAGTGACCAATAGAGACAGGATGCCATAGAAAAACATGGAAGGTCAGACTCAGTGACCATAGCTTGGCAATAGAGACAGGATGCCATAGAAAACATGGAAGGTCAGACTCAGTGACCAGTAGAGACATGATGTCATGGAAAAACATGGAAGAATAGACTCAGTGAACATAGCCTGGCAATAGAGACAGGATGCCATAGAAAAACATGGAAGGTCAGACTCAGTGACCATAGTCTGGATATAGAGACAAGATAACATTAAAAAAAACATGGAAGGTCAGACACAGTGACATTAGCCTGGCAATAGAGACAGGATGCCATTGAAAAACATGGACATTCAGACTCAGTGACCATCGCCTGGCAATATAGACAGGATGCCATTGAAAAACATGGAAGATCAGAATCAGCGGCCATAGCCTGGCAATAGAGACAGAATGCCATTGAAAAACATGGAAGGTCAGACTCACTGACCAATAGAGACAGGATAACATGGAAAAACATGGAAGGTCAGACCCAGTGACCAATAGAGACATGATGCCATATAAAAACATGGAATTCAGACTCAGTGAACATAGCCTGGCAATAGAGACAGGATGTAATGGAAAAACATGGAAGGTCAGACTCAGTGACCATAGCCTGGCAATAGAGACCGGATGCATTGGAAAAACATGGAAAATCAGACTCAGTGACCATAGCCTGTCAATAGAGACAGGATGCAATGGAAAAACATGGAAGGTCAGACTCAGTGACCATAGCCTGCATAGAAAACTTGGAATATCAGACTCAGTGACCATAGCCTGGCAATAGAGACAGGATGCCATAGAAAAAAACATGGAAGGTCAGTCTCAGTGACCATAGCCTGGAAATAGAGACAGGATGCCATGGAAAAACATGGAAGGTCAGACTCAGTGACCATAGCCTGGCAATAGAGACAGGATGACATAGAAAAAAACATGGAAGGTCAGACTCAGTGACCATAGCCTGGCAATAGAGACAGGAAGCCATAGAAAAACATGGAAGGTCAGACTCAGAGACCATAGCCTGGCAATAGAGACATGATGTCGTAGAAAACATGGAAGGTCAGACTCAGTGACCATAGCCTGGCAATAGATACTGGATGTCATGGAAAAACATGGAAGGTCAGACTCAGTGACCATAGCCTGGCAATAGAGACAGGATGCCATGGAAAAACATGGAACATCAGACACAGTGACCATGTTCTGGCCATAGAGACAGGATGTCATGGAAAAACATGGAAGGTCATAGTCAGTGACCAGTAGAGGCAGGATGCCATGGAAAAACATGGAAGGTCAGACTCAGTGACCAATAGAGACATGATGCCATAGAAAAACATGGAAGGTCAGACTCAGTGACCATATTCTGGCAATAGAGACATGATGCCATAGAAAAACATGGAAGGTCAGACTCAGTGACCATAGCCTGGCAATAGAGACATGATGCCATGGAAAAACATGGAACGTCAGACACAGTGACCATAGCCTGGCAATAGAGACAGGATGCCATAGAAAAACATGTAAAGGTCAGACTCAGTGACCAGTAGAGACAGGATGCATTGGAAAAACATGGAAGATCAGACTCAGTGACCATAGCCTTGCAATAGAGACAGGATGCAATGGAAAAACATGGAAGGTCAGACTCAGTGACCATAGCCTGCATAGAAAACTTGGAAGATCAGACACAGTGACCATAGCCTGGCAATAGAGACATGATGCCTTCGAAAAACATGGAAGGTCAGACTCATTGACCATGTTCTGGACATTGAGACAGGATGCCATAGAAAAACATGGAAGGTCAGACTCAGTGACCAGTAGAGACAGGATGTCTTGGAAAAACATGGACATTCAGACTCAGTGACCAATAGAGACATGTTGCCATGGAAAAACATGGAAGGTCAGTCTCAGTAACCATAGCCTGGCAATAGAGACAGGATGCCATAGAAAAAAACATTGAAGGTCAGTCTCAGTGACCATAGCCTGGCAATAGAGACAGGATGCCATGGAAAAACATGGAAGGTCAGTCTCAGTGACCATAGCCTGGCAATAGAGACAGGATGCCATAGAAAAACATGGAAGGTCAGACTCAGTGACCATAGCCTGGCAATAGAGACAGGATGCCGTTGAAAAACATGGAAAATCAGACTTAGTGACCATAGCCTGGCAATAGATTCTGGATGTCATGGAAAAACATGGAAGGTCAGACTCAGTGACCGTAGCCTGGCAATAGAGACAGGATGGCATAGAAAACATGGAAGGTCAGACTCAGTGACCATAGCTTAGCAATAGAGACAGGATGGCATAGAAAACATGGAAGGTCAGACTCAGTGACCATAGCCTGGCAATAGAGACAGGATGACATAGAAAAACATGGAAGGTCACTCTCAGTGACCAGTAGAGACAGGAGGACATAGAAAAACATGGAAGGTCAAACTCAGTGACCATAGCCTGGCCATAGAGACAGGATGTCATGGAAAAACATGCAAGATCAGACTCAGTGACCAGTAGAGACAGGATGCCACGGAAAAAAATGGAAGGTCATACTCAGTTACGATAGCCTGGCCATTGAGACAGGATGCAATAGTAAAACATGGAAGGTCAGACTCAGTGACCAATAGAGACAGGATGACATAGAAAAACATGGAAGGTCAAACTCCGTGACCATAGCCTGGCCATAGAGACAGGATGCCATAGTAAAACATGGAAGGTCAGACTCAGTGACCAGTAGAGACAGGATGCCATGGGAAAAAAATGGAAGGTCAAACTCAGTGACCATAGCCTGGCCATAGAGACAGGATGCCTTGGAAAACATGGACATTCAGACACAGTGACCAATAGAGACAGGATGCCATGGAAAAACATGGAAAGGTAGACTCAGTGACCATAGCCTGGCAATAGAGACAGGATGCCATAGAAAAACATGGAAAGGTAGACTCAGTGACCATAGCCTGGCAATAGAGACAGGATGCCATAGAAAAACATGGAAAGGTAGACTCAGTGACCATAGCCTGGCAATAGAGACAGGATGGCATAGAAAAACATGGAAAGGTAGACTCAGTGACCATAGCCTGGCAATATAGACAGGATGGCATAGAAAAACATGGAAAGGTAGACTCAGTGACCATAGCCTGGCAATAGAGACAGGATGCCATGAAAAAACTTGGAAGGTCAGACTCAGTGACCAATAGAGACAGGATGACATGGAAAAACATGGAAGGTCAGACTTAGTGACCATAGCCTGGCAATAGATTCTGGATGTCATGGAAAAACATGGAAGGACAGACTCAGTGACCATAGTCTGGCCATAGAAACATGATGCCATAGACAACATGGAAGGTCAGACTCAGTGACCATAGCCTGGCAATAGAGACAGGATGCCGTTGAAAAACATGGAAAATCAGACTCAGTGACCATAGCCTGGCAATAGATACTGGATGTCATGGAAAAACATGGAAGGTCAGACTCAGTGACCATAGCCTAGCAATAGAGACACGATGGCATAGAAAACATGGAAGGTCAGACTCAGTGACCGTAGCCTGGCAATAGAGACAGGATGACATAGAAAAACATGGAAGGTCAGACTCAGTGACCAGTAGAGACAGGAGGACATAGAAAAACATGGAAGGTCAAACTCAGTGACCATAGCCTGGCCATAGAGACAGGATGTCATGGAAAAAAATGCAAGATCAGACTCAGTGACCAGTAGAGACAGGATGCCACGGAAAAAAATGGAAGGTCGTACTCAGTTACGATATCCTGGCCATTGAGACAGGATGCAATAGTAAAACATGGAAGGTCAGACTCAGTGACCAATAGAGACAGGATGACATAGAAAAACATGGAAGGTCAAACTCAGTGACCATAGCCTGACAATAGAGACGGGATGTCTTAGAAAAACATGGAAGGTCAGACTCAGTGACCAGTAGAGACAGGATTCAATTGAAAAACATGGAAAGGTCAGAATCAGTGACCAGTAGAGACATGATGTCTTAGAAAAACATGGAAGGTCAGACTCAGTGACCAGTAGAGACAGGATTCCATAGAAAAACATGGAAGATCAGATTCAGTGACCATAGCCTGGCAATAGATACTGGATGTCATGGAAAAACATGGAAGGTCAGACTCAGTGACCATAGCCTGGCAATAGATACTGGATGTCATGGAAAAACATGGAAGGTCAGAAACAGTGACTATAGCCTGGCAATATATACTGGATGTCATGGAAAAACATGGAAGGTCAGACTCAGTGACCATAGCCTGGCAATAGAGACAGGATGTCATGGAAAAACATGGAAGGTCAGACTCAGTGACCAGTAGAGACAGGAGGACATAGAAAAACATGGAAGGTCAAACTCAGTGACCATAGCCTGGCCATAGAGACAGGATGTCATGGAAAAACATGGAAGGTCAGACTCAGTGACCAGTAGAGACAGGATGACATAGAAAAACATGGAAGGTCAAACTCAGTGGCCATAGCCTGACAATAGAGACAGGATGACATAGAAAAACATGGAAGGTCAAACTCAGTGGCCATAGCCTGACAATAGAGACAGGATGACATAGAAAAACATGGAAGGTCAAACTCAGTGGCCATAGCCTGACAATAGAGACATGATGCCATAGTAAAACATGGAAGGTCAGACTCAGTGACCAGTAGAGACAGGATGTCATGGAAAAACATGGAAGGTCAAACTCAGTGGCCATAGCCTGACAATAGAGACAGGATGGCATAGAAAAACATGGAAGGTCAAACTCAGTGGCCATAGCCTGACAATAGAGACAGGATGCCATAGTAAAACATGGAAGGTCAGACTCAGTGACCAGTAGAGACAGGATGTCATGGAAAAACATGGAAGGTCAAACTCAGTGGCCATAGCCTGACAATAGAGACAGGATGTCATGGAAAAACATGGAATGTCAGACTCAGTGACCAGTAGAGACAGGATGTCATGGAAAAACATGGAAGGTCAAACTCAGTGGCCATAGCCTGACAATAGAGACAGGATTCAATTGAAAAACATGGAAAGGTCAGAATCAGTGACCATAGCCTGGCAAAAGAGAAAGGATGCCATAAAAAAACATGGAAGATCCGATTCAGTGACCATAGCCTGGCAATAGATACTGGATGTCATGGAAAAACATGGAAGGTCAGACTCAGTGACCATAGCCTGGCAATAGATACTGGATGTCATGGAAAAACATGGAAGGTCAGAAACAGTGACTATAGCCTGGCAATATATACTGGATGTCATGTAAAGACATGGAAAGGTCAGAATCAGTGACAATAGCCAGGCAAAAGAGACAGGATGCCATAGAAAACATGGAAGTTCAGACTCAGTGACAATAGCCTGGCAATAGAGACATGATGCCATGGAAAAACATGGAAGGTCAGACTTTGTGACCATAGCCTGGCCATAGAGACAGGATGACATAGAAAAACATGGAAGGTCAGACTCAGTGACCAGTAGAGACAGGATGCCATGGAAAGAAATGGAAGGTCAAACTCAGTGACCATAGCCTGACAATAGAGACAGGATGCCATGGAAAAACATGGAAGGTCAGACTCAGTGACCATAGCCTGGCCATAGAGACAGGATGCCATAGAAAAACATGGAAGGTCATACTAAGTGATCAGTAGAGACAGGATGGCATAGAAAAACATGGAAAGGTCAGAATCAGTGACAATAGCCTGGCAAAAGAGACAGGATGCCATAGAAAACATGGAAGTTCAGACTCAGTGACAATAGCCTGGCAATAGAGACATGATGCCATGGAAAAACATGGAAGGTCAGACTTTCTGACCATAGCCTGCCCATATAGACAGGATGCCATAGTAAGACATGGAAGGTCATACTCAGTGACGATAGCCTGGCAATAGAGACATGATGCCATGGAAAAACATGGAAGGTCAGACTTTCTGACCATAGCCTGCCCATAGAGACATGATGCCATAGTAAAACATGGAAGGTCAGACTCAGTGACCAGTAGAGACAGGATGACATAGAAAAACATGGAAGGTCAAACTCAGTGGCCATAGCCTGACAATAGAGACAGGATGTCTTAGAAAAACATGGAAGGTCAGACTCAGTGACCAGTAGAGACAGGATTCAATTGAAAAACATGGAAAGGTCAGAATCAGTGACCATAGCCTGGCAAAAGAGAAAGGATGCCATAAAAAAACATGGAAGATCCGATTCAGTGACCATAGCCTGGCAATAGATACTGGATGTCATGGAAAAACATGGAAGGTCAGACTCAGTGACCATAGCCTGGCAATAGATACTGGATGTCATGGAAAAACATGGAAGGTCAGAAACAGTGACTATAGCCTGGCAATAGAGACAGGATGCCATAGAAAAACATGGAAAGGTCAGAATCAGTGACAATAGCCAGGCAAAAGAGACAGGATGCCATAGAAAACATGGAAGTTCAGACTCATTGACCAGTAGAGACAGGATGTCTTAGAAAAACATGGAAAGGTCAGAATCAGTGACAATAGCCTGGCAAAAGAGACAGGATGCCATAGAAAACATGGAAGTTCAGACTCAGTGACAATAGCCTGGCAATAGAGACATGATGCCATGGAAAAACATGGAAGGTCAGACTCAGTGACCATAGCCTGGCAATAGAGACAGGATGCCATAGTAAGACATGGAAGGTCAGACTCAGTGACCAGTAGAGACAGGATGACATAGAAAAACATGGAAGGTCAAACTCAGTGACCACAGCCTGACAATAGAGACAGGATGTCGTGGAAAAACATGGAAGGTCAAACTCAGTGACCATAGCCTGACAATAGAGACAGGATGTCGTGGAAAAACATGGAAGTTCAGACTCAGTGACCAGTAGAGACATGATGTCTTAGAAAAACATGGAAGGTCAGACTCAGTGACCAGTAGAGACATGATGCCATGGAAAAACATGGAAGGTCAGAAACTGTGACTATAGCCTGGCAATATATACTGGATGTCATGGAAAAACATGGAAGGTCAGACTCAGTGACCATAGCCTGGCAATAGAGACAGGATGACATGGAAAAACATGGAAGGTCAAACTCAGTGACCATAGCCTGGCCATAGAGACAGGATGGCATAGTAAAACATGGAAGGTCAGACTCAGTGACCAGTAGAGACAGGATGCCATGGAAAAACATGGAAGGTCAGACTCAGTGACCATAGCTTGGCAATAGAGACAGGATGCCATGGAAAAACATGGAACGTCAAACTCAGTGACCATGTTCTGGCCATAGAGACAGGATGCCATGGAAAAACATGGAACGTCAAACTCAGTGACCATGTTCTGCCCATAGAGACATGATGCCATGGAAAACATGGAAGGTCAGACTCAGTGCACATAGGCTGGCAATAGAGACAGGATGCCATAGTAAAACATGGAAGTTCAGACTCAGTGACCAGTAGAGACAGGATGACATAGAAAAACATGGAAGGTCAAACTCAGTGACCATAGCCTGACAAAAGAGACAGGATGTCATGGAAAAACATGGAATGTCAGACTCAGTGACCATAGCCTGGCAATAGATGCTGGATGTCATGGAAGAACATGGAAGGTCAGACTCAGTGACCAGTAGAGACAGGATGCCATGGAAAATTATGGAAGGACAGACTCAGTGACCGCAGCCTTGCAATAGATACTGGGTGTCATGGAAGAACATGGAAGGTCAGAAACAGTGACCAGTAGAGACATGATGTCTTGGAAAAACATGGAAGGTCAGACTCAGTGACCAGTAGAGACATGATGTCGTAGAAAAACATGGAAGGTCAGACTCAGTGACCAGTAGAGACATGATGTCGTAGAAAAACATGGAAGGTCAGACTCAGTGACCAGTAGAGACATGATGCCATGGAAAAACATGGAAGGTCAGACTCAGTGACCATATCCTGGCAATATATACTGGATGTCATGGAAAAACATGGAAGGTCAGACTCAGTGACCATAGCCTGGCAATAGAGACAGGATGCCATAGAAAAACATGGAAAGGTCAGAATCAGTGACAATAGCCTGGCAATAGAGACAGGATGACATGGAAAAACATGGAAGGTCAGACTCAGTGACCATAGCCTGGCAATAGAGACAGGATGACATGGAGAAACATGGAAGGTCAGACTCAGTGACCAGTAGAGACAGGATGACATAGAAAAACATGGAAGGTCAGACTCAGTGACCATAGCCTGGCAATAGAGACAGGATGGCATAGAAAAACATGGAAGGTCAGACTCAGTGACCATAGCCTGGCAATAGAGACAGGATGCCATGGAAAAACATGGAACGTCAGACACAGTGACCATGTTCTGGCAATAGAGACAGGATGCCATAGAAAACATGGAAGGTCAGACTCAGTGACCATAGCTTGGCAATAGAGACAGGATGCCATAGAAAACATGGAAGGTCAGACTCAGTGACCATAGCCTGGCAATAGAGACAGGATGCCATAGAAAAACATGGAAGGTCAGACTCAGTGACCATAGCCTGGCAATAGAGACAGGATGCCATAGAAAACATGGAAGGTCAGACTCAGTGACCATAGCCTGCCCATATAGACAGGATGCCATATTATATCATGGAAGATTAGACTCTGTTACCAGTAGAGACAGGAAGCCATGGAAAAACATGGAATGTCAGACTCAGTGACCAGTAGAGACAGGATGACATAGAAAAACATGGAAGGTCAAACTCAGTGACCATAGCCTGACAAAAGAGACAGGATGTCATGGAAAAACATGGAATGTCAGACTCAGTGACCAGTAGAGACAGGATGACATAGAAAAACATGGAAGGTCAAACTCAGTGACCATAGCCTGACAAAAGAGACAGGATGTCATGGAAAAACATGGAATGTCAGACTCAGTGACCAGTAGAGACAGGATGACATAGAAAAACATGGAAGGTCAAACTCAGTGACCATAGCCTGACAAAAGAGACAGGATGACATAGAAAAACATGGAAGGTCAGACTCAGTGCACATATGCTGGCAATAGAGACAGGATGACATAGAAAAACATGGAAGGTCAAACTCAGTGACCATAGCCTGACAAAAGAGACAGGATGACATAGAAAAACATGGAAGGTCAAACTCAGTGACCATAGCCTGGCAATAGAGACAGGATGCCATGGAAAAAACATGGAAGGTCAGACTTAGTGACCACAGCCTGGCAATAGATACTGGATGTCATGGAAAAACATGGAAGGTCAGACTCAGTGACCATAGCCTGGCAATAGATGCTGGATGTCATGGAAAAACATGGAACATCAGACACAGTGACCATGTTCTGGCCATAGAGACAGGATGGCATAGAAAAACATGGAAGGTCAGACTCAGTGACCATAGCCTGGCAATAGAGACAGGATGGCATAGAAAAACATGGAGAGGTAGACTCAGTGACCATAGCCTGGCAATAGAGACAGGATGTCATATTAAAACATGGAAGGTCAGACTCAGTGACCAGTAGAGACAGGATGCCATGGAAAAACATGGAAGGTCAAACTCAGTGACCATAGCCTGGCCATAGATAACGGATGTCATAGTAAAACATGGAAGGTCAGACTCAGTGACCAGTAGAGACAGGATGCCATGGAAAAACATGGAAGGTCCGACTCAGTGCACATAGGCTGGCAATAGAGACAGGATGCCATAGTAAAACATGGAAGGTCCGATTTAGTGACCAGTAGAGACAGGATGACATAGAAACATGGAAGGTCAGACTCAGTGACCATAGCCTGGCAATAGAGACAGGATGGCATAGAAACACATGGAAAGGTAGACTCAGTGACCATAGCCTGGCAATAGAGACAGGATGCCATAGAAAAACATGGAACGTCAGACTCAGTGACCATAGCCTGGCAATAGAGACAGGATGGCATAGAAACACATGGAAAGGTAGACTCAGTGACCATAGCCTGGCAATAGAGACAGGATGCCATAGTAAAACATGGAAGGCCAGACTCAGTGACCAGTAGAGACATGATGCCATAGTAAAACATGGAAGGTCAGACTCAGTGACCAGTAGAGACAGGATGCTATAGAAAAACATGGAAGGTCAAACTCAGTGACCATAGCCTGGCAATATAGACAATAGAGAAAAGAAAGAAAGAAAGAAAGAAAGAAAGAAAGAAAGAAAGAAAGAAAATCTCACCACAGCAGTTCAGGAACACATAAAATATAGCATCTGAGTTGTTGGGATTCAAAACCTGAGTTGTTGACCAATAGTATTACTGTAAAGTTAAGCTCCAATCAGATATCAGACCTAAATGATGTAAACTCTGCTTCTCAGAGGTGAGACAATGGGGGTTGGAGAAACCATCACAGAGCATGCTGAATTACTCAGACAACACACAGCAAATACATCCAGTTGAGCTGGGCTGCACAATTGGCCCAGCGTCGTCCAGGGTAGGGGAGGGAATGGCCGGCATGGATGTAGCTCAGTTGATAGAGCATGGCGTTTGCAACGCCAGGGTTGTGGGTTTGATTCCCACGGGGGGCCAGTATAAAAAAATATATATATATATATATATATATTTTTTAAAATTATTCACTAACTGTAAGTCGCTCTGGATAAGAGCGTTTGCTAAATGACTAAAATGTAAATGTAATAACCACGTCAAAACTTGTGTCCAAATAAACAGTAGGCATAAAATATATAATCAAGAAAATATATAAAAAAAATATATACATAAAATGTAGCATTTATTTTTCGCACAAAAGTTGTGCACTCGGCCTTTACTTGTCCTGTATTAGCAGACCGATATATCTGTAGCTTGGGTTAAACATTTTTGCAGCTCCGCTGCTCGGAGGAAGACAGTACGGTTGGATCATCGGTGTCACCAGATGACGGGGAGGAGGAGTCAACCAGCAGGCAGCTGGGGGTACAATAGCATTACAAGGGATGGGGAGGAGGAGTCAACCAGCAGGCAGTTACAAGGGACGGGTGAATCAGGCAAAGAGATCACTTTGATAGTCTCTTTGTCCTGGATATTTGCTGTTTGAGGTCAAGTTCATGAACTCATTTCCAAACTCACTGTCCACGAACTGAAGCCTGAAGTTGCCTTTCAGTCTCAACTGCTTCTTTATCTAATTTCAGAGTTCATTCACAGACGCAGGTATTCCAGACGGTGGAGTTAATCGCTGCGGATCATTTTCTCCAAAGAGGATTCTGAGTTTAACTGGAGCCGTCATTTTCCAACTTGGTCTGAGAGAGAAGAAGCGGAGGACAAATTTAGTGGCAAAATCATTCAAGCTTTCATCTTCTCAAATCCTGAACCAAAGTGCTGCACTTTGTCTCCACGGTAAGGTTCTCTGACAACTGATGCTTAAAGTTAGTGATACTAAGCCGTAGGCAGAATTTTGACTAGGTTCGGTTTGCGTGAATGAACATTTGGGCTTTGATACCGGCAACACCTTTCAGGTATCAATGAAAAAGGTGGAATAAAGTTGCCTGGATGCAGAAAAACATCTGGTGTACAAGTTAGCTTTTGGGAAGTGTGTCTATAACCACGTTTCCATCCACAGATTTTTTGTGAGTAAAGTCATGCCGTTGTAGCGGTTTCAGGGCTTGTGTTGTGGATAGACGGTATGTGCCTGCGAGGTTTCTTAGTTTTTTGGCTGTCAGATTCCAAACTCTCCACCATGGCCAAGACCAAAGAGCTCTCCAAGGATGTCAGGGACAAGATTGTAGACCTACACAAGGCTGGAATGGGCTACAAGACCATCGCCAAGCAGCTTGGTGAGAAGGTGACAACAGTTGGTGCGATTATTCGCAAATGGAAGAAACACAAAATAACTGTCAATCTCCCTCGGCCTGGGGCTCCATGCGAGATCTCACCTCGTGGAGTTGCAATGATCATGAGAACGGTGAGGAATCATCCCAGAACTACACGGGAGGATCTTGTCAATGATCTCAAGGCAGCTGGGACCATAGTCACCAAGAAAACAATTGGTAACACACTACGCCGTGAAGGACTGAAATCCTGCAGCACCCGCAAGGTCCCCCTGCTCAAGAAAGCACATATACAGGGCCGTCTGAAGTTTGCCAATGAACATCTGAATGATTCAGAGGAGAACTGGGTGAAAGTGTTGTGGTCAGATGAGACCAAAATCGAGCTCTTTGGCATCAACTCAACTCGCCGTGTTTGGAGGAGGAGGAATGCTGCCTATGACCCCAACAACACCATCCCCACCGTCAAACATGGAGGTGGAAACATTATGCTTTGGGGGTGTTTTTCTGCTAAGGGGACAGGACAACTTCACCGCATCAAAGGGACGATGGACGGGGCCATGTACCGTCAAAACCTTCCATCAGCCAGGGCATTGAAAATGGGTCGTGGATGGGTATTCCAGCATGACAATGACCCAAAACACACGGCCAAGGCAATAAAGGAGTGGTTCAATAAGAAGCACATTAAGGTCCTGGAGTGGCCTAGCCAGTCTCCAGACCTTAATCCCATAGAAAATCTGTGGAGGGAGCTGAAGGTTTGAGTTGCCAAACGTCAGCCTCGAAACCTTAATGACTTGGAGAAGATCTGCAAAGAGGAGTGGAACAAAGTCCCTCTTGAGATGTGTGCAAACCTGGTGGCCAATTACAAGAAACGTCTGACCTCTGTGATTGCCAACAAGGGTTTTGCCACCAAGTACTAAGTCATGTTTTGCAGAGGGGTCAAATACTTATATCCCTCATTAAAATGCAAATCAATTTATAACATTTTTGACATGCGTTTTTCTGGATTTGTTTGTTGTTATTCTGTCTCTCACTGTTCAAATAAACCTACCATTAAAATTATAGACTGATCATGTCTTTGTCAGTGGGCAAACGTACAAAAAAATTGGATATTTGTCCCTCCCAGTTTTATCATTGCACTGTGATACAAAACGCTGTGCCGGTATGCTTTAGGACCACCTCAGAGCGGTCAGTTAGGCAGTGTTTATGGTTTCAGCCAGCTGGATTTAGGACCACATGGACACTACAGGCAAAGCTTCTGAAAGGCTGGCGTATAGGACCAGCTGCTGTCTGTGTTGAGCTTTTTTTTCAAGTTGTAAAAGCAAGCAGATCAGAAACTGGCTACTCTTTAGTTGACTTATCTAGCTGTATGTATTCCCAGTGCTGAGCTAGTAGTAACTGACATGTTACATTAGCTAATGTTTCATCCCCTCTCGACTTAAGTGAATGAACTACTAGCAGCTAGTTAGCTAGCTAGTAGCTACCACAGTCAGTTCAGCTCTAGCTAGCGTCTAGCTATCTGTCAGGTAGCAGTATCTAACAGCTGTTATGTTTATTGAAATGTTTTTTTCCTGCTTCAACAGAAGTAATGTTCTCAGGTAGCAGTATCTAACAGCTGTTATGTTTATTGAAATGTTTTCTTCCCCCTTCAACAGAAGTAATTAGAGGATGTATCATTAGCTAGAGCTAGCCAAAAGTTGGCTAACGTTAGCTAGCTAGCTCACTAACTTTAGCTATTATTTTTGCTCAATCACACTAGACCTGAATCAAATGATGAAACCAGCTTGCCGAACGATTGAAGATAGTAATGTCAGAATAGTAATGTAAAGTTATTGATCTGTTTGTTTCCCTACTTTTCCCACTGACATGGTATAAACAGCTCTTCGGGCTTCACTGTCATGGTGCACAGTCAGTACACAACACTATGCTCATCATGTCTTAGCAGGATCAGATGGCGACAGGTGTCCCAGCAGGGTCAGACAGCCAGGGAAGACCAGTCTATGGAGCTCAGGTGAATTTGCAGTACATTATATCAATTAGTGAATGCCTAGAAAGTTCCATCCAGTTGATGGGTGGGCCACAGTCTGGGATCTGGGAATAATTGTCATTTCAATTATTGAACCATTGATTCTATTCATACAAAACATAATGTATAAATGTACACTAAGGTAATTCTTTGTCATGCCTCATCATCTCTCTCTCTCTCTCACACACACACACACACACACACACACACACACACACACACACACACACACACACACACACACACACACACACACACACACACACACACACACAGAGGCTTGTTTGTGCAAACACACACACTCATCCCTTGGCCTGCGTGGCGCAGTGCTTCTCACCTCTAAGAGTGCAGCTTGCTGCTATCAAATGACTAAGCCAGACACTAAATAGAGAAGAACCAACAGGCAGCGAGGTCAGACGGACAGTAGATGTAATCTTCTAAACAAACTGACACACTCTTAGTGTTTTCTGGCCCAAGCTGCAGGGGCGGGGGCCTGGGGCTGGGGCTGGGCCTGGGGTGGGGTGGGGGCTGGGGCTGGGGCTGGGGCTGGGGCAGGGGCTGGGGGCTGGGGCTGGGGCTGGGGCAGGGGCAGGGGTGAGAGAGGGGTCATGGGCATCTGTCAGCATCTTCACTGATCAAAAGACCAAAGACTAGGAGAGAATGTCTTCTTGTTCTTCGCCATAATCTAGGTGAGGTTGAGTCAACGATGGTTGGACTACGTGTCCAGTCCAAATACTCTATCTGTTAGGATCATACTGTTATAACCTAGAGTTAGGATCATACTGTTATACCCTAGAGTTAGGATCATACTGTTATACCCTAGAGTTAGGATAATACTGTTATACCCTAGAGTTAGGATCATACTGTTATACCCTAGAGTTAGGATCATACTGTTATACCATAGAGTTAGGATCATACTGTTATACCCTAGAGTTAGGATCATACTGTTATACCCTAGAGTTAGGATCATACTGTTATACCCTAGTTAGGATCATACTGTTATACCCTAGTTAGGATCATACTGTTATACCCTAGAGTTAGGATCATACTGTTATACCCTAGTTAGGATCATACTGTTATACCCTAGAGTTAGGATCATACTGTTATACCGTAGAGTTAGGATCATACTGTTATACCCTAGTTAGGATCATACTGTTATACCATAGAGTTAGGATCATACTGTTATACCCTAGAGTTAGGATCATACTGTTATACCCTAGTTAGGATCATACTGTTATACCATAGAGTTAGGATCATACTGTTATACCCTAGAGTTAGGATAATACTGTTATACCCTAGAGTTAGGATCATACTGTTATACCCTAGAGTTAGGATCATACTGTTATACCATAGAGTTAGGATCATACTGTTATACCCTAGAGTTAGGATCATACTGTTATACCCTAGTTAGGATCATACTGTTATACCCTAGTTAGGATCATACTGTTATACCCTAGAGTTAGGATCATACTGTTATACCCTAGTTAGGATCATACTGTTATACCATAGAGTTAGGATCATACTGTTATACCCTAGAGTTAGGATCATACTGTTATACCCTAGAGTTAGGATCATACTGTTATACCATAGAGTTAGGATCATACTGTTATACCCTAGAGTTAGGATCATACTGTTATACCCTAGTTAGGATCATACTGTTATACCATAGAGTTAGGATCATACTGTTATACCCTAGAGTTAGGATCATACTGTTATACCCTAGAGTTAGGATCATACTGTTATACCCTAGAGTTAGGATCATACTGTTATACCCTAGAGTTAGGATCATACTGTTATACCCTAGAGTTAGGATCATACTGTTATACCCTAGAGTTAGGATCATACTGTTATACCCTAGAGTTAGGATCATACTGTTATACCCTAGAGTTAGGATCATACTGTTATACCCTAGAGTTAGGATCATACTGTTATACCCTAGAGTTAGGATCATACTGTTATACCCTAGAGTTAGGATCATACTGTTATACCCTAGAGTTAGGATCATACTGTTATACCCTAGAGTTAGGATCATACTGTTATACCCTAGAGTTAGGATCATACTGTTATACCCTAGAGTTAGGATCATACTGTTATACCCTAGAGTTAGGATCATACTGTTATACCCTAGAGTTAGGATCATACGTTTATACCCTAGAGTTAGGATCATACTGTTATACCCTAGAGTTAGGATCATACTGTTATACCCTAGAGTTAGGATCATACTGTTATACCCTAGAGTTAGGATCATACTGTTATACCCTAGAGTTAGGATCATACTGTTATACCCTAGAGTTAGGATCATACTCTTATACCCTAGAGTTAGGATCATACTGTTATACCCTAGAGTTAGGATCATACTGTTATACCCTAGAGTTAGGATCATACTGTTATACCCTAGAGTTAGGATCATACTGTTATACCCTAGAGTTAGGATCATACTGTTATACCCTAGAGTTAGGATCATACTGTTATACCCTAGAGTTAGGATCATACTGTTATACCCTAGAGTTAGGATCATACTGTTATACCCTAGAGTTAGGATCATACTGTTATACCCTAGAGTTAGGATCATACTGTTATACCCTAGAGTTAGGATCATACTGTTATACCCTAGAGTTAGGATCATACTGTTATACCCTAGTTAGGATCATACTGTTATACCCTAGTTAGGATCATACTGTTATACCCTAGTTAGGATCATACTGTTATACCCTAGAGTTAGGATCATACTGTTATACCCTAGAGTTAGGATCATACTGTTATACCCTAGAGTTAGGATCATACTGTCATACCCTAGTTAGGATCATACTGTCATACCCTAGTTAGGATCATACTGTTATACCCTAGTTAGGATCATACTGTTATACCCTAGTTAGGATCATACTGTTATACCATAGAGTTAGGATCATACTGTTATACCATAGAGTTAGGATCATACTGTTATACCCTAGTTAGGATCATACTGTTATACCCTAGAGTTAGGATCATACTGTTATACCCTAGAGTTAGGATCATACTGTTATACCCTAGAGTTAGGATCATACTGTTATACCCTAGAGTTAGGATCATACTGTTATACCCTAGAGTTAGGATCATACTGTTATACCCTAGAGTTAGGATCATACTGTTATACCCTAGAGTTAGGATCATACTGTTATACCCTAGTTAGGATCATACTGTTATACCCTAGAGTTAGGATCATACTGTTATACCATAGAGTTAGGATCATACTGTTATACCCTAGTTAGGATCATACTGTTATACCATAGAGTTAGGATCATACTGTTATACCATAGAGTTAGGATCATACTGTTATACCATAGAGTTAGGATCATACTGTTATACCCTAGTTAGGATCATACTGTTATACCATAGAGTTAGGATCATACTGTTATACCATAGAGTTAGGATCATACTGTTATACCCTAGTTAGGATCATACTGTTATACCCTAGAGTTAGGATCATACTGTTATACCCTAGAGTTAGGATCATACTGTTATACCCTAGAGTTAGGATCATACTGTTATACCATAGAGTTAGGATCATACTGTTATACCCTAGTTAGGATCATACTGTTATACCCTAGCAAGGATCATACTGTTATACCCTAGTTAGGATCATACTGTTATACCCTAGAGTTAGGATCATACTGTTATACCCTAGTTAGGATCATACTGTTATACCCTAGAGTTAGGATCATACTGTCATACCCTAGTTAGGATCATACTGTTATACCCTAGTTAGGATCATACTGTTATACCCTAGTTAGGATCATACTGTTATACCCTAGTTAGGATCATACTGTTATACCCTAGTTAGGATCATACTGTTATACCATAGAGTTAGGATCATACTGTTATACCATAGAGTTAGGATCATACTGTCATACCCTAGTTAGGATCATACTGTTATACCATAGAGTTAGGATCATACTGTTATACCATAGAGTTAGGATCATACTGTTATACCCTAGTTAGGATCATACTGTTATACCCTAGTTAGGATCATACTGTTATACCCTAGAGTTAGGATCATACTGTTATACCCTAGTTAGGATCATACTGTTATACCATAGAGTTAGGATCATACTGTTATACCCTAGAGTTAGGATCATACTGTTATACCCTAGAGTTAGGATCATACTGTTATACCCTAGAGTTAGGATCATACTGTTATACCCTAGAGTTAGGATCATACTGTTATACCCTAGAGTTAGGATCATACTATTATACCCTAGAGTTAGGATCATACTGTTATACCCTAGTTAGGATCATACTGTTATACCCTAGTTAGGATCATACTGTTATACCCTAGTTAGGATCATACTGTTATACCCTAGAGTTAGGATCATACTGTTATACCCTAGAGTTAGGATCATACTGTTATACCCTAGAGTTAGGATCATACTGTCATACCCTAGTTAGGATCATACTGTCATACCCTAGTTAGGATCATACTGTTATACCCTAGTTAGGATCATACTGTTATACCCTAGTTAGGATCATACTGTTATACCATAGAGTTAGGATCATACTGTTATACCATAGAGTTAGGATCATACTGTTATACCCTAGTTAGGATCATACTGTTATACCCTAGAGTTAGGATCATACTGTTATACCCTAGAGTTAGGATCATACTGTTATACCCTAGAGTTAGGATCATACTGTTATACCCTAGAGTTAGGATCATAGTGTTATACCCTAGAGTTAGGATCATACTGTTATACCCTAGAGTTAGGATCATACTGTTATACCCTAGTTAGGATCATACTGTTATACCCTAGTTAGGATCATACTGTTATACCCTAGAGTTAGGATCATACTGTTATACCATAGAGTTAGGATCATACTGTTATACCCTAGTTAGGATCATACTGTTATACCATAGAGTTAGGATCATACTGTTATACCATAGAGTTAGGATCATACTGTTATACCATAGAGTTAGGATCATACTGTTATACCCTAGTTAGGATCATACTGTTATACCATAGAGTTAGGATCATACTGTTATACCATAGAGTTAGGATCATACTGTTATACCCTAGTTAGGATCATAGTGTTATACCCTAGAGTTAGGATCATACTGTTATACCCTAGAGTTAGGATCATACTGTTATACCCTAGAGTTAGGATCATACTGTTATACCATAGAGTTAGGATCATTCTGTTATACCCTAGTTAGGATCATACTGTTATACCCTAGCAAGGATCATACTGTTATACCCTAGTTAGGATCATACTGTTATACCCTAGAGTTAGGATCATACTGTTATACCCTAGTTAGGATCATACTGTTATACCCTAGAGTTAGGATCATACTGTCATACCCTAGTTAGGATCATACTGTTATACCCTAGTTAGGATCATACTGTTATACCCTAGTTAGGATCATACTGTTATACCCTAGTTAGGATCATACTGTTATACCCTAGTTAGGATCATACTGTTATACCATAGAGTTAGGATCATACTGTTATACCATAGAGTTAGGATCATACTGTCATACCCTAGTTAGGATCATACTGTTATACCATAGAGTTAGGATCATACTGTTATACCATAGAGTTAGGATCATACTGTTATACCCTAGTTAGGATCATACTGTTATACCCTAGAGTTAGGATCATACTGTTATACCCTAGAGTTAGGATCATACTGTTATACCCTAGAGTTAGGATCATACTGTTATACCATAGAGTTAGGATCATACTGTTATACCCTAGTTAGGATCATACTGTTATACCCTAGTTAGGATCATACTGTTATACCCTAGTTAGGATCATACTGTTATACCCTAGAGTTAGGATCATACTGTTATACCCTAGTTAGGATCATACTGTTATACCATAGAGTTAGGATCATACTGTTATACCCTAGAGTTAGGATCATACTGTTATACCCTAGAGTTAGGATCATACTGTTATACCCTAGAGTTAGGATCATACTGTTATACCCTAGAGTTAGGATCATACTGTTATACCCTAGAGTTAGGATCATACTGTTATACCCTAGAGTTAGGATCATACTGTTATACCCTAGTTAGGATCATACTGTTATACCCTAGTTAGGATCATACTGTTATACCCTAGTTAGGATCATACTGTTATACCCTAGAGTTAGGATCATACTGTTATACCCTAGAGTTAGGATCATACTGTTATACCCTAGAGTTAGGATCATACTGTCATACCCTAGTTAGGATCATACTGTCATACCCTAGTTAGGATCATACTGTTATACCCTAGTTAGGATCATACTGTTATACCCTAGTTAGGATCATACTGTTATACCATAGAGTTAGGATCATACTGTTATACCATAGAGTTAGGATCATACTGTTATACCCTAGTTAGGATCATACTGTTATACCATAGAGTTAGGATCATACTGTTATACCATAGAGTTAGGATCATACTGTTATACCCTAGTTAGGATCATACTGTTATACCCTAGAGTTAGGATCATACTGTTATACCCTAGAGTTAGGATCATACTGTTATACCCTAGAGTTAGGATCATACTGTTATACCATAGAGTTAGGATCATACTGTTATACCCTAGTTAGGATCATACTGTTATACCCTAGCAAGGATCATACTGTTATACCCTAGTTAGGATCATACTGTTATACCCTAGAGTTAGGATCATACTGTTATACCCTAGTTAGGATCATACTGTTATACCCTAGAGTTAGGATCATACTGTCATACCCTAGTTAGGATCATACTGTTATACCCTAGTTAGGATCATACTGTTATACCCTAGTTAGGATCATACTGTTATACCCTAGTTAGGATCATACTGTTATACCATAGAGTTAGGATCATACTGTTATACCATAGAGTTAGGATCATACTGTCATACCCTAGTTAGGATCATACTGTTATACCATAGAGTTAGGATCATACTGTTATACCATAGAGTTAGGATCATACTGTTATACCCTAGTTAGGATCATACTGTTATACCCTAGAGTTAGGATCATACTGTTATACCCTAGAGTTAGGATCATACTGTTATACCCTAGAGTTAGGATCATACTGTTATACCATAGAGTTAGGATCATACTGTTATACCCTAGTTAGGATCATACTGTTATACCCTAGTTAGGATCATACTGTTATACCCTAGTTAGGATCATACTGTTATACCCTAGAGTTAGGATCATACTGTTATACCCTAGTTAGGATCATACTGTTATACCATAGAGTTAGGATCATACTGGAGCCATTATCGACTCAGTGGGTTTTGTCCAACATGTCTCTGGACCTACTCACTGCCACAGTCATACTCTGGACCTAGTTTTGTCCCATGGAATAAATGTTGTAGATCTTAATGTTTTTCCACAAAATCCTGGACTATCGGACCACCATTTTATTACGTTTGCAATCGCAACAAATAATCTGCTCAGACCCCAACCAAGGAGCATCAAAAGTCGTGCTATAAATTCTCAGACAACACAAAAATTCATTGATGCCCTTCCAGACTCCTTCTGCCTACCCAAGGACGTCAGAGGACAAAAATCAGTTAACCACTTAACTGAGGAACTCAATTTAACCTTGCGCAATACCCTAGATGCAGTTGCACCCCTAAAAACGAAAAACATTTGTCATAAGAAACTAGCTCCCTGGTATACAGAAAATACCCGAGCTTTGAAGCAAGCTTCCAGGAAATTGGAACGGAAATGGCGCCACACCAAACTGGAAGTCTTCCGACTAGCTTGGAAAGACAGTACCGTGCAGTACCGAAGAGCCCTCACTGCTGCTCGATCATCCTACTTTTCCAACTTAATCGAGGAAAATAAGAACAATCCAAAATTTCTTTTTGATACTGTTGCAAAGCTAACTAAAAAGCAGCATTCCCCAAGAGAGGATGGCTTTCACTTCAGCAGTGATAAATTCATGAACTTCTTTGAGGAAAAGATCATGACCATTAGAAAGCAAATTACGGACTCCTCTTTGAATCTGCGTATTCCTCCAGGGCTTAGCTGTCCTGGATCTGCACAGCTCTGCGAGGGCCTGGGATCGGGAGAGACACTTAAGTGTTTTAGTACTATATCTCTTGACACAATGATGAAAATAATCATGGCCTCTAAACCTTCAAGCTGCATACTGGATCCTATTCCTACTAAACTGCTGAAGGAGCTGCTTCCTGTGCTTGGCCCTCCTATGTTGAACATAATAAACAGCTCTCTATCCACCGGATGTGTACCAAACTCACTAAAAGTGGCAGTGATAAAGCCTCTCTTGAAAAAGCCAAACCTTGACCCGGAAAATATAAAAAACTATCGGCCTATATCGAATCTTCCATTCCTCTCAAAAATTTTAGAAAAAGCTGTTGCGCAGCAACTCACTGCCTTTCTGAAGACAAACAATGTATACGAAATGCTTCAGTCTGGTTTTAGACCCCATCATAGCACTGAGACTGCACTTGTGAAGGTGGTAAATGACCTTTTAATGGCGTCAGACCGAGGCTCTGCATCTGTCCTCGTGCTACTAGACCTTAGTGCTGCCTTTGACACCATCGATCACCACATTCTTTTGGAGAGACTGGAAACCCAAATTGGTCTACACGGACAAGTTCTGGCCTGGTTTAGATCCTACCTGTCGGAAAGATATCAGTTTGTCTCTGTGAATGGTCTGTCCTCCGACAAATCAACTGTACATTTCGGTGTTCCTCAAGGTTCCGTTTTAGGACCACTATTGTTTTCACTATATATTTTACCTCTTGGGGATGTTATTCGAAAACATAATGTTAACTTTCACTGCTATGCGGATGACACACAGCTGTACATTTCAATGAAGCATGGTGAAGCCCCAAAATTGCCCTCGCTAGAAGCCTGTGTTTCAGACATAAGGAAGTGGATGGCTGAAAACTTTTTACTTTTAAACTCGGACAAAACAGAGATGCTTGTTCTAGGTCCCAAGAAACAAAGAGATCTTCTGTTAAATCTGACAATTAATCTTGATGGTTGTAAAGTCGTCTCAAATAAAACTGTGAAGGACCTAGGCGTTACTCTTGACCCTGATCTCTCTTTTGACGAACATATCAAGACTGTTTCAAGGACAGCTTTTTTCCATCTACGTAACATTGCAAAAATCAGAAATTTTCTGTCCAAAAATGATGCAGAAAAATTAATCCATGCATTTGTTACTTCTAGGTTAGACTACTGCAATGCTCTATTTTCCGGCTACCCGGATAAAGCACTAAATAAACTTCAGTTAGTGCTAAATACGGCTGCTAGAATCCTGACTAGAACCAAGAAATTTGATCATATTACTCCAGTGCTAGCTTCCCTACACTGGCTTCCTGTTAAGGCAAGGGCTGATTTCAAGGTTTTACTGTTAACCTATAAAGCGTTACATGGGCTTGCTCCTACCTATCTTTCCGAGTTGGTCCTGCCGTACATACCAATACGTACGCTACGGTCACAAGACGCAGGCCTCCTAATTGTCCCTAGAATTTCTAAGCAAACAGCGGGAGGCAGGGCTTTCTCCTATAGATCTCCATTTTTATGGAACAGTCTGCCTACCCATGTGAGAGACGCAGACTCGGTCTCAACCTTTAAGTCTTTACTGAAGACTTATCTCTTCAGTAGGTCATATGATTGAGTGTAGTCTGGCCCAGGAGTGTGAAGGTGAACGGAAAGGCTGGAGCAACGAACAGCCCTTGCTGTCTCTGCCAGGCCGGTTCCCCTCTCCACTGGGGTTCTCTGCCTCTAACCCTGTTGCAGGGGCTGAGTCACTGGCTTGCTGGTGCTCTTTCATGCCGTCCCTGGGAGGGGTGCGTCACTTGAGTGGGTTGAGTTACTGACGTGATCTTCCTGTCTGGGTTGGCGCCCCCCCCCCTTGGTTTGTGCTGTGGTGGAGACCTCTGTGGGCTATACTCGGCCTTGTCTCAGGATTGTAAGTTGGTGGTTGGGGATATCCCTCTAGTGGTGCGGGGGCTGTGCTTTGGCGGAGTGGGTGGGGTTATATCCTTCCTGTTTGGCCCTGTCCGGGGGTTTCTTCGGATGGGGCCACAGTGTCTCCGGACCGCTCCTGTCTCAGCCTCCAGTATTTATGCTGCAGTAGTTTATGTGTCGGGGGGCTGGGGTTAGTTGGTTATACCTGGAGTACTTCTCCTGTCTTATCCAGTGTCCTGTGTGAATTTAAGTATGCTCTCTCTAATTCTCTCGTTCTCTCTTTCTCTCTGAGAACCTGAGCCCTAGGACCATACGTCAGGACTACCGGGCATGATGACACCTTGCTGTCCCCAGTCCGCCTGGCCTTGCTGCTATTCCAGTTTCAACTGTTCTGCCTGCGGTTATGGAACCCCTACCTGTCCCAGACCTGCTGTTTTCAACTCTTAATGATCGGCTATGAAAAGCCAACTGAGATTTATTCCTGATTATTATTTGACCATGCTTGTCACTTATGAACATTTTTGAACATCTTGGCATGGTTCTGTTATAATCTCCACCCGGCACAGCCAGAAGAGGACTGGCCACCCCTCATAGCCTGGTTCCTCTCTAGGTTTCTTCCTAGGTTTTGCCTTTCTAGGGAGTTTTTCCTAGCCACCGTGCTTCTACACCTGCATTACTAGCTGTTTGGGGTTTTAGGCTGGGTTTCTGTACAGCACTTCGAGATATTAGCTGATGTAAGAAGGGCTATATAAAATAAAATTGATTGATTGATTGATACTGTTATACCCTAGAGTTAGGATCATACTGTTATACCCTAGAGTTAGGATCATACTGTTATACCCTAGAGTTAGGATCATACTGTTATACCCTAGAGTTAGGATCATACTGTTATACCCTAGAGTTAGGATCATACTGTTATACCCTAGAGTTAGGATCATACTGTTATACCCTAGTTAGGATCATACTGTTATACCCTAGTTAGGATCATACTGTTATACCCTAGTTAGGATCATACTGTTATACCCTAGAGTTAGGATCATACTGTTATACCCTAGAGTTAGGATCATACTGTTATACCCTAGAGTTAGGATCATACTGTCATACCCTAGTTAGGATCATACTGTCATACCCTAGTTAGGATCATACTGTTATACCCTAGTTAGGATCATACTGTTATACCCTAGTTAGGATCATACTGTTATACCCTAGTTAGGATCATACTGTTATACCATAGAGTTAGGATCATACTGTTATACCATAGAGTTAGGATCATACTGTTATACCCTAGTTAGGATCATACTGTTATACCCTAGAGTTAGGATCATACTGTTATACCCTAGAGTTAGGATCATACTGTTATACCCTAGAGTTAGGATCATACTGTTATACCCTAGAGTTAGGATCATACTGTTATACCCTAGAGTTAGGATCATACTGTTATACCCTAGAGTTAGGATCATACTGTTATACCCTAGTTAGGATCATACTGTTATACCCTAGTTAGGATCATACTTTTATACCCTAGAGTTAGGATCATACTGTTATACCATAGAGTTAGGATCATACTGTTATACCCTAGTTAGGATCATACTGTTATACCATAGAGTTAGGATCATAATGTTATACCATAGAGTTAGGATCATACTGTTATACCATAGAGTTAGGATCATACTGTTATACCCTAGTTAGGATCATACTGTTATACCATAGAGTTAGGATCATACTGTTATACCATAGAGTTAGGATCATACTGTTATACCCTAGTTAGGATCATACTGTTATACCCTAGAGTTAGGATCATACTGTTATACCCTAGAGTTAGGATCATACTGTTATACCCTAGAGTTAGGATCATACTGTTATACCATAGAGTTAGGATCATACTGTTATACCCTAGTTAGGATCATACTGTTATACCCTAGCAAGGATCATACTGTTATACCCTAGTTAGGATCATACTGTTATACCCTAGAGTTAGGATCATACTGTTATACCCTAGTTAGGATCATACTGTTATACCCTAGAGTTAGGATCATACTGTCATACCCTAGTTAGGATCATACTGTTATACCCTAGTTAGGATCATACTGTTATACCCTAGTTAGGATCATACTGTTATACCCTAGAGTTAGGATCATACTGTTATACCCTAGAGTTAGGATCATACTGTTATACCCTAGAGTTAGGATCATACTGTTATACCCTAGTTAGGATCATACTGTTATACCCTAGTTAGGATCATACTGTTATACCCTAGTTAGGATCATACTGTTATACCCTAGAGTTAGGATCATACTGTTATACCCTAGAGTTAGGATCATACTGTTATACCCTAGAGTTAGGATCATACTGTCATACCCTAGTTAGGATCATACTGTCATACCCTAGTTAGGATCATACTGTTATACCCTAGTTAGGATCATACTGTTATACCCTAGTTAGGATCATACTGTTATACCCTAGTTAGGATCATACTGTTATACCATAGAGTTAGGATCATACTGTTATACCATAGAGTTAGGATCATACTGTTATACCCTAGTTAGGATCATACTGTTATACCCTAGAGTTAGGATCATACTGTTATACCCTAGAGTTAGGATCATACTGTTATACCCTAGAGTTAGGATCATACTGTTATACCCTAGAGTTAGGATCATACTGTTATACCCTAGAGTTAGGATCATACTGTTATACCCTAGAGTTAGGATCATACTGTTATACCCTAGTTAGGATCATACTGTTATACCCTAGTTAGGATCATACTTTTATACCCTAGAGTTAGGATCATACTGTTATACCATAGAGTTAGGATCATACTGTTATACCCTAGTTAGGATCATACTGTTATACCATAGAGTTAGGATCATAATGTTATACCATAGAGTTAGGATCATACTGTTATACCATAGAGTTAGGATCATACTGTTATACCCTAGTTAGGATCATACTGTTATACCATAGAGTTAGGATCATACTGTTATACCATAGAGTTAGGATCATACTGTTATACCCTAGTTAGGATCATACTGTTATACCCTAGAGTTAGGATCATACTGTTATACCCTAGAGTTAGGATCATACTGTTATACCCTAGAGTTAGGATCATACTGTTATACCATAGAGTTAGGATCATACTGTTATACCCTAGTTAGGATCATACTGTTATACCCTAGCAAGGATCATACTGTTATACCCTAGTTAGGATCATACTGTTATACCCTAGAGTTAGGATCATACTGTTATACCCTAGTTAGGATCATACTGTTATACCCTAGAGTTAGGATCATACTGTCATACCCTAGTTAGGATCATACTGTTATACCCTAGTTAGGATCATACTGTTATACCCTAGTTAGGATCATACTGTTATACCCTAGTTAGGATCATACTGTTATACCCTAGTTAGGATCATACTGTTATACCATAGAGTTAGGATCATACTGTTATACCATAGAGTTAGGATCATACTGTCATACCCTAGTTAGGATCATACTGTTATACCATAGAGTTAGGATCATACTGTTATACCATAGAGTTAGGATCATACTGTTATACCCTAGTTAGGATCATACTGTTATACCCTAGAGTTAGGATCATACTGTTATACCCTAGAGTTAGGATCATACTGTTATACCCTAGAGTTAGGATCATACTGTTATACCATAGAGTTAGGATCATACTGTTATACCCTAGTTAGGATCATACTGTTATACCCTAGTTAGGATCATACTGTTATACCCTAGTTAGGATCATACTGTTATACCCTAGAGTTAGGATCATACTGTTATACCCTAGTTAGGATCATACTGTTATACCATAGAGTTAGGATCATACTGTTATACCCTAGAGTTAGGATCATACTGTTATACCCTAGAGTTAGGATCATACTGTTATACCCTAGAGTTAGGATCATACTGTTATACCCTAGAGTTAGGATCATACTGTTATACCCTAGAGTTAGGATCATACTGTTATACCCTAGAGTTAGGATCATACTGTTATACCCTAGTTAGGATCATACTGTTATACCCTAGTTAGGATCATACTGTTATACCCTAGTTAGGATCATACTGTTATACCCTAGAGTTAGGATCATACTGTTATACCCTAGAGTTAGGATCATACTGTTATACCCTAGAGTTAGGATCATACTGTCATACCCTAGTTAGGATCATACTGTCATACCCTAGTTAGGATCATACTGTTATACCCTAGTTAGGATCATACTGTTATACCCTAGTTAGGATCATACTGTTATACCATAGAGTTAGGATCATACTGTTATACCATAGAGTTAGGATCATACTGTTATACCCTAGTTAGGATCATACTGTTATACCATAGAGTTAGGATCATACTGTTATACCATAGAGTTAGGATCATACTGTTATACCCTAGTTAGGATCATACTGTTATACCCTAGAGTTAGGATCATACTGTTATACCCTAGAGTTAGGATCATACTGTTATACCCTAGAGTTAGGATCATACTGTTATACCATAGAGTTAGGATCATACTGTTATACCCTAGTTAGGATCATACTGTTATACCCTAGCAAGGATCATACTGTTATACCCTAGTTAGGATCATACTGTTATACCCTAGAGTTAGGATCATACTGTTATACCCTAGTTAGGATCATACTGTTATACCCTAGAGTTAGGATCATACTGTCATACCCTAGTTAGGATCATACTGTTATACCCTAGTTAGGATCATACTGTTATACCCTAGTTAGGATCATACTGTTATACCCTAGTTAGGATCATACTGTTATACCCTAGTTAGGATCATACTGTTATACCATAGAGTTAGGATCATACTGTTATACCATAGAGTTAGGATCATACTGTCATACCCTAGTTAGGATCATACTGTTATACCATAGAGTTAGGATCATACTGTTATACCATAGAGTTAGGATCATACTGTTATACCCTAGTTAGGATCATACTGTTATACCCTAAAGTTAGGATCATACTGTTATACCCTAGAGTTAAGATCATACTGTTATACCCTAGAGTTTTTTTTTTTTTTTTTTTTTTTAGGGCGGGGGGGTAGAAGGATTACTTTATCCTATCCCAGGTATTCCTTAAAGAGGTGGGGTTTCAAATGTCTCCGGAAGGTGGTGAGTGACTCCGCTGTCCTGGCGTCGTGAGGGAGCTTGTTCCACCATTGGGGTGCCAGAGCAGCGAACAGTTTTGACTGGGCTGAGCGGGAACTATGCTTCCGCAGAGGAAGGGGAGCCTGCAGGCCAGAGGTGGATGATCGCAATGCCCTCGGTTGGGTGTAGGGACTGATCAGAGCCTGAAGGTACGGAGGTGCCGTTCCCCTCACAACTCCATAGGCAAGCACCATGGTCTTGTAACAGATGCGAGCTTCAACTGGAAGCCGGTGGAGTGTGCGGAGGAGCGGGGTGACGTGAGAGAACTTGGGAAGGTTGAACACCAGACGGGCTGCGGCATTCTGGATGAGTTGTAGGGGTTTAATGGCACAGGCAGGGAGCCCAGCCAACAGCGAGTTGCAGTAATCCAGACGGGAGATGACAAGTGCCTGGATTAGGACCTGTGCCGCTTCCTGTGTAAGGCAGGGTCGTACTCTCCGAATGTTGTAGAGCATGAACCTGCAGGATCGGGTCACCGCCTTGATGTTAGCGGAGAACGACAGGGTGTTGTCCAGGGTCACGCCAAGGCTCTTCGCACTCTGGGAGGAGGACACAACGGTGTTGTCAACCGTGATGGCGAGATCATGGAACGGGCAGTCCTTCCCCGGGAGGAAGAGCAGCTCCGTCTTGCCAAGGTTCAGCTTGAGGTGGTGATCCGTCATCCATACTGATATGTCTGCCAGACATGCAGAGATGCGATTCGCCACCTGGTTATCAGAAGGGGGAAAGGAGAAGATTAGTTGTGTGTCGTCAGCGTAGCAATGATAGGAGAGGCCATGTGAGGATATGACAGAGCCAAGTGACTTGGTGTATAGGGAGAATAGGAGAGGGCCTAGAACTGAGCCCTGGGAGACACCAGTGGTGAGAGCACGTGGTGCGGAGACAGCTTCTCGCCACGCCACTTGGTAGGCGCGACCGGTCAGGTAGGACGCAATCCAGGAGTGAGCCGCGCCGGAGATGCCCAGCTCGGAGAGGGTGGAGAGGAGGATCTGATGGTTCACAGTATCAAAGGCAGCAGACAGGTCTAGAAGGACAAGAGCAGAGGAGAGAGAGTTAGCTTTAGCAGTGCGGAGAGCCTCCGTGACACAGAGAAGAGCAGTCTCAGTTGAATGACCAGTCCTGAAACCTGACTGATTTGGATCAAGAAGGTCATTCTGAGAGAGATAGCAAGAGAGTTGGCTAAAGACGGCACGCTCAATAGTTTTGGAAAGAAAAGAAAGAAGGGATACTGGTCTGTAGTTGTTGAAATCAGTGGGATCGAGTGTTGGTTTTTTGAGAAGGGGTGCAACTCTCGCTCTCTTGAAGACAGAAGGGACATAGCCAGCGGTAAAGGATGAGTTGATAAGCGAGGTGAGGTAGGGGAGAAGGTCACCGGAGATGGTCTGGAGAAGAGAGGAAGAAATGGGGTCAAGCGGGCAGGTTGTTGGGCGGCCTGCAGTCACAAGTCGCAGGATTTTATCTGGAGAGAGAGGGGAGAAAGAAGTCAAAGCATAGGGTAGGGCAGTGTGAGCAGGACCAGCAGTGTCATTAGACTTAACAAACGAGGATCGGATGTCGTCAACCTTCTTTTCAAAGTGGTTGACGAAGTCATCCACAGAGAGAGAGGGGGGGGGTTCAGCAGGGAGGAGAATGTGGCAAAGAGCTTCCTAGGGTTAGAGGCAGATGCTTGGAATTTAGAGTGGTAGAAAGTGGCCTTAGCAGCAGAAACAGATGAAGAAAATGTAGAGAGGAGGGAGTGAAAAGATGCCAGGTCGGCAGGGAGTTTAGTTTTCTTCCATTTCCGCTCAGCTGCCCGGAGCTCTGTTCTTTGAGCTCGCAATGAGTCATCAAGCCACGGAGCTGGAGGGGAGGACCGAGCCGGCCGGGAGGATAGGGGACACAGAGAGTCAAAGGATGCAGAAAGGGAGGAGAGGAGGGTTGAGGAGGCAGAATCAGGAGATTGGAAGGAGAAGGATTGAGCAGAGGGAAGAGATGATAGGATGGAAGAGGAGAGAGTAGTGGGAGAGAGAGAGCGAATGTTGCGGCGGCGCATTACCATCTGTGTAGGGGCAGAGTGAGTAGTGTTGGAGGAGAGCGAGAGAGAAAAGGATACAAAGTAGTGGTCGGAGACATGGAGGGGAGTTGCAGTGAGATTAGTAGAAGAGCAGCATCTAGTAAAGATGAGGTCAAGCGTATTGCCTGCCTTGTGAGTAGGGGGGGACGGTGAGAGGGTGAGGTCAAAAGAGGAGAGGAGTGGAAAGAAGGAGGCAGAGAGAAATGAGTCAAATGTAGACGTAGGGAGGTTGAAATCCCCCAAAACTGTGAGGGGTGAGCCATCCTCAGGAAAGGAACTTATCAAGGCGTCAAGCTCATTGATGAACTCTCCAAGGGAACCTGGAGGGCGATAGATGACAAGGATATTAAGCTTAAATGGGCTAGTGACTGTGACAGCATGGAATTCAAATGAGGAGATAGACAGATGGGTCAGGGGAAAAATTGAGAATGTCCACTTGGGAGAGATGAGGATTCCTGTGCCACCACCCCTCTGACCAGATGCTCTCGGGGTATGCGAGAACACATGGTCAGACGAGGAGAGAGCAGTAGGAGTAGCAGTGTTTTCAGTGGTAATCCATGTTTCCGTCAGCGCCAAGAAGTCGAGGGACTGGAGGGTAGCATAGGCTGGGATGAAGTCAGCCTTGTTGGCAGCAGAACGGCAGTTCCAGAGGCTGCCTGAGACCTGGAACTCCAGGTGTGGGGTGCGTGCAGGGACCACCAGGTTAGAGAGGCAGCAGCCACGCGGTGTGAGGCGTTTGTGTAGCCTGTGCGGAGAGGAGAGAACAGGGATAGGCAGAGGCATAGTTGACAGGCTGTAGCAAATGGCTACAATAATGCAGAGGAGATCGGAATGAAATGAACTAAACATCTGGGAAAGGAGAGAGTAGGGCCTCCCTCACCAAAACTCCCAAATATAACTCACCCAACTTCCACCTCAGAAACTATAATTGTATCACTGAACCACCCGAATAAAAACTCTCCCAACTTCCACTTTAGAAATTAGAATTGTTGTGAGCTACAGCGGTTCAATGTTTCAAGGAATAGACTCAACTTACTTTATTCAGCTAGCTAACTATGACGCCATAGCTAATTAGCATGCTAGCATCCAATAACACACAGTTTAGCACCAATACTTGGTTACAACAAACTACCAATAGTGTGTTAACACACTAAACAGCTAATTCGTGTCCGTGTCTAGTTCCTTTCGTAACGCAGCAATAATTAAACGTTGGCTAGCTAGCACAAATATATTGTATTTAGCTGCTACAGTACAGCTAGCTGGTCGTGTTGGCTAGCTAGCAATGGCTGCTGTGTTGACTTTGTTTGAAAAACGGCAGCGCTGCGAACAAATGTAGCTGGCTAAGAGGATATTGTATCTAGTTGCTACCGTTGCTAATAGCTACTCCAGGAGGTGAGTTAGCTAGCTAGCTAGCTAGCTTCGTGCTACACCCGGCACAGCCGAATACAATGCGAACCTACAATAACTACCCACAACAGCCCACGATGCCTACCTACAATACCTAACTACAATCTAAATACATAATTTAAGCCTTACTCGACAAAGCCCAAGCTATGTATAAAGCCAAACTTACCCGACGCCAGCTGTCTGGGTGGCAGACAAGAAGACATTTGTCTTATGCAATCAGTAGCTGTAATTAAGTACAGTAGCTACTAACTACCTAACGTTAATGCCTCAGATAATGAGGTTAGAAAAACAGCTGAATGGTAGGTAGCTAGCTGGCTTAATTACAGGTACTCTTAAGCGTGAAATAACATTGGAAACAACTATCCACCGTTGCTAAAAGTTACCAGTAGCTACCCGCTGGCTAGCTAGCTTTATTGGTCTAGGTAGTGGGTTAGCTAGCCTCGTGCTTCGGATCATACTGTTATACCCTAGAGTTAGGATCATACTGTTATACCCTAGAGTTAGGATCATACTGTTATACCCTAGAGTTAGGATCATACTGTTATACCCTAGAGTTAGGATCATACTGTTATACCCTAGAGTTAGGATCATACTGTTATACCCTAGTTAGGATCATACTGTTATACCCTAGAGTTAGGATCATACTGTTATACCCTAGTTAGGATCATACTGTTGTACCCTAGTTAGGATCATACTGTTATACCCTAGAGTTAGGATCATACTGTTATACCCTAGAGTTAGGATCATACTGTTATACCCTAGTTAGGATCATACTGTTATACCCTAGTTAGGATCATACTGTTATACCCTAGAGTTAGGATCATACTGTTATACCCTAGAGTTAGGATCATACTGTTATACCCTAGAGTTAGGATCATACTGTTATACCCTAGAGTTAGGATCATACTGTTATACCCTAGTTAGGATCATACTGTTATACCCTAGAGTTAGGATCATACTGTTATACCCTAGAGTTAGGATCATACTGTTATACCCTAGAGTTAGGATCATACTGTTATACCCTAGAGTTAGGATCATACTGTTATACCCTAGTTAGGATCATACTGTTATACCCTAGAGTTAGGATCATACTGTTATACCCTAGAGTTAGGATCATACTGTTATACCCTAGTTAGGATCATACTGTTATACCCTAGAGTTAGGATCATACTGTTATACCATAGAGTTAGGATCATACTGTTATACCCTAGTTAGGATCATACTGTTATACCCTAGAGTTAGGATCATACTGTTATACCCTAGAGTTAGGATCATACTGTTATACCATAGAGTTAGGATCATACTGTTATACCCTAGTTAGGATCATACTGTTATACCATAGAGTTAGGATCATACTGTTATACCCTAGAGTTAGGATCATACTGTTATACCCTAGAGTTAGGATCATACTGTTATACCCTAGTTAGGATCATACTGTTATACCCTAGTTAGGATCATACTGTTATACCCTAGAGTTAGGATCATACTGTCATACCATAGAGTTAGGATCATACTGTTATACCATAGAGTTAGGATCATACTGTTATACCATAGAGTTAGGATCATACTGTTATACCATAGAGTTAGGATCATACTGTTATACCCTAGAGTTAGAATCATACTGTTATACACTAGAGTGTGATGTAAAGACTCATCCTGTAGGATCTAAAGAAGATGAATGGACCTCCTTATCTCTTCCTAAACGTTCAATTTCTCTTCTTGAGTATTTCAGCCTCACACTGATAAGCCTCCCAGTAAAGCAATGAAACCAATCAAGAATCCCAGACCAAATAGTCCTCATTAACACATGTAGGGTAAGAAACAAGGTTCATGAGATCGATCACTGGCTATTAAGAGATAACATTCAGGTAACACTTCCACAACATGTTACGACACTGGGTGTCAAGTAAAGTGTTACCGCATTTTCAAGCCGTGATTGTGTGGGCCAATCCCAAATCGTCCCCTAAACCCTATGCAATCCTCAAATCCTCTTAGATCTCCACAAGTGCACAGGGTTTAGGGGAAGATTTGGTATTGGCCCACAGTGAGCATGTATGTGTGTGTGCGTGTATGTGTGTGTGTGTTCAGTTGTGTTTGATAAACATGAATACATTTCGTCAATCTGACATAATCATTTTGAATGATTATTTCTGAAATCAATACTGTTTGAATAACACAAGTACATTAAGTGAATCTGTAATAATTATTTAATGTAAAAAAATAAATAAATAAAAATCCATTAGGTGTAACTACATTCCAAAATTGAAATCAGTTGATCCAAATACTTTTGTTTAGTTTTTTGGTGTCACCCTATACATTTTAGTCGTTTAGCAGACGCTCTTATCTAGAGCGACTTACAGTTAGTGAGTACATACAATTATTTTCATACTGGCCCCCCGTGGGAATCGAACCCACAACCCTGACGTTGCAAGCGCCGTGCTCTACCAACCGAGCTACACGGGGCCCTGTAGGCTTCACAGACTAGTAAAACAATTAAACTCTAAATATGCCATTCTATTAAACACACACGTTATTAGTCTTATAATGTTTCTTAGGACCTGCCTAAACAAATTAATAAAGGATTTCTTTGATGGTGTATATTCAATGGATTTATTAAAATAGGCGTCCACCCAGATCTGTCCATGTCTACTCCCACTCCTAACGTCCCGACAGGAGATAGAAAATGATTCTCCCTGCAACAATGTGGTTTAAAAAATGGGACCGTATTAATTGGTTTGGTAAAAACATTGCCACATTTTTTTTACAGACAGCATACTGTAATGTCTGTCTGTAAAGGGTGTTACAGTGACCACAATGACCTCAGGACAGAATGTTTATTCACAAAATTGATTCATGGGCCATATACAGCCAGCTGTGGATCTCTCTTTGATAACATTTCCCCATCCAACTGGCTGCTACTCCTCCTCCTCCTCCATAGCCTCTCCCTCCCTCCTCTTCCTCTCTCCTCTCCCTCCCTCATCTCCTCCTCTCCCCTCCTCCTCTTTCGCTCCTCCTCATCCTCCCCTCCCACTTACCCCCCACTTCCCCCCCGCTTCTCCTCCTCCCCCCTCCTCCTCCTCCTCCTCTCCTCTCCTCTCCTCTCTTCTCCTCTCCTCTCCTCTCCTCTCCTCTCCTCTCCTCTCCTCTCCTCTCCTCTCCTCTCCTCTCCTCTCCTCTCCTCCTCTTCCTCTTCCTCTTCCTCCTCCTCTTCCTCTTCCTCTTCCTCCTCCTCCTCTACAGCCTGTCCAGTAACCTCAGGCCCAAGACACAGCTTGTATTTTGACCAGATGTATACGATACGTTGCCATATGTTATCCACACCGCTCTCTAGGTGACAATAAACATAAAGCCTGTGTCTCAAATGGCGCCGTATTCCATATATAGTGCACTACTTTCTTTTTCAAGAGTACCAGGGCTCTGGTCAAATGAAGTGCACTATATAGGGAATAAGGTGCCATTTGGGACACAGACAATGTAACCAGCAAAGTAACCATAGTAAACAGCAAAGTAACCATAGGGACCAGCAAAGTAACCATAGTGACCAGCAAAGTAATCATAGTGACCAGCAAAGTAACCATAGTGACCAGCAAAGTAACCATAGTGACCAGCAAAGTAACCATAGTAAACAGCAAAGTAACCATAGTGACCAGCAAAGTAACCATAGTAACCAGCAAAGTAACCATAGTAACAGCAAAGTAACCATAGTAACCAGCAAAGTAACCATAGTGACCAGCAAAGTAGCCATAGTGACCAGCAAAGTAACCATAGTGACCAGCAAAGTAACCACAGTAACCAGCAAAGTAACCATAGCGACCAGCAAAGTAACATAGGGACCAGCAAATTAACCATAGTAACCAGCAAAGTAACCATAGTGACCAGCAAAGTAACCATAGTAACCAGCAAAGTAACCATAGTGACCAGCAAAGTAACCATAGTAACCAGCAAAGTAACCATAGTAACAGCAAAGTAACCATAGTAACCAGCAAAGTAACCATAGTGACCAGCAAAGTAACCATAGTGACCAGCAAAGTAACCATAGTGACCAGCAAAGTAACCACAGTAACCAGCAAAGTAACCATAGCGACCAGCAAAGTAACATAGGGACCAGCAAATTAACCATAGTAACCAGCAAAGTAACCATAGTGACCAGCAAAGTAACCATAGTAACCAGCAAAGTAACCATAGTGACCAGCAAAGTAACCATAGTAACCAGCAAAGTAACCATAGTAACAGCAAAGTAACCATAGTAACCAGCAAAGTAACCATAGTGACCAGCAAAGTAACCATAGTGACCAGCAAAGTAACCATAGTGACCAGCAAAGTAACCACAGTAACCAGCAAAGTAACCATAGCGACCAGCAAAGTAACATAGGGACCAGCAAAGTAACCATAGCCACCAGCAAAGTAACCATAGTGACCAGCAAAGTAACCATAGTAACCAGCAAAGTAACCATAGTAACCAGCAAAGAGGCCAATTCACTCTACAGGGTGTCAAACACTAGTACCATGAAGTGCAGTATTGGCAGAAAGAGTCCATGACAGGAAGTAGAAAATCAGCAGGATATTGGCAAGTGTCAAACTAAACTCTTCTCGATGGACTGTCAGCTATTTTCTAGTAACTCTAGTCATCCATGTTAGACCTAGTAGTAGGCTGGCCTTGCTTATGGCATCGAGGCCTAAGCACAAATGTGATTGTCAGCAATCATCCTTATCCTAATCCATCTAAATTATTAACAGCAAATAAATCTCACTTTATAGTTTATCAGTTCTGAGAAAACATGTTTTGTTTTGCCCATTCTAGCATCTAGATTAGTGACTTGACTAATAAGCAGGTAGGCATAACATCCATTCAAATCACAAGTTCTAGGACCCCCCAAAGCCAGTGGATAGTTGGTGCTAAGGGAAGAAAGCCAGTGGATGGTAAATTGGTGTGTCACCCAGAACTGTGAGGGGTGAGCCATCGTCAGGAAAGGAACTTAAGTTGTATTTGAGATTCTTCAAATATCCACCCTTTGCCTTGATGACAGATTTGCACACGCTTGGCATTCTCTCAACCAACTTCATGAGGTAGTCACCTGGAATGCATTTCAATTAACAGGTGTGCCTTCCTAAAAGTTAATTTGTGGAATTCCTTTCCTTCGTAATGCGTTTGAGCCAATCAGTTGTGTTATGACAAGCTAGGGGGGTATACAGAAGATAGCCCTATTTGGTAAAAGACCAAGTCCATATTATGGCAAGAACAGCTCAAATAAGCAAAGAGAAACGACAGTCCATCATTACTTTAAGACATGAAGGTCAGTCAATACGGAACATTTCAAGAACTTTGAAAGTTTCTTCAAGTGCAGTCACAAAATCCATCAAGCGCTATGATGAAACTGGATCTCATGAGGACCAACACAGGAAAGGAAGACCAAGAGTTACCTCTGCTGCAGAGGATAAGTTCATTAGAGTTACCAGCCTCAGATTGCAGCCCAAATAAATGCTTCACAGAGTTCAAGTAACAGACATATCTCAACATCAAATGTAGCTACTGGTAACTATTAGCAACTGTGGATAGTTGTTTCCAATGTTATTTCACGCTTAAGAGTACCTGTAATTATGCCAGCTAGCTGCCTACCATTCAGCTGTTTTTCTAACCTCATTATCTGAAGTGTTAACGTTAGGTAGTTAGTAGCTACTGTACTCGAAATGTAGCTAGCTTGTTGCTACCTGGATAGCTACTGTAACTAAACAACAGCTGGAACGACCTAGCTGTAATATTTGGAGACGCTTTCTCTCCGTTGGGAACAGACGCGAACTGGCTGAATCGATTCAGTGGCTAACTTTGCACTTAACTGGCTAACAGTAGCTTCTAAGGGTAAGTTATAACCTACGTTTATTTTTGTTTTGTTTTTACATACTGGTAACAAGAGTCGTTCAAGGGAATTCGGGACATGGGTGACTAGTTAGCTTGGCTCTCTCTGTGTGTTTCGTGCCGTCGGAGGAGGGGTTGGTTCGATGGCAGAGAGCAATGGCTAGCTAGTATGCTAACTATTCTAGCTAACTAACTGGCTGAATAAGTTGACGACGTAATCACTCAAACTGTCAAAACTAACCCAAAACTTTACACGTTAGACATGGACACAAATGATCTGTTTGGCGTGTTAACACACTGGTTTGTTGTAACCGAGTATTGGTGCTAAACCATGTTATTGGAGGCTGGCATGCTAGTTGGCTATGGCGTCATAGGATGTGGTGCCCTGGACGGTTTTCACGGAAGAATACTGTACCAAGTTAGCTAGCTGAATAAACTAAGTTAGATTCTATTCCTAGAAAACATTGAACCGCTGTAGTTTACAACAATTATAATTTCTAAAGTGGAAGTTGGGAGAGTTATATTTGAGTGTTTCAGTGAAACGTAAGTGAGGGAGGCCCCGCTCTCTCGCTTTCCCAGATGTTTAGTTCATTTCATTCCGATCTCCTTTGCATTATTGTAGCCTTTTTCTGTAGCCTGTCAACTATGTGTCTGTCTATCCCTGTTCTCTCCTCTCTGCACAGGCTATACAAACACTTCACACCGCGTGGCTGCTGCCACTCTAATCTGGTGGTCCCTGCACGCACGACCCACGTGGAGTTCCAGGTCTCCGGCCGCCTCTGGAACTGCCGTTCTGCGGCCAACAAGGCAGAGTTCATCTCAGCCTATGCTACCCTCCAGTCCCTCGACTTCTTGGCGCTGACGGAAACATGGATTACCACAGAAAACACTCCTACTCCTACTGCTCTTTCCTCATCTGACCATGTGTTCTCGCATACCCCGAGAGCATCTGGTCAGCGGGGTGGTGGCACAGGAATCCTCATCTCTCCCAAGTGGACATTCTCTCTTTTTCCCCTGACCCATCTGTCTATCTCCTCATTTGAATTCCATGCTGTCACAGTCACTAGCCCATTCAAGCTTAACATCCTTGTCATTTATCGCCCTCCAGGTTCCCTTCTAGAGTTCATCAATGAGCTTGACGCCTTGATAAGTTCCTTTCCTGAGGATGGCTCACCCCTCACAGTTCTGGGTGACTTTAACCTCCCTACGTCTGCCTTTGACTCATTTCTCTCTGCCTCCTTCTTTCCACTTCTCTCCTCTTTTGACCTCACCCTCTCACCGTCCCCCCCTACTCACAAGGCAGGCAATACGCTTGACCTCATCTTTACTAGATGCTGCTCTTCTACTAATCTCACTGCAACTCCCCTCCAAGTCTCCGACCACTACTTTGTATCCTTTTCTCTCTCGCTCTCCTCCAACACTACTCACTCTGCCCCTACGCCGATGGTAATGTGCCGTCGCAACCTTCGCTCTCTCTCTCCCGCTACTCTCTCCTCTTCCATCCTATCATCTCTTCCCTCTGCTAAATCCTTCTCCCTCCGATTTCCTGATTCTGCCTCCTCAACCCTCCTCTCCTCCCTTTCTGCATCTTTTGACTCTCTATGTCCCCTATCCTCCCGGCCGGCTCGGTCCTCCCCTCCTGCTCTAAGGTTTGACGACTCATTGCGAGCTCACAGAACAGGGCTCCGGGCAGCCGAGCGGAAATGGAGGAATACTAGACTCCCTGTGGACCTGTCATCTTTTCACTCCCTCCTCTCTACATTCTCTTCCTCTGTTTCCGCTGCTAAAGCCACTATCCACCACTCTAAATTTCAAGCCTCTGCCTCTAACCCTAGGAAGCTCTTTGCCACATTCTCCTCCCTGCTGAATCCCCCTCCTCCTCCCCCTCCCTCATCCCTCTCTGTGGACGACTTTGTCAACCATTTTGAAAAGAAGGTTGACGACATCCGATCCTCATTTATTAAGTCAAATGACACCGCTGGTCCTGCTCACACTGCCCTACCCTATGCTTTGACTTCTTTCTCCCCTCTCTCTCCAGATGAAATCTTGCGACTTGTGACGGTCGGCCGCCCAACAACCTGCCCGCTTGACCCTATCCCCTCCTCTCTTCTCCAGACCATTTCCGGAGACCTTCTCCCTTACCTCACCTCGCTCATCAACTCATCCTTGACCGCTGGCCATGTCCCTTCCGTCTTCAAGAGAGCGAGAGTTGCACCCCTCCTCAAAAAACCTACACTCGATCCCTCTGATGTCAACAACTACAGACCAGTATCCCTTCTTTCTTTTCTCTCCAAAACTCTTGAGCGTGCCATCTCTAGCCAACTCTCCTGCTATCTCTCTCAGAATGACCTTCTTGATCCAAACCAGTCAGGTTTCAAGACTGGTCATTCAACTGAGACTGCTCTTCTCTGTGTCACGGAGGCTCTCCGCACTGCTAAAGCTAACTCTCTCTCCTCTGCTCTTGTCCTTCTAGATCTATCCGCTGCCTTTGATACTGTGAACCATCAGATCCTCCTCTCCACCCTCTCCGAGCTGGGCATCTCCGGCGCGGCTCACTCTTGGATTGCGTCCTACCTGACAAGTCACTCCTACCAGGTGACATGGCGAGAATCTGTCTCCGCACCACGTGCTCTCACCACTGGTGTCCCCCAGGGCTCAGTTCTAGGCCCTCTCCTATTCTCTCTATACACCAAGTCACTTGGCTCTGTCATATCCTCACATGGTCTCTCCTATCATTGCTATGCAGACGACACACAATTAATTTTCTCCTTTCCCCCTTCTGATAACCAGGTGGCGAATCGCATCTCTGCATGTCTGGCAGACATATCAGTGTGGATGTCGGATCACCACCTCAAGCTGAACCTCGGCAAGACGGAGCTGCTCTTCCTCAAGGGGAAGGACTGCCTGCTCCGATCTCGCCATCACGGTTGACAACTCCATTGTGTCCTCCTCCCAGAGTGCAAAGAACCTTGGCGTGACCCTGGACAATACCCTGTCGTTCTCCTGCAGGTTCATGCTCTACAACATTCGGAGAGTACGACCCTACCTTACACAGAAAGCGGCACAGGTCCTAATCCAGGCACTTGTCATCTCCCGTCTGGATTACTGCAACTCGCTGTTGGCTGGGCTCCCTGCCTGTGCCATTAAACCCCTCAAACTTATCCGAACGCTGCAGCCCGTCTGGTGTTCAACCTTCCCAAGTTCTCTCATGTCACCCCTGCTCCTCCGCACACTCCACTGGCTTCCAGTTGAGGCTCGCATCTACTACAAGACCATGATGCTTGCTTACGGAGCTGTGAGGGGAACGGCACCTCCTTACTGTCAGGCTCTGATCAGACCCTAAACCCAAACGAGGGCACAACGTTCATCCATCTCTGGCCTGCTAGCTCCCCTACCTCTGCGGAAGCACAGTTCCCGCTCAGCCCAGTCAAAGCTATTCGCTGCTCTGGCACCCCAATGGTGGAACATGCTCCCCCACGACGCCAGGACAGCGGAGTCACTGACCACCTTCCGGAGACACTTGAAACCCTACCTCTTTAAGGAATACCTGGGATAGTATAAAGTAATCCTTCTCCCCCCCCCCCCCCATAAAATAATAATAAAAAATGTGGTTGTCCCACTGGCTATCATAAGTTGAATGCACCAATTTGTAAGTCACTCTGGATAAGAGCGTCTGCTAAATGATGTACATGTAAATGTAATTATTGTGTGTAGATTGATGAGGGAAAAAAACAATTTAATCCATTTTAGAATAAAGCTGTAACATAACAAAATGTGGAAAAAGTCAAGGGGTCTGAATACTTTCCGAAGGCACTGTATCAGAAATTGTGTAATATAATTATTAGAACGTTAAAATATTGCCATTAGTGATGGTTGACTCATAACCCTCAGCGGGTTGAATAAAGAGAAAACATAAAATCCATGAATGTAAACTTTTTTTCTGCGATTTCTATGTTTAGGCTACATACTGTACATATAGCCTATAAGCTTCAGGGCCTAACTGTACATATAGCCTATAAGCTTCAGGGCCTAACTGTACATATAGCCTATAAGCTTCAGGGCCTAACTGTACATATAGCCAGTCGCCAAATGCTGTTTTGGGCAGAAACATTTAATGTTGACCAGGCCTCCTGTAGCTCAGTTTGTAGAGCATGGCGCTTGCAACGCCAGGGTTGTGGGTTCGATTCCCACGGGGGGCCAGTATGAAAAAATAAAATAAAAAAAATTATGCACTCACTAAACTGTAAGTCGCTCTGGATAAGAGCGTCTGCTAAATGACTAGAAAAGTAGAGGAAAAAACGACGATGTCAGAGTGTAATTCAGTAAGAACAAATCTGTCAAATGGAGAGTGGAAAATAAAGCGATGGAAAAGTAATGTTTGGAAAATATTTGGTGAAGTGGTAAGAGGATGATAGCAGTTATGTGTGATGATTGTGAGAATCAAAATACAAATTAGACAGTCACAAGACTTCAAATAGGCCTATGGCACGTCGAGGGAACTGTAGCCTACTGTTCAGATGGGTTAAATGGAAACTGAAATCTGGACACTGACTGTAGGTCTATAACCTCTCACATAGCCTTAATATTAACTCCAGCAGAATTAAGCATTTCTTGCGGTAAAAAATAAATACACAACATTTACATTTTGACTTGGGAACATGAGTGGAGAAGTATGATTTCTTTCAGCATCTTGAGAGAATGCCAATGCACAGTTAGATACCATCTGTAGAGGTGCCATCTTTATCAGAATCATAAAAGCTTATAGTTCAACTGCATAAAATATGCATTCAAGTCTATCTAAAATATTATCAGACACATGTTGAGTCATTTTCACAGTTTGTTTTCCCTTACAACCGGTCAAAATGATGTCATTTATGAAATTTTGCACAGAAAATCTTTCCAGGTTTTTTTTTTTGGTGTGAAAAATGCTCACCTTCGATGGCCACTGGCATGCTGGAGAAGTGTGCTCTATGGCATGGTGTGGGCGAGCGGTTTGCTGATGTCAACGTTGTGAACAGAGTGCCCCATGGTGGCGGTGGGGTTATGGTATGGGCAGGCATAAGCTACGGACAATGAACACAATTGCAATTTATCGATGGCAATTTGAATGCACAGAGATACCATGCCATTCATCCGCCAGCATCACCTCATGTTTCAGCATGATAATGCACGGCCCCATGTCGCAAGGATCTGTACACAATTCCTGGAAGCTAAACATTAATTAATTAATTGACTGATTTCATTTTAGTCATTTAGCAGACACTCTTATCCAGAGTAACTTACAGTTAGTGAGTGCATACATAATTTTTTATTTTTCATACTGGCCCCTCGTTGGAAACAAACCCACAATCCTGGCGTTGCAAATGCCATGCTCTACCAACTGAGCTACATCCCCTGCCGGCCATTCCCTCCCCTACCCCGGACAATGCTGGGCCAATTGTGCACCGCCCCATGGGTCTCCCGGTCGCGTCCGGCTACGACAGAGCCTGTATTCGAACCAGGATCTCTAGTGCCACAGCTAACACTGCGATGCAGTGCCTTAGACCACGGCGCCACTTCCTCTGCGCCACATTTCCTCATATGAACTGTAACTTAGTAAAATCTTTGAAATTGTTGCATGTTGCGTTTATATTGTTGTTCAGTGTTGTATTAGTTTGCTAGGGTTTGAAGTAGGTGTATCTAGCTGTCTTATTTGTATTTGTTTGATGCCTCAATTGATTTCATAAACTATATTGGATATATGCTGTAGGTTGGAATCAACCCAAGATGATGAATACAGAAGATGGGACAAAGTGCATGACAAGGTGGCCCAGAGGAAGCCAGCTGGTTGTTCTCTATCCCTACCTTGCCCCATTCTTCCAAGAGATCACTGAGTTTGAATGAAGACCTCTAGTGAGGTAAGAACACGTACACACGACACCAGCTTGATAAGTCCCTTGTCCCCTGTCTTTTTACCCCCAGAGTAACAGCCCTGGTGCTCTCTGTCTCTCATTCGATTATTTCCCTTTCTATGCTTGTCCTAGGGGTGAGAAGAGCTGACCAATCAGAACCGAGGGGGATTGTTACGGGGCCCAATGAGGAACACCTGATGCTGCGCTGACTTCTCTCTCCTGGATGTTCTCCGGCCCAAACTGTCCTGTTGTGTGTTTCACCTCCTCTGAACCTCCTTACCCCCAATAGAGTTGCCCCTTGTGCCCAATCCCAATTTTAACTCCGTCTCCCTCTCTCTCTTTGTCTCTCTCTTCCCCACACCCCACACAAACAGGCACACAATATCATTTTTGGGATTAGTGTTGTAATGATGCTCTTATTTGGTAACATATACTCACTGGCCAGTTTATAAGGTACACCCATCCAGTACTGCATCGGACCCCCCTTTGCTTCCAGAACAGTCTGAATTCTTTGGAACATTCTACAAGGTGTCGGAAACGTGGTGGTATCACGCAGTTGCTGCATCCCAAAGATGCTCTATTGGGTCAATGGTGCATCTTTAGTTACTTTTTGATGATCTGAGGGACCCAGGCGGTGATGCAACCGGTCAGGATGCTCTCGATGGTGCAGCTGTAGAACCTTTTGAGGATCTGAGGGACCCATGCCAAATCTTTTCAATCTCCTGAGGGGGAAGAGGCGTTGTCGTGCCCTCTTCACGACTGTCTTGGTGTGTTTGGACCATGATAGTTGGTTGGTGATGTGGACACCCAAGGAACTTGAAGCTCTCAACCTGTTCCACTACAGCCCCGTCGATGAGAATGGGGGCGTGCTCAGTCCTCTTTTTCCTGTAGTCCACAATGATCTCCTTTGTCTTGATCACGTTGAGGGAGAGGTTGTTATCCTGGCACCACATGGCCAGGTCTCTGGGAGAGCTTTGTTGTAGCCCACATGGGTTTGTCCATGTCTGGCCCAAAAGGTTAACCCAACTGGGTACCAGGTTAACCCAACTGGGTACCAGTTAAGAGCCCTTGCCCAGTTGAAACCCATGAAGTCCATATAAAACCCAGGTGGGGCCCACCTGAGTTTGTGGGTCAGTAGTTGTATGTTCAGTAGTTGTGTGGTTGTGTTCAGTAGTTGTGTGTTCAGTAGTTATCAGTAGTTGTGTGGTTGTGGTCAGTAGTTGTGTTCAGTAGTTATCAGTAGTTGTGTGGTTGTGTTCAGTAGTTGTGGTCAGTAGTTATCAGTAGTTGTGTGGTTGTGTTCAGTAGTTGTGGTCAATAGTTGTGCGGTTGTGGTCAGTAGTTGTGGTCAGTAGTTATCAGTAGTTGTGTGGTTGTGTTCAGTAGTTGTGGTCAGTAGTTATCAGTAGTTGTGTGGTTGTTGGTCAGTAGTTGTGGTCAATAGTTATCAGTAGTTGTGTGGTTGTGTTCAGTAGTTATCAGTAGTTGTGTGGTTGTGTTCAGTAGTTGTGGTCAGTAGTTATCAGTAGTTGTGTGGTTGTTGGTCAGTAGTTGTGGTCAGTAGTTATCAGTAGTTGTGTGGTTGTTGGTCAGTAGTTGTGGTCAGTAGTTATCAGTAGTTGTGTGGTTGTTGGTCAGTAGTTGTGTTCAGTAGTTATCAGTAGTTGTGTGGTTGTTGGTCAGTAGTTGTGTTCAGTAGTTATCAGTAGTTGTGTGGTTGTTGGTCAGTAGTTGTGGTCAGTAGTTATCAGTAGTTGTGTGGTTGTTGGTCAGTAGTTGTGGTCAGTAGTTATCAGTAGTTGTGTGGTTGTTGGTCAGTAGTTGTGTTCAGTAGTTATCAGTAGTTGTGTGGTTGTTGGTCAGTAGTTGTGTTCAGTAGTTATCAGTAGTTGTGTGGTTGTTGGTCAGTAGTTGTGTTCAGTAGTTATCAGTAGTTGTGTGGTTGTTGGTCAGTAGTTGTGGTCAGTAGTTATCAGTAGTTGTGTGGTTGTTGGTCAGTAGTTGTGGTCAGTAGTTATCAGTAGTTGTGTGGTTGTTGGTCAGTAGTTGTGTTCAGTAGTTATCAGTAGTTGTGTGGTTGTTGGTCAGTAGTTGTGTTCAGTAGTTATCAGTAGTTGTGTGGTTGTTGGTCAGTAGTTGTGTTCAGTAGTTATCAGTAGTTGTGTGGTTGTTGGTCAGTAGTTGTGTTCAGTAGTTATCAGTAGTTGTGTGGTTGTTGGTCAGTAGTTGTGGTCAGTAGTTATCAGTAGTTGTGTGGTTGTTGGTCAGTAGTTGTGTTCAGTAGTTATCAGTAGTTGTGTGGTTGTTGGTCAGTAGTTGTGTTCAGTAGTTATCAGTAGTTGTGTGGTTGTTGGTCAGTAGTTGTGTTCAGTAGTTATCAGTAGTTGTGTGGTTGTTGGTCAGTAGTTGTGTTCAGTAGTTATCAGTAGTTGTGTGGTTGTTGGTCAGTAGTTGTGTTCAGTAGTTATCAGTAGTTGTGTGGTTGTTGGTCAGTAGTTGTGTTCAGTAGTTATCAGTAGTTGTGTGGTTGTTGGTCAGTAGTTGTGTTCAGTAGTTATCAGTAGTTGTGTGGTTGTTGGTCAGTAGTTGTGTTCAGTAGTTATCAGTAGTTGTGTGGTTGTTGGTCAGTAGTTGTGGTCAGTAGTTATCAGTAGTTGTGTGGTTGTTGGTCAGTAGTTGTGTTCAGTAGTTATCAGTAGTTGTGTGGTTGTTGGTCAGTAGTTGTGTTCAGTAGTTATCAGTAGTTGTGTGGTTGTTGGTCAGTAGTTGTGTTCAGTAGTTGTGGTCAGTAGTTATCAGTAGTTGTGTGGTTGTTGGTCAGTAGTTGTGGTCAGTAGTTGTGGTCAGTAGTTATCAGTAGTTGTGCGGTTGTGGTCAGTAGTTGTGGTCAGTAGTTATCAGTAGTTGTGTGGTTGTTGGTCAGTAGTTGTGTTCAGTAGTTATCAGTAGTTGTGTGGTTGTTGGTCAGTAGTTGTGTTCAGTAGTTATCAGTAGTTGTGTGGTTGTTGGTCAGTAGTTGTGTTCAGTAGTTGTGTGGTTGTTGGTCAGTAGTTGTGGTCAGTAGTTGTGGTCAGTAGTTGTGTGGTTCAGTGGTTGTGTGGTTGTTGGTCAGTAGTTGTTGGTCAGTAGTTGTGGTCAGTAGTTGTTGGTCAGTAGTTGTTGGTCAGTAGTTGTTGGTCAGTAGTTGTGGTCAGTAGTTGTTGGTCAGTAGTTGTGGTCAGTAGTTGTAGTCAGTAGTTGTGGTCAGTAGTTGTTGGTCAGTAGTTGTGGTCAGTAGTTGTGGTCAGTAGTTGTTGGTCAGTAGTTGTTGGTCAGTAGTTGTTGGTCAGTAGTTGTGGTCAGTAGTTGTGGTCAGTAGTTGTGTGGTCAGTAGTTGTGTTCAGTAGTTATCAGTAGTTGTGTGGTTGGGGTCAGTAGTTGTGGTCAGTAGTTGTTGGTCAGTAGTTGTTGGTCAGTAGTTGTTGGTCAGTAGTTGTGTTCAGTAGTTATCAGTAGTTGTGTGGTTGGGGTCAGTAGTTGTGGTCAGTAGTTGTGGTCAGTAGTTGTAGTCAGTAGTTGTGGTCAGTAGTTGTGTGGTTGTGGTCAGTAGTTGTGTGGTTCAGTGGTTGTGTGGTCCGTCGTTGTGGTCAGTAGTTTTTTTTTCTTACCTTTAAGACATATTGAGTCTCTTTTACAGCACAATACAACACAAGTATACATATTTTTTTTGTAAATTAACCTGGGATATACACCACATTACCAAAAGTATGTGGACATATGCTCATCAAACATCTCATTCCAATATCATAGGCATTAATATAGAGTTGGTCCTCCCTTTGCTGCTATAACAGCCTCCACTCTTCTGGGAAGGCTTTCCACTAGACGTTGGAACATTGCTTTGTCTATGTAAAGTTCAAAAGGGGACGTATTTGCATATGTAATAGTCTTGTGAAGGCTGGCTGAATTCTGCCAAAGATTATGTCCTTTTATCTCAGCATGTCTACAGATTCTCCCTTCTCCCTGTTTTCGTTTGCTTGGAAATGTTGATACTGGAGACTGTTATCTGAAGAAAACTGTGTAACCAAGCATTTATAGCAGCTAAGAAATACATTGCCATTAATTGGATGGTTGGTTATCCTCCCACAATGTATGGAAGAAATGTCAAGTTATTTACATTATCACTAGATTTGTTTTAAGATTAAGGGTATACTGGGCAACTTTCATAAGGTCCTGATGCCTTATATGGAATACTGTACGACACAAGGAGGCTGTATTGAAGACATGCCCACGTCAGGGGAGATCCCAGTACATCACTGGGGCCAAGCTTCCTGCCATCCAGGACCTCTATACCAGGCGGTGTCAGAGGGAGATCCCTACTGTATTTAGGCAATCCCTAGCTGCTGGGTTGCTCAGTCCTGGGCTCTGCTGTACCGTTGTCACTCTGGCCTTGGCCTAACACACCCAAAACCAATAATGAATGTTTCACTAAGATCCTAAAGCTGAGTAGGGTGTGTTGGGTTGGGGGCGCTGCAGGGCCGTGGACCCCAAGCTGAGTGGGGTGTGTTGGGTTGGGGGCGCTGCAGGGCGGTGGACCCCAAGCTGAGTAGGGTGTGTTGGGTTGGGGCGCTGCAGGGCGGTGGACCCCAAGCTGAGTAGGGTGTGTTGGGTTGGGGCGCTGCAGGGCGGTGGACCCCAAGCTGAGTGGGGTGTGTTGGGTTGGGGGCGCTGCAGGGTGGTGGACCCCAAGCTGAGTGGGGTGTGTTGGGTTGGGGGCGCTGCAGGGCGGTGGACCCCAAGCTGAGTGGGGTGTGTTGGGTTGGGGCGCTGCAGGGCGGTGGACCCCAAGCTGAGTAGGGTGTGTTGGGTTGGGGGCGCTGCAGGGCGGTGGACCCCAAGCTGAGTGGGGTGTGTTGGGTTGGGGCGCTGCAGGGTGGTGGACCCCAAGCTGAGTGGGGTGTGTTGGGTTGGGGCGCTGCAGGGCGGTGGACCCCAAGCTGAGTAGGGGTGTGTTGGGTTGGGGCGCTGCAGGGTGGTGGACCCCAAGCTGAGTGGGGTGTGTTGGGTTGGGGCGCTGCAGGGCGGTGGACCCCAAGCTGAGTGGGGTGTGTTGGGTTGGGGCGCTGCAGGGTGGTGGACCCCAAGCTGAGTAGGGTGTGTTGGGTTGGGGCGCTGCAGGGCGGTGGACCCCAAGCTGAGTGGGGTGTGTTGGGTTGGGGCGCTGCAGGGCGGTGGACCCCAAGCTGAGTAGGGTGTGTTGGGTTGGGGGCGCTGCAGGGTGGTGGACCCCAAGCTGAGTAGGGTGTGTTGGGTTGGGGCGCTGCAGGGCGGTGGGCCCCAAGCTGAGTAGGGTGTGTTGGGTTGGGGGCGCTGCAGGGCGGTGGACCCCAAGCTGAGTAGGGGTGTGTTGGGTTGGGGCGCTGCAGGGCCGGTGGACCCCAAGCTGAGTGGGGTGTGTTGGGTTGGGGCGCTGCAGGGCTGGTGGACCCCAAGCTGAGTGGGGTGTGTTGGGTTGGGGCGCTGCAGGGCGGTGGACCCCAAGCTGAGTGGGGTGTGTTGGGTTGGGGGCGCTGCAGGGCCGTGGACCCCAAGCTGAGTGGGGTGTGTTGGGTTGGGGCGCTGCAGGGTGGTGGACCCCAAGCTGAGTAGGGGTGTGTTGGGTTGGGGGCGCTGCAGGGGCCGTGGACCCCAAGCTGAGTGGGGTGTGTTGGGTTGGGGGCGCTGCAGGGCCGTGGACCCCAAGCTGAGTGGGGTGTGTTGGGTTGGGGGCGCTGCAGGGTGGTGGACCCCAAGCTGAGTGGGGTGTGTTGGGTTGGGGGCGCTGCAGGGCCGTGGACCCCAAGCTGAGTGGGGTGTGTTGGGTTGGGGGCGCTGCAGGGTGGTGGACCCCAAGCTGAGTGGGGTGTGTTGGGTTGGGGGCGCTGCAGGGCGGTGGACCCCAAGCTGAGTAGGGTGTGTTGGGTTGGGGGCGCTGCAGGGCGGTGGACCCCAAGCTGAGTGGGGTGTGTTGGGTTGGGGGCGCTGCAGGGTGGTGGACCCCAAGCTGAGTGGGGTGTGTTGGGTTGGGGGCGCTGCAGGGCGGTGGACCCCAAGCTGAGTGGGGTGTGTTGGGTTGGGGCGCTGCAGGGTGGTGGACCCCAAGCTGAGTGGGGTGTGTTGGGTTGGGGGCGCTGCAGGGTGGTGGACCCCAAGCTGAGTGGGGTGTGTTGGGTTGGGGGCGCTGCAGGGCGGTGGACCCCAAGCTGAGTGGGGTGTGTTGGGTTGGGGGCGCTGCAGGGTGGTGGACCCCAAGCTGAGTGGGGTGTGTTGGGTTGGGGCGCTGCAGGGTGGTGGACCCCAAGCTGAGTGGGGTGTGTTGGGTTGGGGGCGCTGCAGGGTGCGTGGACCCCAAGCTGAGTGGGGTGTGTTGGGTTGGGGGCGCTGCAGGGTGGTGGACCCCAAGCTGAGTGGGGTGTGTTGGGTTGGGGCGCTGCAGGGTGGTGGACCCCAAGCTGAGTAGGGTGTGTTGGGTTGGGGCGCTGCAGGGCCGTGGACCCCAAGCTGAGTGGGGTGTGTTGGGTTGGGGCGCTGCAGGGCCGTGGACCCCAAGCTGAGTGGGGTGTGTTGGGTTGGGGCGCTGCAGGGTGGTGGACCCCAAGCTGAGTGGGGTGTGTTGGGTTGGGGCGCTGCAGGGTGGTGGACCCCAAGCTGAGTGGGGTGTGTTGGGTTGGGGCGCTGCAGGGTGGTGGACCCCCTAGGGGGGCAGGACGGGGCGACCCAGATATATTGTGTGCAAGTAAAACGAACTCTACAGTACTATTAGGCCTATGATATGAATTATATGGAGGGTGTACTGTTTCTGTGTGTTAATGTGTAGGTGTATGTGTGTTTTCATTCAACTTTTGTTTTCCAAACCTTTCCCTTGAGACATAGAAAAAATATTAAATCAAATTGTATTTGTCACATGCGTCGAATACAACAGGTGTAGACCTTACTGTGAAATGCTTAATTACAAGTCCTTAACCAACAATGCAGTTTTAAGAAAAAGTTTACTAAATAAACTAAAGTAAAAAATACACAAATAAAAAGTAACACAATAAATAACTATAATGAGGCTATATACAGGGGGTACCGGTACCGAGTCAATGGGCTGGGGTACAGGTTAGTCCAGGTAATAATGAGGCTATATACAGGGGGTACCGGTACTGAGTCAATGTGCGGGGGTACAGGTTTGTTGAGGTAATTTGTACATGTAGGTAGGGGTAAAGTAACTATGCATAGATAATAAACAGTGAGTAGCAGCAGTGTAAAAACAAAGGGGGGGCAATGCAAATAGTCTGGGTGGCCATTTGATTAATTGTTCAGGAGTCTTATGGCTTTTTTAAGGAGCCTTTTGGACCTAGACTTGGCGCTCCGGTATCGCTTGATGTGCGGTAGCAGGGAGAACCGTCTATGACTTGGGTGACTGGAGTCTTTGACAATTTTTAGGGCCTTCCTCTGACACCGTCTGGTATAGAGGTCCTGGATGGCAGGAAGCTTGGCCCCAGTGATGTACTGGGCCGTACGCACTACCCTCTGTAGTGCCTTGCGGTCGGATGCTGAGCAGTTGCCATACCAGGCAGGATGCTCTCGATGGTGCAGCATCCTGACCGTTTGCATCACCGCCTGGGAAGGCAGTTGTGTTGGGGAGAAAGTTGAGTTATTGACTAGACTGGTGGGGGTCGGCGTGTAAGCGGCTCGGGTTGGCTGGCTGGTCTGGCTGAAACTTTATATAGAGGTTGTCTTAAAGACAATCAAAAGTTGTCTTTGTACTTTATTTGTAAGAGTTGTTCATGTGTTGTTCAGGGCTATTGTTTTCTTTGGGGAGGGGGAGGGGGGGGTGAGGGGGGGGGGGGGGGCATAGATCAGCTTAATATTGCAGATAGATTGTAACTTCCATCAATGTAATTGTCTGCATCACTTCCAATCCCCCATATGTTTTTTTCTTCTTGCAAATATATATATATATATATACATATACACACATACATATACATACATACAGTTGAAGTCTTTCTCTTTCACAAAATCTCTCAACCTATAACCTATATACTTATTATGGACACAGTATGCTTTACATTGGTTATCTTGTTGTTATTAGTTGTTGTTAGTTGTTATTAGTCCCATCCTTCAACTCTATTCAATACCTCCCATCTATCTCTTAACAATATCCATATTGGATTTCTATTTGCCATATATATTTCAACTGTACTGTGATGTCTTACAAAAGTTCTGAACCTTTCTATTCTCATTGTTTCTACAGATCGTAAATTATATTATTGATCGATTGACTATGACTTTTCAGATCACCCAGTAATGCTATCTGCAGGGTTAGCTCCAGGTAAATATTGCAATCCTTCAGCCATTCCTGGACCTGTGTCCAAAATTAAGCTACAAATGGACAGAACCAAAACAAATGATCTAATGATTCTGTCTATTCACAGCAAAATCTGCAGAGCTGGGAAGATTGTATCCCCCATATAAATAACATTCTATTGGTAGCAAGAATTTTATATGATAATTTAAATTGAAATATTCCAAGTTTTGAATACGGCGTCGTTTTGCGTATCAGTTCATAAACACTATGCCATGCAACACAGTATTGATTATTGAATTATCATGGATCTAGTTCAGTCTTATCAATCATTTAAAAAATATTTAATAATCTCTTATCTAGCTTGATGACTGTGGGCACTTTTGCTTACTTTTTGTAGTTGTAAATAGAGACGGCCAGAGGGGTCAAGGGTCATAGCAGATTGTGTAGAAACGCAGGAAATGGGGGACCCCCAGACCCCCTGACCCCCAGATCCCCTGACCCCCTGACCCCCAGACCCCCCGCCAATTTATGTTCCCCTCTGTAAATAGCACGGCTGGGTGATTTAAAAATAAATCATTTAAACATTTAAAAATAATAATATGCCATTTAGCAGACGCTTTTATCCAAAGCGACTTACAGTCATGTGCGCATACATGTTTTTGGTCCCGGGGATCGAACCCACTACCCTGGCGTTACAAGCACCATGCTCTACCAATTGAGCCACAGAGGACCACAAGTCATAGTCAAAAAGTCATAGTCAATCGATCAATAATATAATAATACTCTTAGCAAAAATGTTTATATTTTATTTACAATCTGTAGAAACAATGAGAATAGAAAGGTTCAGAACTTTTGTGAAACATCACAGTACGGTTAAAAAATATATGGTAAATGGAAATCAAAACTGGATGGTGTTAAAACATAGATGGGAGGTATTGAATAGAGTTGAAGGATGGGACTAATAACAACTAACAACAAATAATAACAAAGATAGCTAATAATGTAAGCATACTGTGTCCATAATAAGTATATAGGTTGTATGTTGGGAGCTTTTGGGAAAGAGCACAGTTAGAAAGATATGGCATATAGAAGCAAACCGGATGGACATCATGAAAATGATCGGAGAGGTTGAGAGTAGAAGTTCAGGAGCAAAAACAAATAAAATAGAATGATTGTAAAATTGACTGTAATTATTGTGTCCATAAAATGTAGATAGTAAGTATAAGCTGGAAGTAGAGGCCTAGGCGTTGTTGTTCACTAATTTACCCCAAGTGGGGAAAGGATGGCAGGGTTGGAAAGTAATAAAGGGGAATATATATATAAAGGGGAGCTGAAGGATGGGACCAATAACAAACAAGAGATTTTACTATTGTAAAATATGCTGTGTCAGTAAAATGTATATAGTATGTAGAAGCTTAAGTCCATTAGTGTCCAATTAGGGGAGGGGTGGTAGGGTTAGGGGAAAATAATAAAGAAGGAAAATATATATATATATATATATATATATGTGACTGACCGGCTCGATTCGGTCTTTTGTAGCAAATTTTGAAAATGGTGTTTTTTACATTGGATACAAGTAGAGACTCAGAGCTAGAAAATGGTATATCATACATTACAGTTGAGGATCAATGGGAAAGTAATTCTGCTTTGAAAGTTGATAAACTTGTAACCCCACTTTTGAGAAAATGGCCATTGAATGTTTTGGTACACCTACTGGAGAGCTCTTCTTTGTCTACACCCATTCAGCATCGTTCACACCCTCTTAAGCTTTAGCCCCACCCATCTCTTTAAGTATTCACATGTGAGGCCATGTGCTAAACAACCAAAGATTTCAAGACTAAATGCTGGTTTATACTACGGGTGTGTGCCAGAGTGTGCTCTGGGCATTTGTAAACTCAGATCGTTGTCAGATTGTCTGTTCGTAAATTCAGAGCGTTTCGTTTTCGGAGCGTTCAGAGCGCACACTGGACACTCTGGCTGAAAAGTAGGATTGATCCGAGCGAGAGTGTGCAAAGCTGTCATCAAGGCAAAGGGTGGCTATTTGAAGAATCTCAAATATATATAAAATATATTTAGATTTGTTTAACACTTTTTTGGCTACTACATGATTCCATATGTGTTATTTCATAGTTTTGATGTCTTCACTATTATTCTACAATGTAGAACATAGAAACAATAAAGAGAAACCCTTGAATGAGGTGTGTCCAAACTTTTGACCGGTAGTGTACTTCCAGACGCAAATGAGAGAAAACCTCACTCTGACCATTTTACACGCCCTAGCAGAGCTGGTTAGGCTGTTTTTATGTTATCCAGAGTGTTGGTGACTGCAACTGTGCTGCTGGCAACAATTTAATTACGTTTTTTTGCCAATGTTTACTGACACCGGCCATATTCAATGGGTGTTGAGTGTTCGTAAATTCGTCAGTTATTCTGCGCTCTACTCGGAGTAGATAGCCAGAGCGAATTTACCAGCTACGTCTATTGACCGTTGTCGCAGTGACATCATAAACATTCTATTGAAATAGTTACTTGCATAGTGGAGTCTTTTGTTTAGACATGTAGCTAGCTAGCTAAACAATGAACCATAATCCCAACTCATAACGTTACTACCCTGCATGAATCTGCAGGTAGCTAACCAACCAGGTTCAATGTTAGCTAGCTTACATTAGCCTATAACTAGCATTGCAAATGGCTCTGAGATACGAATAATATTACTACACAGATCATGCACTTAACGTTAGCTAGCTGATTGGCTGAGATAATGAGTGGGTTAGCTATCTAGCTAACAGTACACTTTAACTTGAAATGAAAACAACTTTCTGACAAAATTAGAAACGTATAATATCTGAAAATTTAGCTAGACTCCTTACCCGTATAGATGGATGAACGCTTCACCCTCTCTGTCACGGATGCCATGGTTGCCCTTAGTTTGAAGATGTAATCCAGAGACAGGTGTTTTATACAACAGCCTTCTGTGTGTTCTCTTTTCGACTGTCTGCATATTTGCAATCAAACGCCAGGATTTTCTCCATCTCCTTAGCTATCGTACTCTAATTCCACTGATTTCAAAACTCGGTCCTCCAGAAAGTGGAGAGCAACACTTATGCAGTTCTACTACGTGATATCTTTTTAAAAAAAAGCTGCGTTAGAAAAGATTACCTACACATAATGACCTGCTCATATTATAGACAGAAGCTTGCTACATGGCAGACCAATCCGAATCAGACTCATTTCTCGTCATGTCCAGCCCACTCATTAGCTCAGCCAATCATGGCTAGAGGGAAGGTTGCTGTCTTTTTCTGTGGCTAAACCAACTAGGCTTGTGATTTAACAATTGCATTCGTATTTACAGATGGCATACAAGTTTGTTATTAAGGCACATGAAAGTTCACATGTTCCAGAAGGCATTACTGCCCAAAAACGCATTTAGATTTTTAAAAAAACGTTCAAATTGCCTCTCCTGTGAAGTGGTGACGTGTGACATCTAGTTTCCTGAAACAAGTCACATATTTACAAAATAAAATACATGGGGGATTGGAAATTATGCAGACAATTACATTGATGGAATCCACAATCTATCTGCAATACTAAAGCTGATTTTCTAAGGTGGCTTAGTGGGTAAGAGTGTTGTGCCAGTAACCGAAAGGTTGGTAGTTCTAATCCCCGAGCCGACTTGGTGAAAAATCTGATGATGCAATCAAGGTTTTGGATTTTGAAGATGATGTAGATGATTAAAACATAGCTTTTCCGAACGTACTGTGAGCCAAGAAAAAAATCAGACGTACCTGTGGCATATCTTTTTTACGAGAGTGCAAGGACAAACAGAGTAAATTTATGCTTATTTGACTGATCTAAAAAATAAAGCAAAAAGACTGTGAGTTTCAACAACTTACCAAGTCACTGATACGGGACAGAATTGTGTGTGGAATCACAAATGACCAAGTGCGAGGCAGATTACTCAGAGAACCAGATCTCCTGCTAGCTAGAGCAATATACATTTGCCGTGCTAGTGAAGTGAGCCAGAGCCAGCTGAAAGTGCTTCATGATGAAGTCGAGGTTCACAAGGTGCAAAAGAAAAAACAGAAATGGCAAAAAGACCAGCTAGTAAAAGATTGCAGGGAGAATGCATTGTGGGTACAAACATGAACAAAAAAAGTGTCCAGCATATGGTCAGATATGCAAAGCAGAAAAAAATTATTAAGCCAAACTGTGCTCCTCACACAAACAGACAGAAAAACTGAGGATTCACAGCATTGACAGGGAGATGACAGCAGGAAATGAGGACATGTTCATTGGAACAATTGAAGTAAAACAGAGTGAAGTACAGTGTGTAGTTCAGCTAGTGAATGAGAAAAATACTGAGAAAGAGCAGTGGACATAAACACTGAAAATAAACAACCAGAAACTTCCTGTTAAGCTGGATACAGGAGCTGAGTGAAAGGTCTGACCTGTGAGAGATTTGAAAACGCTGAAAGTGAAAGTGAGTGGCGATTCCATGCAAAAATCCAACTGCAAGCTAGTGTCGTATTCTGGCCACCAGATGGAGCCAAAAGGCAAGAAAACACTCATGTCAATACAAAGATAGCGTTTGAACTGGAATTTCAAGTGATAGAACAAGATGCACCTACAATACTTGTCTGCCAATGGACTTAATACAGAGAATAATTCAAGCTTGAACAAAGGGAAGAGACTGACATGTTGAGTGAATATGAGGATCTATTCACAGGACTTGGATTTGTTCCAGGAGTTCATCACATACAAATAGACCCAGAAGTCACATCAGTGGTTCAGTAAACCCAGTGCAGTGCCTGTAGCACTAAAAGAAACACTTGAAAAGGAACTGAACCGCATGGGAAACATGGACGTCGTCGTCAGGCAGACTGAGCCTACTGAATGGGCAAACAGCTTGGTGACAATCGTGAAGCCAAACAAAATACGGGTGTGCATGGACCCACAGGATCAAAAACAAAGCCATCAAGAGAGAACATTATCCTTTACGTACCATTGAAGAGGTAGTTGCTGAAAGGCCTAACGCCAAGGTATTTTCAGTAGTTGACGCAAACCAAGGATTCTGCCAAATCCAACTGGATGAAGAGAGCTCCCGACTCTGCATGTTCAATACGCCGTTTCGGAGGTATTCATTGAAGAGACTGAAGCCGTTCGGAATTGCGTCTGCTCCAGAGGTGTTCCAGAGCCCCAGCATTTGGAAGGTTCTGGAAGGTTTGGAAAGTCTGGAAGGTCTGGAAGGTTTGGAAGGTTTGGAAGGTTTGGAAGGTCTGGAAGGTTTGGAAGGTCTGGAAGGTCTGGAAGGTCTGGAAGGTAAACATCACGTCTGGGGTGATGACACAGAGCAGCACGACTGGCGACTGAGACAGCTACTAGACAGACTGAGAAGCATCAGCTTGAAACTGAATAAGGACAAGTGCAAAATCAGAATGACAGAAATTTGCTACATTGGACATGTTAAGCAAAGAAGGCCTGAAACCAGACTCCCAAAAGGTCTGAGCAATACAAGAAATGCTGTAGCCAGAGGACAAAGCAGCGCTTCAGAGGTTCATGGGAATGTTGCAGTATCTCGCAAAGTTCATCCCAAATCTCTCAGATGTCAGCGCAACACGGAGACAACTGCTGGAAGGAGATGTTCACTGGCACTGGGAGTCTTCACAGGAACAGAGCTTCAAAAGCTTGAAAAACACTCGTCAGCAATGCGCCAGTGTTAAAGTACTACGATGTCAAAAAACAGTGACACTATCTGTGGATTCAAGCTCAGAAGGCTTGGGAGCTGTTATCCTGCAAGATGGTCAGCCAATTGCATATGGGTCAAGTTCCCTCACAGACTGGCAAAAGAGATACGCTCAAATTGGAAAAAGAGCCACTGGTGATAGTGTATGGTTGCGAGAAGTTTCATCAATACCTGTATGGAAAACAGATCCAGATGGAGTCAGACCACAAACCCTTGGAAACAATCTTACATACATACATACATACATACATTTACATTTTGCAGACGCTCTTATCCAGAGCGACTTACAGTTAGTGAGTGCATACATATTTCATACTGGCCCCCCGTGGGAAACGAACCCACAACCCTGGCGTTGCAAAGCACCAGCCGGACTGCAGAGAATTCTGATGAGACTACAGAGATACAGTCTACATGTGACATACAAACCAGGAGAGGAGATGCACATCGCTGATGCACTGAGCCGAGCATACCTGAAGGAACAGAGAGAGATGCACATCGCTGATGCACTGAGCCGAGCATACCTGAAGGAACAGAGAGAGATGCTGGATGGTGAGCTGGACGTAAACCACATCGCTCATCAACTTCCTGTTTTCAGAAGAGAAATTGGAGCAATTCAAAAACGGCAACAGCAGAAGATAAAGAGTTAAGACTGGTCACAGAAACAGTTAAAAAAAGGATGGCCAGACACGAGAGGGAAAGCTGCAAAGAAAATACATCACTACTGAACCTTCAGAGAGGACTTGACATACTCAGATGGACTGCTGTTCAAAAGTTCAAAACTTTTCCTCAGAAAATGTAGAGAAGTAATGATGGAAGAATTCCATGAAGCACACATGGGAATCGCAAAATGTAATGAACAAGCAAGGAATGTTCTGTTCTGGCCAGGCATGGCTAAACAGATTGAAGATGTTGTAACAAAATGTGCAGTCTGCAACACACATTAAAAACAACAACCAAAGAGAGACGCTCATGACTCATCCAATCACAGAGAGAGCTTGGGCCAAAGTTGGAGTCTTCCATTACAGCGACACAGAATATCTACTATGTGTGGATTACTACTCAAAATACCCAGAAATCTCTAAGCTCAGTGGGACAACAAGTAAACACATCATTACAGCACTAAAGTCAATCTTCGCAAGGCATGGGGTGCCCAACGTATTTTGCTCTGCAGCAAAATCTGTAGAGCTGGGATGGTTGTATCCCCCATATATATATGTGACTCGCTCTATCATAATCAGTCACATTGACCCCAAAACACATTTTGAGTTGTATACAGTGCTGGAAAGAGGAGAATGGTAGCTTTCTAATGAGACCAACATGATCTCTCTACTCCAAGTATCAAGTGAGTTACGTGCCATTACATGCTGAGTCTCACCTGTCACGCCCTGGCTCTGGGGACACTTGTATGTTGAGCCAGGATGTGCATTTCATTTGTTTATCTAGTATGTGTATTTCTATGTTGGCCTGAGTGGCTCCCAATCAGAGGCAACGAGTGTCAGCTGTCGTTGGTTGTCTCTGATTGGGAGCCATATTTAAACTGTCTGTTTCCGGGATCTTGTTTCAAGTCTGTTTATGTTAGACCGTGAACTGTCACGTATCGTTTGTTGTTTTGATCGTGTCTCTAATTAAAGAGTATGTTTGCCTGCAACGCTGCGCCTTGGTCCTCATCTGTTCTGGACGATCGTGACATCACCAAACCATGTTTCTGAGAAAAACGCAGTCAAGGTTTGCAAATAATAAATAACAACTATTTACTTAATACAAAACACAATCCATGAAATCAGTTGACACGAAATCCATTACAGTTCTTCTTTTTCTCACACGCTCACACTTTCTCTCTCTCACACACACACATTCACATGCTACATTCACTTATTTTCACACGTGTGCACATACATACAGTGCCTTGCAAAAGTATTCAACCCCTTGGCGTTTTTCCTATTTTGTTGCATTACAACCTGTAATTTAAATGGATTTTTATTTGGATTTCATGTAATGGACATACACAAAATAGTCCAAATTGGTGAAGTGAAATGAAAAAAATAACTTGTTTAAACTAATGCTAAAAAAAATGAATAACGGAAAAGTGGTGCATGCATATGTATTCACCCCCTTTGCTATGAAGCCCCTAAATAAGATCTAGTGCAACCAATTACCTTCAGAAGTCACATAATTAGTTAAATAAAGTCCACATGTGTGCAATCTAAGTGTCACATGATCTGTCAGATGATCTCAGTATATATACACCTGTTCTCAAAGGCCCCAGAGTCTGCACCACCGCTAAGCAAGGGGCACCACCAAGCAAGCGGCACCATGAAGACCAAGGAGCTCTCCAAACAGGTCAGGGACAAAGTTGTGGAGAAGTACAGATCAGGGTTGGGTTATAAAAAAATATATCTGAAACTTTGAACATCCCATGAAGCAGCATTAAATCCATTATTAAAAAATTGAAAGAATATGGCACCACAACAAATCTGCCAAAAGAGGGCCGCCCACCAAAACTCACGGACCAGGCAAGGAGGGCATTAATCGGAGAGACAACAAAGAGACCAAAAATAACCCTGAAGGAGCTGCAAAGCTCCACAGCGGAGACTGGGATTGTGGTTCACCTTCCAGCAGGACATTGACCCTAAGCATACTGCATGTTGTGTAAATGAAATGATACAAACCCCCCCAAAATACCATTTTAATTTCAGGTTGTAAGGCAACAAAATAGGAAAAATGCCAAGGGGGGTGAATACTTTCGCAAGCCACTGTACATCTGAAAAGAGCTAAAACGGGGATGGAGCTCTGGTTTCTAAGCGGCGACTAAAATGAGGAATGTTAAAGAACATTTGACCACACATACACGTCACCAGAGAGTAAGGACTGACAGTCTCTTTGGATCGGATTTGTGTGGGCTTTCGTTAGAGTCTTTCCCGCTGGTCCACTGGCTTGAGCTGACAAACATTTGATACAAAAAATAAGTATCAAGATTTAGGAAAACATTCACCATGATCACGCATCAAAGTTTTTATACTTGCGCCACACTTGGTCTCAAATGTCGGTATCACCTGGATGTCTTGCCTCTTAAATCCAGAGATCTGTCCTGGGAGCGGCATCACGTGGACAATTAGCTGAATGTCAGCGTAGGACAGCACCCGCGTAGGACAGGTGTTGTCCTTTCCATGGTAGCAAAATCGTAGCTAATTTGACTAACTTTATATTAAAATGTACTGTAGTTACATTCTTTATTTATTTTGGGGATATGAAAACTGAGTATGTCCACTTCACCGTCAGTCCATTTTATTGGTGAACTACACATTAATGTAAATACACAATACATAATATGGTGCACTTACAGTGGGGAAAAAAAGTATTTAGTCAGCCACCAATTGTGCAAGTTCTCCCACTTAAAAAGATGAGAGAGGCCTGTAATTTTCATCATAGGTACACGTCAACTATGACAGACAAATTGAGATTTTTTTTCTCCAGAAAATCACATTGTAGGATTTTTAATGAATTTATTTGCAAATTATGGTGGAAAATAATTATTTGGTCACCTACAAACAAGCAAGATTTCTGGCTCTCACAGACCTGTAACTTCTTCTTTAAGAGGCTCCTCTGTCCTCCACTCGTTACCTGTATTAATGGCACCTGTTTGAACTTGTTATCAGTATAAAAGACATCTGTCCACAACCTCAAACAGTCACACTTCAAACTCCACTACAAGACCACTGATAATCTCCCTCGATCTGGGGCTCCACGCAAGATCTCACCCCGTGGGGTCAAAATGATCACAAGAACGGTGAGCAAAAATCCCAGAACCACACCGGGGGGACCTAGTGAATGACCTGCAGAGAGCTGGGACCAAAGTAACAAAGCCTACCATCAGTAACACACTACGCCACCAGGGACTCAAATCCTGCAGTGCCAGACGTGTCCCCCTGCTTAAGCCAGTACATGTCCAGGCCCGTCTGAAGTTTGCTAGAGTGCATTTGGATGATCCAGAAGAGGATTGGGAGAATGTCATATGGTCAGATGAAACCAAAAAAATAGAACTTTTTGGTAAAAACTCAACTCGTCGTGTTTGGAGGACAAAGAATGCTGAGTTGCATCCAAATAACACCATACCTACTGTGAAGCATGGGGGTGGAAACATCATGCTTTGGGGCTGTTTTTCTGCAAAGGGACCAGGATGACTGATCCGTGTAAAGGAAAGAATGAATGGGGCCATGTATCGTGAGATTTTGAGTGAAAACCTCCTTCCATCAGCAAGGGCATTGAAGATTAAAACGTGGCTGGGTCTTTCAGCATGACAATGATCCCAAACACACCACCCGGGCAACGAAGGAGTGGCTTCGTAAGAAGCATTTCAAGGTCCTGGAGTGGCCTAGCCAGTTTCCAGATCTCAACCCCATAGAAAATCTTTGGGGGGAGTTGAAAGTCCGTGTTGCCCAGCGACAGCCCCAAAACATCATTGCTCTAGAGGAGATCTGCATGGAGGAATGGGCCAAAATACCAGCAACAGTGTGTGAAAACCTTGTGAAGACTTACAGAAAACGTTTGACCTGTGTCATTGCCAACAAAGGGTATATAACAAAGTATTGAGAAACTTTTGTTATTGACCAAATACTTATTTTCCACCATAATCTGCAAATAAATTCATTAAAAATCCTAAAATTGTGAATTTCTGGATTTTTTTTCCTCATTTTGTCTGTCATAGTTGACGTGTACCTATGATGAAAATTACAGGCCTCTCTCATCTTTTTAAGTGGGAGAACTTGCACAATTGGTGGCTGACTAAATACTTTTTTTCCCCACTGTATCATAATTTGGTTTTTCATCCAGACAGGTTAGAAAAAGTATCTAAATCCTCTATGAGGCTGTGCAGGGATCCAAATTGCGGATTTAAAAGACAACATGAATCGTCAGCATAAAATGACACCTTTGTTTTTAATCCCTTGATTTCTATCCACTTGATATTATTGTTGGATCTGATTTTAATAGCTAACATTTATACATAATAAATAGTTATGCCGATAGTGGACAGCCTTGTTTTACTCCTCTTGACAATTTAATACTTTCTGTATCTTAGCTTTCTGCATCTTAGCTTTCTGCATCTTAGCTTTCTGTATCTTAGCTTTCTGTATCTTAGCTTTCTGTATCTTAGCTTTCTGCATCTTAGCTTTCTGCATCTTAGCTTTCTGTATCTTAGCTTTCTGTATCTTAGCTTTCTGTATCTTAGCTTTCTGTATCTTAGCTTTCTGTATCTTAGCTTCTTAACCAGCTCATCTATATGTCTTCTTTTTTTTATTTTTTACATCAAATCCATATCAATCCAAACGCCTAAGTATTTATATGCAGGAACACGTTCAATTGGAGTTAATCTGTATTGTAGTATGCTATCATATATCAACGTATCGTAGTATGCTATCATAGACAGTGGGGAAAAAAGTATTTAGTCAGCCACCAATTGTGCAAGTTCTCCCACTTAAAAAGATGAGAGAGGCCTGTAATTTTCATAATAGGTACACGTCAACTATGACAGACAAATTGAGAAAAGAAAATGAGGTTGTGGACAGGTGTCTTTTATAACAAGTATTTGGTTTGTGTATTACCATTGACTGTCACGTCATCGTTTTGTTGTTTTGATCGTGTGATCATTCTATAAATAAATATGTTCGCCTTCAACGCTGCGCCTTGGTCCTCCTCTATGTATGACGATCGTGACAGACGAAACCACCAAGACTTGACCAAGCAGCGTGTCCAGGAGCCATCGCCAGGGAGATCTCTAGCAGATCTCCTTCGCCTCCTCGACTGGGTCAAGCCGAGTGAGGAAGAGAAGGGCTTGACATTGAGGCATTGTTATTTTTTCAGGACGAGACTTACATGCAGCTATTTAGGCAAGCTACAGTGCCTTCAGAAAGTATTCAGACCCTGGATGACTCCACATTCATAACCTTGCCTTATTCCACATTTTTGTTGTGTTTCAGCCTGAATTCAAAATGGATTCAATATATGTTTTTCTCACCCATCTGCACACAATACCCGATAATGACAAAGTGAAAACATGTTTTTAGACATTTTTGCACATTTATTGAAAATGAAATACAAAAATATCTAATTTACATAAGTATTCACACCCCTGAGTCAATACATGTTAGAATCATCTTTGGCGGTGATTACAGCTGTGAGTCTTTCTGAGTAAGTCTCTAAGAGCTTTGCACGCCTGGATTGTTCAATATTTGCCCATTATTCTTTTAAAAATTCTTCAAGATCTGTCAAGTTGGTTGTTGATCATTGCTAGACAGCCATTTTCAAGTCTTGCCATAGATTTTCAAGTCAATTTAAGTCAAAACTGTAACTAGGCCACTCAAAAACATTCAATGTTGTCTTGGTAAGCAACTCCACTGTATATTTTGTCTTGTGTTTTAGGTTATTGTCCAGCTGAAAGGTGAATTTGTCTCCCAGTGTCTGGTGGAAAGCAGACTGAACCAGGTTTCCCTCCAGGATTTTGTCTGTGCTTATCTCAATTCTGTTTCCTTTTATCCTAAAAAACTCCCTTGTCCTTGCCGATGACAAGCATACCCATAACATGATGCAGCCACCACCATGCTTGAAAATATGAAGAGTGGTACTCAGTGATGTGTTGTGTTGGATTTGCCCCAAACATAATGCTTTGTATTCAGGACATGAACTTTCTTTGCCACAGTTTTTGCAGTTTAACTTGAGTGCCTTATTGCAAACAGGATGCATGTTTTGGAAAAATTTTATTCTGTACAGGCTTCCTTCTTTTCACTCTGTCATTTAGGTTAGTATTGTGGAGTAACTACAATGTTGTTGATCCATCCTCAGTTTTCTCCTATCACAGCCATTAAAATCTGTAACTGATTTAAAGTCACCACTGGCCTTATGGAGAAATTCCTGAGCGGTTTCCTTCTTCTCCGGCAACTGAGTTAGGAAGGATGTGGTGAAGCGTCTCTGTGTTTCTCTCATGTGTGTGTCCAGTGAGGATGTGGTGAAGCGTCTCTGTGTTTCTCTCCTGTGTGTGTCCAGTGAGGATGTGGTGAAGCGTCTCTGTGTTTCTCTCCTGTGTGTGTCCAGTGAGGCTGTGGTGAAGCGTCTCTGTGTTTCTCTCCTGTGTGTGTCCAGTGAGGATGTGGTGAAGCGTCTCTGTGTTTCTCTCCTGTGTGTGTCCAGTGAGGATGTGGTGAAGCGTCTCTGTGTTTCTCTCCTGTGTGTGTCCAGTGAGGATGTGGTGAAGCAGGAAGCACGGAGGTCAGCACGAACCCTACAGAAACTGGGTTTCAAGGTACGCCACACTCCTCTCATGGCTTACTATACAGCACCTCTACGCTAACTTACACTTAAATCCCACAATCACAAACCATGCAATTTGATACAAAACAGCATTAAAATGACATTAATCGATTCCTTATGAAAGAGTTGAATCTGGTTGTCACAGAGAGGAAGCTATATACAGGGTCAGTGTTCACTACCAAGCTCTTCTCTGTCCTGGCACCTGGCACCCCAATGGTGGAACCAGCTTCCCCCTGAAGCTAGGACAGCAGAGTCCCTGGCCATCTTCATAAAGCACCTGAAACCCCGCCTCTTCAAACGGAAGCTTAAATAATCCTCCTCCTCACCTCGACCCCCCCCCCCCCCCCCCCCCCCTAGCTCTGACACTACTGACACAGACACCCGCTAAATACAGGGTCAGTGTTCAGTACCACAGAGAGGACGCTAAATACAGGGTCAGTGCCAATGCCACATTTACAATGTGCAGAGATGCTGAAGTATTGAGGTAGATATGTACATGAGTTCAAAGTTGTTTCTGTGTAGGAGAGGTTCTCAGAGTTCAAGGTGGGGAACGTGCTGGCTGTGTGCTCCATGCCCTTTCTCCATCCAACTCTTCGACTTCACCGAGAACAACCGGCCCATCGCCAGGTAACACACAACATCGTCACACACTGTCACCACGACAACCATTGCCATTGCCAAACGTGGCCACAGATATCCACTCTAAACACAGCAGTGTATAAGGTATACTCTTCAAGAATCAATAGACAGGGCACTAGTCTATCTCCTGTTTCTGTAGTGAGGCAGCTTGATGTAGAGTACACCCCCTGGACAGGACACTAGTCTATCTCCTGTTTCTGTAGTGAGACAGCTTGATGTACCAGTACACCCCCTGGACAGGACACTAGTCTATCTCCTGTTTCTGTAGTGAGACAGCTTGATGTGCCAGTACACCCCCTGGACAGGACACTAGTCTATCTCCTGTTTCTGTAGTGAGTCAGCTTGATGTACCAGTACACCCCCTGGACAGGACACTAGTCTATCTCCTGTTTCTGTAGTGAGACAGCTTGATGTACCAGTACACCCCCTGGACAGGACACTAGTCTATCTCCTGTTTCTGTAGTGAGACAGCTTGATGTACCAGTACACCCCCTGGACAGGACACTAGTCTATCTCCTGTTTCTGTAGTGAGGCAGCTTGATGTACAGTACACCCCCTGGACAGGACACTAGTCTATCTCCTGTTTCTGTATTGAGACAGCTTGATGTACCAGTACACCCCCTGGACAGGACACTAGTCTATCTCCTGTTTCTGTATGGAGACAGCTTGATGTACCAGTACACCCCCTGGACAGGACACTAGTCTATCTCCTGTTTCTGTAGTGAGGCAGCTTGATGTACAGTACACCCCCTGGACAGGACACTAGTCTATCTCCTGTTTCTGTATTGAGACAGCTTGATGTGCCAGTACACCCCCTGGACAGGACACTAGTCTATCTCCTGTTTCTGTAGTGAGACAGCTTGATGTACAGTACACCCCCTGGACAGGACACTAGTCTATCTCCTGTTTCTGTATTGAGACAGCTTGATGTACCAGTACACCCCCTGGACAGGACACTAGTCTATCTCCTGTTTCTGTAGTGAGACAGCTTGATGTACAGTACACCCCCTGGACAGGACTCTAGTCTATCTCCTGTTTCTGTAGTGAGACAGCTTGATGTACAGTACACCCCCTGGACAGGACACTAGTCTATCTCCTGTTTCTGTAGTGAGACAGCTTGATGTACAGTACACCCCCTGGACAGGACACTAGTCTATCTCCTGTTTCTGTAGTGAGACAGCTTGATGTACCAGTACACCCCCTGGACAGGACACTAGTCTATCTCCTGTTTCTGTATTGAGACAGCTTGATGTACAGTACACCCCCTGGACAGGACACTAGTCTATCTCCTGTTTCTGTAGTGAGACAGCTTGATGTACCAGTACACCCCCTGGACAGGACACTAGTCTATCTCCTGGTTCTGTAGTGAGGCAGCTTGATGTACAGTACACCCCCTGGACAGGACACTAGTCTATCTCCTGTTTCTGTATTGAGACAGCTTGATGTACAGTACACCCCCTGGACAGGACACTAGTCTATCTCCTGTTTCTGTAGTGAGACAGCTTGATGTACCAGTACACCCCCTGGACAGGACACTAGTCTATCTCCTGTTTCTGTAGTGAGGCAGCTTGATGTACAGTACACCCCCTGGACAGGACACTAGTCTATCTCCTGTTTCTGTATTGAGACAGCTTGATGTACCAGTACACCCCCTGGACAGGACACTAGTCTATCTCCTGTTTCTGTATTGAGACAGCTTGATGTACCAGTACACCCCCTGGACAGGACACTAGTCTATCTCCTGTTTCTGTAGTGAGACAGCTTGATGTACAGTACACCCCCTGGACAGGACACTAGTCTATCTCCTGTTTCTGTATTGAGACAGCTTGATGTACCAGTACACCCCCTGGACAGGACACTAGTCTATCTCCTGTTTCTGTAGTGAGACAGCTTGATGTACAGTACACCCCCTGGACAGGACTCTAGTCTATCTCCTGTTTCTGTAGTGAGACAGCTTGATGTACAGTACACCCCCTGGACAGGACACTAGTCTATCTCCTGTTTCTGTAGTGAGGCAGCTTGATGTACAGTACACCCCCTGGACAGGACACTAGTCTATCTCCTGTTTCTCTAGTGAGGCAGCTTGATGTACAGTACACCCCCTGGACAGGACACTAGTCTATCTCCTGTTTCTGTAGTGAGACAGCTTGATGTACAGTACACCCCCTGGACAGGACACTAGTCTATCTCCTGTTTCTGTAGTGAGACAGCTTGATGTACCAGTACACCCCCTGGACAGGACACTAGTCTATCTCCTGTTTCTGTATTGAGACAGCTTGATGTACAGTACACCCCCTGGACAGGACACTAGTCTATCTCCTGTTTCTGTAGTGAGACAGCTTGATGTACAGTACACCCCCTGGACAGGACACTAGTCTATCTCCTGTTTCTGTAGTGGGGCAGCTTGATGTACCAGTACACCCCCTGGACAGGACACTAGTCTATCTCCTGTTTCTGTAGTGAGACAGCTTGATGTACAGTACACCCCCTGGACAGGACACTAGTCTATCTCCTGTTTCTGTAGTGAGACAGCTTGATGTACAGTACACCCCCTGGACAGGACACTAGTCTATCTCCTGTTTCTGTAGTGAGGCAGCTTGATGTACAGTACACCCCCTGGACAGGACACTAGTATATCTCCTGTTTCTGTAGTGAGACAGCTTGATGTACAGTACACCCCCTGGACAGGACACTAGTCTATCTCCTGTTTCTGTATTGAGACAGCTTGATGTACCAGTACACCCCCTGGACAGGACACTAGTCTATCTCCTGTTTCTGTATTGAGACAGCTTGATGTACCAGTACACCCCCTGGACAGGACACTAGTCTATCTCCTGTTTCTGTAGTGAGGCAGCTTGATGTACAGTACACCCCCTGGACAGGACACTAGTCTATCTCCTGTTTCTGTAGTGAGACAGCTTGATGTACAGTACACCCCCTGGACAGGACACTAGTCTATCTCCTGTTTCTATAGTGAGACAGCTTGATGTACAGTACACCCCCTGGACAGGACACTAGTCTATCTCCTGTTTCTGTAGTGAGACAGCTTGATGTACCAGTACACCCCCTGGACAGGACACTAGTCTATCTCCTGTTTCTGTATTGAGACAGCTTGATGTACAGTACACCCCCTGGACAGGACACTAGTCTATCTCCTGTTTCTGTAGTGAGACAGCTTGATGTACAGTACACCCCCTGGACAGGACACTAGTCTATCTCCTGTTTCTGTAGTGGGGCAGCTTGATGTACCAGTACACCCCCTGGACAGGACACTAGTCTATCTCCTGTTTCTGTATTGAGACAGCTTGATGTACAGTACACCCCCTGGACAGGACACTAGTCTATCTCCTGTTTCTGTAGTGAGACAGCTTGATGTACAGTACACCCCCTGGACAGGACACTAGTCTATCTCCTGTTTCTGTAGTGAGGCAGCTTGATGTACAGTACACCCCCTGGACAGGACACTAGTCTATCTCCTGTTTCTGTATTGAGACAGCTTGATGTACCAGTACACCCCCTGGACAGGACACTAGTCTATCTCCTGTTTCTGTAGTGAGGCAGCTTGATGTACAGTACACCCCCTGGACAGGACACTAGTCTATCTCCTGTTTCTGTAGTGAGACAGCTTGATGTACCAGTACACCCCCTGGACAGGACACTAGTCTATCTCCTGTTTCTGTAGTGAGACAGCTTGATGTACAGTACACCCCCTGGACAGGACACTAGTCTATCTCCTGTTTCTGTAGTGAGACAGCTTGATGTACAGTACACCCCCTGGACAGGACACTAGTCTATCTCCTGTTTCTGTAGTGAGGCAGCTTGATGTACAGTACACCCCCTGGACAGGACACTAGTCTATCTCCTGTTTCTGTAGTGAGACAGCTTGATGTACAGTACACCCCCTGGACAGGACACTAGTCTATCTCCTGTTTCTGTAGTGAGACAGCTTGATGTACAGTACACCCCCTGGACAGGACACTAGTCTATCTCCTGTTTCTGTAGTGAGACAGCTTGATGTACAGTACACCCCCTGGACAGGACACTAGTCTATCTCCTGTTTCTGTAGTGAGGCAGCTTGATGTACAGTACACCCCCTGGACAGGACACTAGTCTATCTCCTGTTTCTGTAGTGAGGCAGCTTGATGTACAGTACACCCCCTGGACAGGACACTAGTCTATCTCCTGTTTCTGTAGTGAGACAGCTTGATGTACAGTACACCCCCTGGACAGGACACTAGTCTATCTCCTGTTTCTGTAGTGAGACAGCTTGATGTACAGTACACCCCCTGGACAGGACACTAGTCTATCTCCTGTTTCTGTAGTGAGACAGCTTGATGTACCAGTACACCCCCTGGACAGGACACTAGTCTATCTCCTGTTTCTGTAGTGAGACAGCTTGATGTACCAGTACACCCCCTGGACAGGACACTAGTCTATCTCCTGTTTCTGTAGTGAGACAGCTTGATGTACAGTACACCCCCTGGACAGGACACTAGTCTATCTCCTGTTTCTGTAGTGAGGCAGCTTGATGTACAGTACACCCCCTGGACAGGACACTAGTCTATCTCCTGTTTCTGTAGTGAGGCAGCTTGATGTACAGTACACCCCCTGGACAGGACACTAGTCTATCTCCTGTTTCTGTAGTGAGACAGCTTGATGTACAGTACACCCCCTGGACAGGACACTAGTCTATCTCCTGTTTCTGTAGTGAGACAGCTTGATGTACAGTACACCCCCTGGACAGGACACTAGTCTATCTCCTGTTTCTGTAGTGAGACAGCTTGATGTACAGTACACCCCCTGGACAGGACACTAGTCTATCTCCTGTTTCTGTATTGAGACAGCTTGATGTACAGTACACCCCCTGGACAGGACACTAGTCTATCTCCTGTTTCTGTAGTGAGACAGCTTGATGTACAGTACACCCCCTGGACAGGACACTAGTCTATCTCCTGTTTCTGTAGTGGGGCAGCTTGATGTACCAGTACACCCCCTGGACAGGACACTAGTCTATCTCCTGTTTCTGTATTGAGACAGCTTGATGTACAGTACACCCCCTGGACAGGACACTAGTCTATCTCCTGTTTCTGTAGTGAGACAGCTTGATGTACAGTACACCCCCTGGACAGGACACTAGTCTATCTCCTGTTTCTGTAGTGAGGCAGCTTGATGTACAGTACACCCCCTGGACAGGACACTAGTCTATCTCCTGTTTCTGTAGTGAGACAGCTTGATGTACAGTACACCCCCTGGACAGGACACTAGTCTATCTCCTGTTTCTGTATTGAGACAGCTTGATGTACCAGTACACCCCCTGGACAGGACACTAGTCTATCTCCTGTTTCTGTATTGAGACAGCTTGATGTACCAGTACACCCCCTGGACAGGACACTAGTCTATCTCCTGTTTCTGTAGTGAGGCAGCTTGATGTACAGTACACCCCCTGGACAGGACACTAGTCTATCTCCTGTTTCTGTATTGAGACAGCTTGATGTGCCAGTACACCCCCTGGACAGGACACTAGTCTATCTCCTGTTTCTGTAGTGAGACAGCTTGATGTACAGTACACCCCCTGGACAGGACACTAGTCTATCTCCTGTTTCTGTAGTGGGGCAGCTTGATGTACCAGTACACCCCCTGGACAGGACACTAGTCTATCTCCTGTTTCTGTATTGAGACAGCTTGATGTACAGTACACCCCCTGGACAGGACACTAGTCTATCTCCTGTTTCTGTAGTGAGACAGCTTGATGTACAGTACACCCCCTGGACAGGACACTAGTCTATCTCCTGTTTCTGTAGTGAGGCAGCTTGATGTACAGTACACCCCCTGGACAGGACACTAGTCTATCTCCTGTTTCTGTAGTGAGACAGCTTGATGTACAGTACACCCCCTGGACAGGACACTAGTCTATCTCCTGTTTCTGTATTGAGACAGCTTGATGTACCAGTACACCCCCTGGACAGGACACTAGTCTATCTCCTGTTTCTGTATTGAGACAGCTTGATGTACCAGTACACCCCCTGGACAGGACACTAGTCTATCTCCTGTTTCTGTAGTGAGGCAGCTTGATGTACAGTACACCCCCTGGACAGGACACTAGTCTATCTCCTGTTTCTGTATTGAGACAGCTTGATGTGCCAGTACACCCCCTGGACAGGACACTAGTCTATCTCCTGTTTCTGTAGTGAGACAGCTTGATGTACAGTACACCCCCTGGACAGGACACTAGTCTATCTCCTGTTTCTGTATTGAGACAGCTTGATGTACCAGTACACCCCCTGGACAGGACACTAGTCTATCTCCTGTTTCTGTAGGTAGACAGCTTGATGTACAGTACACCCCCTGGACAGGACTCTAGTCTATCTCCTGTTTCTGTAGTGAGACAGCTTGATGTACCAGTACACCCCCTGGACAGGACACTAGTCTATCTCCTGTTTCTGTAGTGAGGCAGCTTGATGTACAGTACACCCCCTGGACAGGACACTAGTCTATCTCCTGTTTCTGTAGTGAGACAGCTTGATGTACCAGTACACCCCCTGGACAGGACACTAGTCTATCTCCTGTTTCTGTAGTGAGACAGCTTGATGTACAGTACACCCCCTGGACAGGACTCTAGTCTATCTCCTGTTTCTGTAGTGAGACAGCTTGATGTACAGTACACCCCCTGGAAAGGACACTAGTCTATCTCCTGTTTCTGTAGTGAGGCAGCTTGATGTACAGTACACCCCCTGGACAGGACACTAGTCTATCTCCTGTTTCTGTAGTGAGGCAGCTTGATGTACAGTACACCCCCTGGACAGGACACTAGTCTATCTCCTGTTTCTGTAGTGAGACAGCTTGATGTACAGTACACCCCCTGGACAGGACACTAGTCTATCTCCTGTTTCTGTAGTGAGACAGTTTGATGTACAGTACACCCCCTGGACAGGACACTAGTCTATCTCCTGTTTCTGTAGTGAGACAGCTTGATGTACCAGTACACCCCCTGGACAGGACACTAGTCTATCTCCTGTTTCTGTATTGAGACAGCTTGATGTACAGTACACCCCCTGGACAGGACACTAGTCTATCTCCTGTTTCTGTAGTGAGACAGCTTGATGTACAGTACACCCCCTGGACAGGACACTAGTCTATCTCCTGTTTCTGTAGTGGGGCAGCTTGATGTACCAGTACACCCCCTGGACAGGACACTAGTCTATCTCCTGTTTCTGTATTGAGACAGCTTGATGTACAGTACACCCCCTGGACAGGACACTAGTCTATCTCCTGTTTCTGTAGTGAGACAGCTTGATGTACAGTACACCCCCTGGACAGGACACTAGTCTATCTCCTGTTTCTGTAGTGAGGCAGCTTGATGTACAGTACACCCCCTGGACAGGACACTAGTCTATCTCCTGTTTCTGTAGTGAGACAGCTTGATGTACAGTACACCCCCTGGACAGGACACTAGTCTATCTCCTGTTTCTGTAGTGAGGCAGCTTGATGTACAGTACACCCCCTGGACAGGACACTAGTCTATCTCCTGTTTCTGTAGTGAGACAGCAGGACACCCCCTGGACAGGACACTAGTCTAGAATCAATGGTCTATCTTTATTTAAATCTACCTTTTGAACAGCAGTGAATATGTATATATATGAATATGTCAGATTGTACCATAAGTCAAAGGGTCGGTTCAGTTCGCCCCAAAATCAAACGTTGTTTTCATGCAGTGTGAGAGGTTGGTTAGTATGGTAGTCAGTAGTGTCATGTTGCCAAACCTGGTTGATCACGCCCCTAGGGAAGGAAGCCTGGTTATGAGGCTAGGTAGTCAGTGACCTCATTTAGCTGAGTAGAGTTAGGAGGACCTCTAGTTGCCAAATGAAATAATAGCGTGTGTGTAGCTATGAGCCAGAGCTCCACCCTGCTGCACTCAGCTACAGGATGAAAACCCTCAAGGCCACCGTCCAGGTCTTCTCTACCGGCAGCCTTGCTGTCATGGACACACACACACACGCACACGCGCACACGCGCACACGCGCACACGCGCACACACGCACACACGCACACACACAGACACGCACACATGCACACACGCACACACACACAGACACACACACACACACACACACACACACAGACACAGACACACACACACACACAGACACACACACACACACACACAGACACACACACACACACACACAGACACACACACACAAACACACACACACACACACACACACAGACACACACACACACACATAGACACACACACACAAACACACACACACACACACACACACACAGACACAGACACACACACACACACACACACACACACACACACACAGACACAGACACACACACACACACACAGACACACACACACAGACACACAGACACACACACACACACACACACAGACACAGACACACACACACACACACACACAGACACACACACACACACACACACACACAGACACACACACACACACACACACACAGACACACACACACAAACACACACACACACACACACACACACACACACAGACACACACACACACACATAGACACACACACACAAACACACACACACACACACACACACAGACACAGACACAGACACAGACACACACACACACACATACACACACACACACAGACACAGACACAGACACAGACACACACACACACACACAGACACACACACACACACACAGACACACAGACACACACACACACACACACACACGCACACGCGCACACGCGCACACACGCACACACGCACACACGCACACGCAAACACACACAGACACAAACACACACACACACACACAGACACAGACACACACACACACACACACAGACACAGACACACACACACACACAGACACACACACACACACACAGACACACACACACACACACACAGACACACACACACAAACACACACACACACACACACACAGACACACATACATAGACACACACACACAAACACACACACACACACACACACACACACACACACACACAGACACAGACACAGACACACACAGACACAGACACAGACACACACACACACACACAGACACACACACACACACACACAGACACACAGACACACACACACACACGCACACACGCACACGCGCACACACGCACACACGCACACACGCACACACGCACACGCAAACACACACAGACACAAACACACACACACACACACAGACACAGACACACACACACACACAGACACAGACACACACACACACACAGACACACACACACACACACACACACAGACACACACACACACACACACAGACACACACACACACACAGACACACACACACAAACACACACACACACACACACACACAGACACACACACATAGACACACACACACAAACACACACACACACACACACACACACACACACAGACACAGACACAGACACACACACACACAGACACAGACACACACACACACACACATACACACACACACACACAGACACACACACACACACACACACACAGACACACAGACACACACACACACACACATACACACACACACACACACCTGGCTTCTGCTTACCTGGCTTCTGCTTACCACTCACGCTACAACCATTAAGGGGCAATTTGGGACTTGTTTTGGTAATCAGTGTCTGTATTGGAGGTGGAGTGGTTTCTCCTCTCCTAGGCGATCAGCAATTACTTCAGTCTCCCCCTGATTTCTCAGAGGCAGCTGTAAGCGGCGGTCGTGTCAGTGGCGGTTTTGTCGCAAAACTAAAACTGTTGACTTGTTCTGCGGATTTATTCAAGGAAGGAAAGAGAGGAAGGTTCCACACCACTCTCTCACTTCAGTATCTTGCCTAGTTCTTTTCTGATGATTTCATTTTGCTATTTTGTAGCTTTGGCAACTATGTGTGTGTTTTCTGTACCTGTTCGCTCCTCTCCCTGTAGGCTTTACAGACGCTCCCCACCCCTTGGCTGCTCCTCTCCCTGTAGGCTTTACAGACGCTCCCCACCCCTTGGCTGCTCCTCTCCCTGTAGGCTTTACAGACGCTCCCCACCCCTTGGCTGCTCCTCTCCCTGTAGGCTTTACAGACGCTCCCCACCCCTTGGCTGCTCCTCTCCCTGTAGGCTTTACAGACGCTCCCCACCCCTTGGCTGCTCCTCTCCCGGTAGGCTTTACAGACGCTCCCCACCCCTTGGCTGCTCCTCTCCCGGTAGGCTTTACAGACGCTTCCCACCCCTTGGCTGCTCCTCTCCCTGTAGGCTTTACAGACGCTTCCCACCCCTTGGCTGCTCCTCTCCCTGTAGGCTTTACAGACGCTTCCCACCCCTTGGCTGCTCCTCTCCCTGTAGGCTTTACAGACGCTTCCCACCCCTTGGCTGCTCCTCTCCCTGTAGGCTTTACAGACGCTCCCCACCCCTTGGCTGCTCCTCTCCCTGTAGGCTTTACAGACGCTCCCCACCCCTTGGCTGCTCCTCTCCCTGTAGGCTTTACAGACGCTCCCCACCTCTTGGCTGCAAACCTTCTAATTTAGTGTACCCTGCGCGCACAACCCATGTGGAAATCTGGGTCTCTGTCAGCGTTTGCGACTGTCGATATGCGTTCAAGAACGCAGAGTTCATCTCAGCCTATGCTGCCCTTCAGTCCCTAGACTTTTTGGCCCTGATGGAGACATGGATCACCCCAGAGAACACTGCTACTCCAGCTGCTCTTCCTTCATCTGACTACATTTTCTCTCATAGTCCGAGAGCATCTGGTCGTCGTGGTGATGGCACAGTGCTACTCATTTCTCCTAAGTGGAGATTTTCTATTTTCTTCCTCTCTCAACTGTCCATCTCCTCATTTGAATTCGCTGTCACTTGTCCATTTAACGTCGTTGTCATCTATCGCCCACCAGGTGGCCTTGGAGAGTTCCTCAATGAGCTTGACACCTTGATAAACTCATTTCCTGATGATGACTCACCACTCTTCGTACTTGGCGACTTCAACCTCCCGATGTCTGCCTTCAATACATTTCATTCCCCTCCAACTCACAAGGCAGGCGATACACTTGACCTCATCTTTACTAGAGGCTGTTCTCCTACTAATCTCTCTGCAACCTCCCTCCAGGTCTCTGATCACTACTTTGTTTCCTTTTCTGTCTCCCTTTCCTCCAACCCTAACCACTCAGCCCCTACCCAGATGGTCATGCGCCGTCGCAGTCTTCACTCTCTCTCTCTCCCACTACTCTCTCCTCTTCTACCCTATCATCTCTCCCGTCTACTAAATCCTTCTCCCTCCTGTCTCCTGATTCTGCCTCTTCGACCCTACTCTCCTCCCTTTCTACATCCTATGACTCGCACTGTCCCCTTTCCTCCCGGCCGGCTCGGCCTTCGCCTCTTGCTCCGTGGCTGAGTGACTCATTGCGAGCTCACAGAACAGGGCTGCGGGCAGCTGAGCGTAAATGGAGGAAAACTAAACTTCCGGAGGCCCTATCATCCTTCCACTCCCTCCTCTCTACCGTCTCTTCCTCTGTATCTGCTGCTAAAGCCACTTTCTATCACTCTAAAGTTCAAGCTTCTAACCCTAGGAAACTCTTTTCCAGCTTCTCCTCCCTCCTTAATCCTTCCCCTCCCTCTCTGTGGATGACTTTGTCAATCACTTTGAAAAGAAGGTTGATGACATCCGCTACTCATTCACTCAGCCTATTGAGTCCACTGGTCTCACGCACACAGAACTACCATACACCTTGACCTCTTTCTCCCCTCTCTCTCCAGATGAAATGCTGCGACTAGTGAGGTCTGGCCGCCCGACAACCTGCCCGCTCGACCCCATTTCCTCCTCCCTTCTCCAGACCATCTGTGGAGACCTTCTCCCATTCCTCACTTCCCTCATCAACTCATCCCTGACCACTGGCTGTGTCCCCTCTGACTTCAAAATGGCCCGAGTCACTCCCCTCCTCAAGAAACCAACACTCGACTCATCTCGTCTTTCTTTCCAAAACTCTGATAAACTTTCTCATTATCTCACTCAGAACTATCTTCTTGACCCTAACCAGTCAGGCTTCAAGACTGGTCATTCAACTGAGACTGCTCTTCTCTGTGTCACGGAGGCTCTCTACACTGCCAAAGCTAACTCTCTCTCCTCTGCTCTCTTCCACCTCTGGTGTATAGTGTGGTGCCACCTCTGGTCTATAGTGTGGTGCCACCTCTGGTGTATAGTGTGGTGCCACCTCTGGTGTATAGTGTGGTGCCACCTCTGGTGTATAGTGTGGTGCCACCTCTGGTCTATAGTGTGGTGCCACCTCTGGTGTATAGTGTGGTGCCACCTCTGGTCTATAGTGTGGTGCCACCTCTGGTCTATAGTGTGGTGCCACCTCTGGTCTATAGTGTGGTGCCACCTCTGGTGTATAGTGTGGTGCCACCTCTGGTGTATAGTGTGGTGCCACCTCTGGTGTATAGTGTGGTGCCACCTCTGGTGTATAGTGTGGTGCCACCTCTGGTGTATAGTGTGGTGCCACCTCTGGTGTATAGTGTGGTGCCACCTCTGGTGTATAGTGTGGTGCCACCTCTGGTGTATAGTGTGGTGCCACCTCTGGTCTATAGTGTGGTGCCACCTCTGGTCTATAGTGTGGTGCCACCTCTGGTCTATAGTGTGGTGCCACCTCTGGTGTATAGTGTGGTGCCACCTCTGGTGTATAGTGTGGTGCCACCTCTGGTGTATAGTGTGGTGCCACCTCTGGTGTATAGTGTGGTGCCACCTCTGGTGTATAGTGTGGTGCCACCTCTGGTGTATAGTGTGGTGCCACCTCTGGTGTATAGTGTGGTGCCACCTCTGGTGTATAGTGTGGTGCCACCTCTGGTCTATAGTGTGGTGCCACCTCTGGTCTATAGTGTGGTGCCACCTCTGGTGTATAGTGTGGAATCCAGGAATCAGGGCGGAATAAGCAGGAAATCCGGAGTCCTACAACCAGAATTTCTGGAAAACCTGGGAATATTGGGAAAGTTACTGCAAACCTACAAGGATGAAAGACAGTATTGTAACAGGGACAGGTACGTCCCAATCACCCTATTCCCTGCATAGTGGTACACTATTGACTAGGACCAATAGAGCTCTGGTTAAAAGTAGTACACTAAAATAGGGAATAGGGTGGTTTGGGACCAAACAGTCTCTACCCCAGTGACTCAGCACTCCGCTTTACTACCCATATCTCACCAGGAGAGGGTAATGTGTTGCCGTGTGCGAAGTAGGCCTATTCATTCATTCATTCATTCATTTTTCATCATTCATTAGGACTGTTACAGCATCACTTGAACACCATGGAATGCATTACAGCAGAGGCCAAGGCAGACACACATACACAGGATGGAGCAGATATATACACATACAGTCAGTCAACAACAGGATCAATATAAAAGTCCTGCAAGCAGAAACACAATGGAAACTATTACGATGACAGGCTGGCAGACAGATATTGTCCTCAATAACCGTTAGATGCAATGCACACTATTCTCTATATAACCTAGTTACTCTCACTATTCCCTATATAACCTAGTTACTCTCACTATTCCCTATATAACCTAGTTACTCTCACTTTTCCCTATATAACCTAACTGTAAGTCGCTCTGGATAAGAGCGTCTGCTAAATGACTAAAATGTAAATGTCATTGTCACCTAGTGTACTACTCTCACTATTCCCTATATAACCTAGTGCACTAAATAATGAATAGCTTGCCATTTAGGACTCAGGTTGTAAAGCCTTGGTGACAGTACACAGTCATTAAAACAGACTAATTACTGAGCAGCCCAGCTAACAACAAACATTCCCACAACTTTATAGAACGTTGCCTTAAGAGTCTCATTATGTAGTTAACTAACATTTTCATAGCAATGATCCAGTGATGTGCAAGGAATGTTTCCAAGAGACGATTCTCTTATTGTGAAATAGAACATGGTTACCATGTTCTCAGAACTTTAAGATATTAATGTTCTGAACACGTTTCATGGGAATGTTTCAAGAACATTCGTGTCCATTTTTCTGTGGGTTAGGAGAACATTCCATCAACGTCCCACCAAACATAAACAGATCATTTTGGCAATGTCCCAAAAAAGGCGTCTAGATCATTATTGTTGTAAATTATGAGAACATCGTAACCACGTTCTAGATACGTTCTGCTTGACATTAAGGGGATGTTCTCCTAACTTTAACACCAAAATATGCTAGAAAGGTTCTCACGAGGTTTTTGCTAAAAACAGATAGAATGTTCCCCGAACTAACGGGTAACTGGACACTCCAACATCAGGGGAACAATACGGGTAACATTACAAAAACGTTCTCTCTCCCTGGAATTGTTAGCTGGGGGACTAATTGGGACGAGAAGGAGGTATGGTTCTAGCATTTAGCTGGGATTAATGATGGTTGTCCAACCAAACTCTTTCCCTGGGTTTTTCCTCCTTGGACTTAACATGTCTGATGCACAACGGGAGAGGTGAAGTCCACTCCTTTTCTGATGGACACTGAGTGCGTCCCAAATGGCTCTCTGAGTGCCCCCCCCCCCATTTGGGACGCAGCCTCAGTAGAGGTAAACAACGCCCCACCACACACCCCTGTCACCGTGCCAACCAGGTCCTGGGGGCTGTCTGGGTCTCTCTCTGAGTGTCTGTGTGTTCTGTAAATGTTTACTAGTTAACCCGTTTACATTATTTCACTCCTTATCTATCACTATGATGCACTGTGACGTGGGTAGGTACAGTTGCCCAATCATTAGGGACATCCCTGACCGCTCAGTAAGTTAGTGAGCTGACTTATTCTTTTAGCTATGGATCCGCGCTGTCAATATAGGTATGGGAGAATCAATCTGCAGGAGTATTTTCTGGCCTCCAGAAATGATGATATGTTGTTTTGAACAATCAAGTATTTTTAAAACAGCAAAAACCAGCTGTGCCTTGGAATGTATTATTTTTTGCAGAGATTTTGTAGAAAATCATTCTGTCCAATTATTGAAAACTTCCTTACAGATTCTGCCTGTTCTTAACGCTATCTTCACAATATGGGTGGTGTCCACCTCAGCATCCCTGGTGTTATACCTGTGGTTGTGTATGCTGGTGTTTTTTGTTGGAATTACTGGCCTCCCGAGTGTCATTGCAGTGCTAGAGGCATCACTACAGACCCGGGTTCGATCCCAGGCTCAATTGGCCCAGCATGGTCTGGGTTAGGGGAGCGTTTGCCCCAGCATGGTCTGGGTTAGGGGAGCGTTTGGCCCAGCATGGTCTGGGTTAGGGGAGCGTTTGGCCCAGCATGGTCTGGGTTAGGGGAGCGTTTGGCCCAGCATGGTCTGGGTCAGGGGAGCGTTTGGCCCAGCATGGTCCGGGTTAGGGGAGCGTTTGGCCCAGCATGGTCTGGGTCAGGGGAGCGTTTGGCCCAGCATGGTCCGGGTTAGGGGAGCGTTTGGCCCAGCATGGTCCGGGTTAGGGGAGCGTTTGGCCCAGCATGGTCTGGGTTAGGGGAGCGTTTGGCCCAGCATGGTCTGGGTTAGGGGAGCGTTTGGCCCAGCATGGTCTGGGTTAGGGCAGCATTTGGCCGGCCAGGATGTCCTTGTCCTATCGCGCTCTAGCGACTCCTTGTGGCGGGCCGGGCGCCTGCACGCTGACTCGTGTCGCCAGCTGTACGGCGTTTCTTCCGACAAATTGGTGCGGCTTCCGGGTGAAGCGGGCAGGTCTTAAGGAATGCGGTTTGGCGGGTCATTTTTCAGAAGATGCATGACTCGACCTTCGCCTCTCCCGAGCCCATTGGGTAGTTGCAGCAATGAGACAAGATCGCAATTGGATATCACGAAATTGTGGAGAACATTTTACAAAAATAGCGTTTGGGTTCGTTGGGCATCGTTGAGTGGCAAGGGACAGGGAATGTCACGTGTACTAGTACTAGGATGTCTTGCTACTACAGAGGAGAGACCAGCTCTCAACTTCTCAAGGAAGACGTCGATTGCCCTCATCCATCGGATGCACGTCATCCCTGTTGTACCAATGCACAGGTTGTAAATGTTTCTCCTTTTCAGACGCCATTTGAGAAGCTAAGAAATGTGTCAAGCTGGCCCACCTGGAGCTGACAAACGACTTACGCTTATTCGTATTATTTTTCATATGCACACAGGACATCGCACACTACCAGCAGTACACACAGTGCCTTCAGAAAGTATTCACACCCCTTTGACTTCTCTACATTTTTTTGCGTTTTATTGAATTTAAAATTGATTAAATGGAGCCACTAGCACAATACCCATACTACTCATATCAAAGTCGTTTATTATTATTATTATTTATTTTTTTACAAATTAATTAAACATGAAAGGCTGAAATGTCTTGAGTCAATAAGTATTCAACCCCTTGTTGAATTTTGACCCGCATGTCAAAAATGTTATAAATTGATTTGCATTTTAATGAGGGAAATAAGTATTTGACCCCCTCTCAATCAGAAAGATTTCTGGCTCCCAGGTGTCTTTTATACAGGTAACGAGCGGAGATTAGAAGCACACTCTTAAAGGGAGTGCTCCTAATCTCAGCTTGTTACCTGTATAAAAGACACCTGTCCACAGAAGCAATCAATCAATCAGATTCCAAACTCTCCACAATGGCCAAGACCAAAGAGCTCTCCAAGGATGTCAGGGACAGGATTGTAGGCCTACACAAGGCTGGAATGGGCTACAAGACCATTGCCAAGCAGCTTGGTGAGAAGGTGACAACAGTTGGTGCGATTATTCGCAAATGGAAGAAACACAAAATAACTCTCTATCTCCCTCGGCCTGGGGCTCCATGCAAGATCTCACCTCGTGGAGTTGCAATGATCATGAGAACGGTGAGGAATCAGCCCAGAACTACATGGGAGGATCTTGTCAAGGATCTCAAGGCAGCTGGGACCATAGTCACCAAGAAAACAATTGGTAACACACTACGCCGTGAAGGACTGAAATCCTGCAGCGCCCGCAAGGTCCCCCTGCTCAAGAAAGCACATATACAGGGCCGTCTGAAGTTTGCCAATGAACATCTGAATGATTCAGAGGAGAACTGGGTGAAAGTGTGGTGGTCAGATGAGACCAAAATGGAGCTCTTTGGCATCAACTCACCTCGCCGTGTTTGGAGGAGGAGGAATGCTGCCTATGACCCAAGAACACCATCCCCACCGTCAAATACGGAGGTGGAAACATTATGCTTTGGGAGTGTTTTTCTGCTAAGGGGATAGGACAACTTCACCGCGTCAAAGGGACGATGGACGGGGCCATGTACCATCAAATCTTGGGTGAGAACCTCCTTCCCTCAGCCAGGGCATTGAAAATGGGTCGTGGATGGGTATCCCAGCATGACAATGACCCAAAACACACGGCCAAGGCAACAAAGGAGTGGCTCAAGAAGAAGCACATTAAGGCCACTCCAGATCTTAATCCCATAGAAAATCTTTGGACGGAGCTGAAGGTTCGAGTTGCCAAATGTCAGCCTCAAAACCTTAATGACTTAGAAAAGATCTGCAAAGAGGAGTGGGACAAAATCCCTCCTGAGATGTGTGCAAACCTGGTGGCCAACTACAAGAACCGTCTGACCTCTGTGATTGCCAACAAGGGTTTGCCACCAAGTACTAAGTCATGTTTTGCAGAGGGGTCAAATACTTATTTCCCTCATTAAAATGCAAATCAATTTATAACATTTTTGACATGTGTTTTTCTGGATTTTTTTGTTGTTATTCTGTCTCTCACTGTTCAAATAAACCTACCATTAAAATTAAAGACTGATCATTTCTTTGTCAGTGGGCAAACTTACAAAATCAGCAGGGGATCAAATACTTTTTTCCCTCACTGTATATACATTAAAATTATAGACTGATCATTTCTTTGTCAGTGGGCAAATGTACAAAATCAGCAGGGGATCAAATACTTTTTTCCCTCACTGTAATGGACATACACAAAATAGTCAAAATTGGTGAAGTGAAATTAAAAAAATTACTTATTTCAAAAGATTATACAAAATAAATAACGGAAAAGTGGTGCGTGCATATGTATTCACCCCCTTTGCTATGAAGCCCCTAAATAAGATCTGGTGCAACCAATTACCTTCAGAAGTCACATAATTAGTTAAATAACATCCACCTGTGTGCAATCTAAGTGTCACATGATCTGTCATATGATCTCAGTATATATACACCTGTTCTGAAACACCACTAAGCAAGGGGCACAACCAAGCAAGCGGCACCATGAAGACCAAGGAGCTCTCCAAACAGGTCAGGGACAAAGTTGTGGAGAAGTACAGATCAGGGTTGGGTTATAAAAAAATATCAGAAACTTTGAACATCCCACGGAGCACCATTAAATCCATTATTAAAAAAATGGAATGAATATGGCACCACAACAAACCTGCCAAGAGAGGGCCACCCACCAAAACTCACGGACCAGGCAAGGAGGGCATTAATCGGAGAGACAACAAAGAGACCAAAGATAACCCTGAAGGAGCTGCAAAGCTCCACAGCGGAGATTGGAGTATCTGTCCATACGACCACTTTAAGCCATACACTCCACAGAGCGGTTTTTACGGAAAAGTGGCCAGAAAAAAGCCATTGCTTAAAGATAAAAATAAGCAAACATGTTTGGTGTTCGCCAAAAGCCATGTGGGAGACTCCCCAAACATATGGAAGAAGGTACTCTGGTCAGATGAGACAAAAATTGAGCTTTTTGGCCATCAAGGAAAACACTATGTCTGGCGCAAACCCAACACCTCTCATCACCCAGAGAACACCATCCCCACAGTGAAGCATGGTGGTGGCAGCATCATGCTGTGGGGATGTTTTTCATCGGCAGGGACTGGGAAACTGGTCAGAATTGAAGGAATGATGGATGGCGCTAAATACACAGAAATTCTTGAGGGAAACCTGTTTCAGTCTTCCAGAGATTTGAGACTGGGATTGTGGTTCACCTTCCAGCAGGACAATGAGCCTAAGCATACTGCATGTTGTGTAAATCAAATGATACAAACCCCCAAAAATACACTTTTAATTCCAGGATGTAAGGCAACAAAATAGAAAAAATGCCAAGGGGGGTGAATACTTTCGCAAGCCACTGTACATCTGAACAGAGCTATACTAAAACAACACTTGAGTGGTTTAAGGGGAAACATTTAAATGTCTTAGAATGGCCTAGTCAAAGCCCAGACCTCAATCCAATTGAGAATCTGTGGTATGACTTAAAGATTGCTGTACACCAGCGGAACCCATCCAACTTGAAGGAGCTGGAGCAGTTTTGCCTTGAAGAATGGGCAAAAATCCCAGTGGCTAGATGTGCCAAGATTATAGAGACATACCCCAAGAGACTTGCAGCTGTAATTGCTGCAAAAGGTGGCTCTTCAAAGTATTGTTTTTGTTTTTTTTTGGGGGGGGGGGGGTGAATAGTTATGCACGGTCAAGTTTTCTTTTTCTTTTCTTTTTTTCTTGTTTGTTTCACAATAAAAAATATTTTGCTTCTTCAACGTGGTAGGCATGTTGTGTAAATCAAATGATACAAACCCCCCAAAAAGTCAATTTTAATTCCAGGTTGTAAGGCAACAAAATAGGAAAAATACCAAGGGGGTGAATACTTTCGCAAGCCACTGTATATTAGCCATTTCTGAGACTCAGAAATTCATTTGCTGATGCAGCAGTGGCAATACAAGGATATAACATCTATAGAAGAGACAGAAAGGGTTATGGGGGAGGTGTTGCTGTATATATTCAGAGCCCTGTAATGCTTAGAGAAGATCTTATGTCAAGTGTTATTGAAGTGTTGTGGTTGCAGGGTCACTTAGCACATCTAAAGCCTTTTCTTTTGGGGTGTTGCTATAGGCCACCAAGTGCTAACAGTCAGTATCTAAATAATATGTCTTGTATGTCTTCCATTTCCTAATAATTGCTCCCACAGTTGATTTCTTCAAACCAAGCTGCTTACCTATTGCAGATTCAGTCTTCCCAGCCTGGTGCAGGTCTACAATTTTGTTTCTGGTGTCCTTTGACAGCTCTTTGGTCTTGGCCATAGTGGAGTTTGGAGTGTGACTGGGGCTACAGGACAATAGGCAAGCAGCTTGGTGAGAAGGCAACAACTGTTGGCGCAATTATTAGAAAATGGAAGAAGTTCAAGATGATGGTCAATCACCCTCGGTCTGGGGCTCCATGCAAGATCTCACCTCGTGGGGCATCAATGATCATGAGGAAGGTGAGGGATCAGCCGGCAGGACCTGGTCAATGACCTGAAGAGAGCTGGGACCACAGTCTCAAAGAAAACCATTAGTAACACACTACGCCATCATGGATTAAAATCCTGCAGCGCACGCAAGGTCCCCCTGCTCAAGCCAGCGCATGTCCAGGCCCGTCTGAAGTTTGCCAATGACCATATGGATGATCCAGAGGAGGAATGGGAGAAGGTCATGTGGTCTGATGAGACAAAAATAGAGCTTTTTGGTCTAAACTCCACTCGCCGTGTTTGGAGGAAGAAGAAGGATGAGTACAACCCCAAGAACACCATGCCAACCGTGAAGCATGGAGGTGGAAACATAATTCTTTGGGGATGCTTTTCTGCAAAGGGGACAGGACGACTGCACCGTATTGAGGGGAGGATGGATGGGGCCATGTATGGCGAGATCTTGGCCAACAACCTCCTTCCCTCAGTAAGAGCATTGAAGATGGGTCGTGGCTGGGTCTTCCAGCATGACAACGACCCGAAACACACAGCCAGGGCAACTAAGGAGTGGCTCCGTAAGAAGTATCTCAAGGTCCTGGAGTGGCCTAGCCAGTCTCCAGACCTGAACCCAATAGAAAAGTCCGTATTGCCCAGCGACAGCCCCGAAACCTGAGGGATCTGGAGAAGGTCTGTATGGAGGAGTGGGCCAAAATCCCTGCTGCTGATCTCTGTAATTGCAAAAAAAGGTTTCTGTACCAAATATTAAGTTCTGCTTTTCTGATGTATCAAATACTTATGTCATGCAATAAAATGCAAATTAATTACTTAAAAATCATACAATGTGATTTTCTGGATTTTTGTTTTAGATTCCGTCTCTCACAGTTGAAGTGTACCTATGATAAAAATTGCAGACCTCTACATGCTTTGTAAGTAGGAAAACCTGCAAAATCGGCAGTGTATCAAATACTTGTTTTTCCCACTGTATGTATTGATATGTAGTGCCTTTTTTTTTTATGTAGTTTTGTCCTTGAGTTTTTCTTGTCTATTAATGTTCTGTATTATGTCATGTTTCGTGTTTTGTGTGGACCCCAGGAAGAGTAGCTGCTGCTTTTGCAACAGCTAATGGGGATCCTAATAAAATACCAAACACCAAAGTGCATTATCAAAGAGAGTGAGACCTGCTCTGACTCTCTGTCAGTCTCTCTGACTCTCTGTCAGTCTCTCTGACTCTCTGTCAGTCACTCTGACTCTCTGTCAGTCACTCCGTCAGAACAGAAAAACTGAAAGAGACCAAAAGAAAAGAGGCCGACGCTGCTAAAATGAGCATAGTATACACTGAGTGTACAAAACATTAAGAGTTGCAAAGAAAAAGCCATATCTCAGACTGGCCAATAAAAATAAAAGATTAAGATGGGCAAAGAACACAGACACCTGACTTTTTTTTTGCAACTCTGCCTAGAAGGTCAGCATCCCAGAGTCGCATCTTCACTGTTGACATTGAGACTGGTGTTTTGTGGGTACTATTTAATGAAGCTGCCAGTTGAGGATCTGTGAGGCGTCTGTTTCTCAAACTAGACACTCTAATGTATTTGTCCTCTTGCTCAGTTGTGCACCGGGGCCTCCCACTCCTCTTTCTATTCTGGTTAGAGCCAGTTTGCGCTGTTCTGTGAAGGGAGTAGTACACAGCGTTGTACGAGATCTTCTGTTTCTTGGCAATTTCTCGCATGGAATAGCCTTCATTTCTCAGAACAAGAATAGACTGACGAGGTTCAGAAGAAAGTTATTTGTTTATGGCCATTTTGAGCCTGTAATCGAACCCACAATTGCTGATGCTTCAGATACTCAACTAGTCTCAAGAAGGCCAGTTGTATTGCTTCTTTAATCAGCACAACAGTTTTCAGCTGTGCTAACATACTTGCAAAAGGGTTTTCTAATGATCAATTAGCCTTTTAAAATGATAAACTTGGATTAGCAAACACATCGTGCCATTGGAACACAGGACTGATGGTTGCTGATAATGGGCCTCTGTATGCCGATGTAGATATTCCATTAAAAGTCAGCCGTTTCCAGCTACAATAGCTATTTACAACGTTAACAATGTCTACACTGTATTTATGATCAATTTGATGTAATTTTAATGGACAAATAAAATGATTTTCTTTCGAAATAAATTACATTTCTAAGTGACCCCAAACTTTTGAACGGTATTGTATAAGGTATTTCTGTTTTTTATTTTTTAATAAATGTGCAAAAATTTCTAGATTGATGAAGAATATATATATTTTTACATCCATTTTAGAATAAGGCTGTAACGTAACAAAATGTGGAAAAAGGGAAGTGGTCTGAATGTAGAAAACATTAAGAACACTTTCCTAATATTGAGTTAGGAATATACAGTATATTATCATTTGGCTGTATGTATTTTTAGATTTAGGCCTATTGTAAATGTGCATCATCATCTTTACTGCAAAAATAAATACAAATACACACATCACTTTAAGCTCAATATTCATTTCACAGAGGTAATGAACTGTCCATTGTTCAGCACATCAATGAATAAAACAGGACCATATTCGAAAAAAACAAGTGGTTCTGAGCTTATGTCAATATAACACAGGTAATCAGGAATGCAGACAGGTTCTGTAGACGTCTACGTCTATATGAGAGACGGTCCAACACGGCACCTCCTGTTGTTATGTTGGGTACCGACGGACAAAAACATTTTTTTTATTGTTAAAATAAAGGTTTAAGGAAATACAGGCAGGCACCACATTACTACAAAACAGCTCACTCAATCAAGCCTGATGGTGTTGTCAGTATAAAAACAAAGCTTGAAAAGGTAATGTGATGGGGGTAATGTCTTAGTGTGGGGTGGGAGTAATGCAATACATTACCTTGTATGCGGTACAAATCACATTATTGTGGGAGCGCCTAACAGTATTAATTAGGCTGTTTGAGAAGGTTTTAATCCTTAACAACCCGCCTACATTTTCTGAAGTACAATACCAACACGGCTACTGTAGTAGGTCAAAGAGCAGGTAGCTTAGTGGTTAAGAATGTAGCGCCAGTAACCGAAAGGTTGCTGGTTCTAATCCCCGAGCCGACTAGGTGAAAAATCTGTCGATGTGCCCTTGAGCAAGGCACTTAACCCTAATTGCTCCTGTAAGTCACTCTAGATAAGAGCGTCTGCTAAAAATGTAAAGCTGTGTGCTGGAAAACCCTTAGTGGAGCATGGGTGGAGCAGGCATCGTGGTGCACATGTGAATTTACTTTATTTTCCGGCTTCAGACCAATGCCTACTTCTCACTTGTAACTTCTCACATACATATCTGGTCTAAGCTGCAGTGTACACCAATGGCACCACTCTCGATGTAGTAACAGTATACTTTTTATTGCATACCGAACATGGTGACATAACAACAATCTAATTTTAACATGAATAGTTAACATACATTATTTAAGCACACCTTTCGTTTCCTGGTACATAATATATTAAAACTAGTACACAAAGACTCCAGATATACAAACAAAACTTAAATATAGCGTTTAACCGCCGCATACAGCAATATTAAAATGGAATGTTGAGTTCAGACAACGTTGGAGCATTGTTACATCATCGAGAGAAGACTGGAAGACTACGGGATAGGGAGTAGGGGATAGGGAGTAGGGGATAGGGAGTAGGGGATAGGGGTAGGGAGTAGGGGATAGGGAGTAGGGGATAGGGGTAGGGAGTAGGGGATAGGGAGTAGGGGATAGGGAGTAGGGGATAGGGGATAGGGAGTAGGGGATAGGGAGTAGGGGATAGGGGATAGGGAGTAGGGGATAGGGGATAGGGAGTAGGGGTTAGGGAGTAGGGGTTAGGGAGTAGGGGATAGGGAGTAGGGGATAGGGAGTAGGGGATAGGGGATAGGGAGTAGGGGATAGGGGTCTAAGGAATAGGGAGTAGGGGATAGGGGATAGGGAGTAGGGGATAGGGAGTAGGGGATAGGGGATAGGGAGTAGGTGATAGGGAGTAGGGGATAGGGAGTAGGGGATAGGGAGTAGGGGTAGGGGATAGGGGTCTAAGGAATAGGGAGTAGGGGATAGGGAGTAGGGGATAGGGAGTAGGGGATAGGGGATAGGGAGTAGGGGATAGGGAGTAGGGGATAGGGGATAGGGGTCTAAGGAATAGGGAGTAGGGGATAGGGGGTAGGGGGTAGGGGACCGGACGGATCTCAACACAACAACGCATTCTGTCCATCCATATTTGCATCCCAAATGACAGAGCCCTGGTCAAAAGTAGTGCGCTACACAGGGGATAGGGGATAGGGAGTAGGGGATAGGGGATAGGGAGTAGGGGATAGGGGATAGGGAGTAGGGGATAGGGGATAGGGGATAGGGAGTAGGGGATAGGGGATAGGGGATAGGAGATAGGGGATAGGGGACCGGACGGATCTCAACACAACAACGCATTCTGTCCATCCATATTTGCATCCCAAATGACAGAGCCCTGGTCAAAAGTAGTGCGCTACACAGGGGATAGGGGATAGGGGATAGGAGATAGGGGATAGGGAGTAGGGGATAGGGGATAGGGAGTAGGGGATAGGGAGTAGGGAGTAGGGGATAGGGAGTAGGGAGTAGGGGATAGGAGATAGGGAGTAGGGGATAGGGGATAGGGAGTAGGGGATAGGGAGTAGGGGATAGGGAGTAGGGGATAGGGAGTAGGGGATAGGGAGTAGGGGTAGGGGATAGGGGATAGGGTGCCATTTAGGATACACATCCATGTAGAGGTCCAGGTTCTTTAGAACAGAACCGTAGATCCTAGCAGCTTCTTCCTCACAAACAATTAATCAATTAACCAATCGATAAAGCCAATCAATCATCGTTCAATTAATCATCCTCTTAAGTCCAGGAAAGGGGGGGCGAAAAGCTGCCTGAGCCATGTGCAAACAACTTCCACTCTGGGTTAGGGTTTGGGGGGTGTGAGAGGGGTACAAGTCCATCATGGAGAGGTTGTGCTTAGTGAGTCTGAGGGAGTCGTTCCTAGTTAGTAAATTGATAGGAATGTCTATGATGTGTCCTATAGGTAATAATCCATGGAGGGGTTTATAGCTAGGAGACTATAATAAGTCTATAGGATGTCCTCTAGGGTTCTTGTCTATAGGAAGGAGTCTATAGGATGTCCTCTAGGGTTCTTGTCTATAGGTAGGAGTCTATAGGATGTCCTCTAGGGTTCTTGTCTATAGGTAGGAGTCCATAGGATGTCCTCTAGGGTTCTTGTCTATAGGTAGGAGTCCATAGAGGGTGCATAGCTGAACCCTAGGAAGGCCTCGGCTGCATCCTTGATGCTGGCAGTGATGAGGGAGGAGTCAGGGGAACAGCCAATGGATGAGGGGACGGGCTCGTCTGTGAACTCCGGGTCAAAGTGGCGAAGGTCGTTAGGGCCCGTCTGGAGAGAGATTCAGTAAAAATGTAATTTATTGAATTGAACTGAATGTATGAATGAACCCTAATTAAATTATTACATTGTTACATTATACTATAATTGCGTTGCTTTGGCAAAAGTGCTACCCCATTCATGCCAAAAAAGCTGATTTGAATGAGAATTAGAGAGAGGTTAGGTTAGAGTTATAACGAGCAAGACATAGGTCAACACTTTCCCAGGATCAGGTCCCTCCATGTCCATGTAGTCTGATTCATTATATGTAGTCTCACCTCATGGAGTAATCCTCTAAGGGTTTAAGAGTGCTGATCCAGGATCAGGTCCCTCCATGTCCATGTAGTCTGATTCATTATATGTAGTCTCACCTCATGGAGTAATCCTCTAAGGGTTTAAGAGTGCTGATCCAGGATCAGGCCCCTCCATGTCCATGTAGTCTGATTCATTATATGTAGTCTCACCTCATGGAGTAATCCTCTAAGGGTTTAAGAGTGCTGATCCAGGATCAGGCCCCTCCATGTCCATGTGGTCTGATTCATTATATGTAGTCTCAGTTATTCACTGTGATCTAAAAAAGGCTGAACTGATCCTGAATCAGCACTCCTACTCTGAGACTCCTTGATACATACGGCCCCTGATACAGAACGTCCTGGAACGTGTCCTGTATGTTGTGCTATTGAAGGGAACGTACCACGTTTGGGTTGAAAGGGGGGGTGAGCTTCTTAGCGGTGAGGTCTTCCCAGTTGATGGGGGAAAAGAACATGTGGTTCTTGATCTCCTCCTGAGAGAGAGAGAGAGAAGGAGGGAGAGAGAGAGAGAGAGAGAGGGAGAGAGAGAGAGAGAGAGAGAGAGAGAGAGAGAGAGAGAGAGAGAGAGAGAGAGAGAGAGAGAGAGAGAGAGAGAGAGAGAGAGAGAGAGAGAGAGAGAGAGAGAGAGAGAGAGAGAGAGAGAGAGGGAGAGAGAGAGACAGAGGGAGAGAGAGACAGAGAGAGAGAGAGAGAGAAAGAGAGACAGAGAGAGAGAGAGAGAGAGAGAGAGAGACAGAGAGAGAGAGAGAGAGAGAGAGAGAGAGAGAGAGAGAAAGAGAGACAGAGAGTTAGAGGGAAAGACACATGATTACAAGTGTAATCTACACACATACACTCACACTCTCTCTCTCTCTCTCTCTCTCTCTCACACACACACACACTATCTCAATTCAATTCAATTTAAGGGCTTTACTGGCATGGTAAACATATGTTAACATTTCCAAAGTAAGTGAAGTAGATAGTAAACAAAAGTGAAATAAACAATAAATATTAACAGTAAACATTACACTCAGAAGTTTCAAAAGAATAAAGACATTTCAAATGTCATATTATGTATATATACGGTGTTGTAACGATGTGCAAATAGTTAAAGTACAAATGGGAAAATAAATAAACATAAATGTGGGTTGTATTTCCTCTCTTTCTCTCTCTCTCTCTCTCTCTCTCTCTCTCTCTTTCTCTCTCTCTCTCTCTCTCTCTCTCTCTCTTTCTCTCTCTCTTTCTCTCTCTCTCTCCTCTTCACTCTGTCTCCCTCTCTCACACACACTTACGAAGTCGTGGCTGTGTCCCAGTCGGTGTGTGCGGTCTTTCTGCAGCAGTCCCTCCAGTATGTGCCTGGCAGCGTTAGAGATGTTAGGTTTGAGCTGCAGGGGTTTGTTCAGGATGTTGTCATACATCTCTGCTGTGTTACGGCTGTAGAACGGAGGCTGAGGAGAGACAGTAGTTAGATACCTGATACTGATATAACTATAAGGCAGATGGATTAAAACAAATGTATACATTGGCTTCTGATGAGGTAAGACAGTTGAACTAAGCTCATGACGCATTTATAAGTTATATTCTTCAACAATGAATTGAAAATGTAAAAGTCCCAGATTGTTGTGTACTCACCAGGCCATACAGCATCTCATAAAGCACGGCTCCTAAACACCACCAGTCAACCGTCCTGTCATACGGCTGCTTGTGTAACACCTCTGGAGCTAGGTACTATAGAGGGAGAGGGAGAGGGAGAGGGAGAGAGAGAGAGAGAGAGAGAGAGAGAGAGAGAGAGAGAGAGAGAGAGAGAGAGAGAGAGAGAGAGAGAGAGAGAGAGAGAGAGAGAGAGAGAGAGAGAGAGAGAGAGAGAGAGAGAGAGAGAGAGAGAGAGAGAGAGGAGAGAAGAACATACTGTAAGTTATTACATTGTCAATCATCACCAGCACATACCCCAATCATACCTCAACAACAACCACCAAACTTCCTCCAGCGGTTCTTTACCTCTGGTGTTCCACAGAATGTTGACGTGGTTCCGTTTAGTTCTATGTTCTCTTTGCAGAGGCCAAAGTCTGTGAGTATGATGTGTCCTTGAGAGTCCAGTAGAATATTCTCAGGCTTCAGGTCTCTGTACACAATATTTAGAGAGTGGAGGTAGCCTAGGGCGCTGGCGATCTCTGCTGTATAGAACCTGGCCCGGGGCTCCAGGAAACACCGCTCCCTCTGAAGATGGTAAAACAACTGGAGGAGAGGAGAGAGACGGAGAGAGACAGAGAGAGAGAGAGAGAGAGAGAGAGAGAGAGAGAGAGAGAGAGAGAGAGAGAGAGAGAGAGAGAGAGAGAGAGAGGAGAGAGAGAGAGAGGGGGAGAGAGAGAGAGACAGAGAGAGAGAGAGACAGAGAGAGAGAGAGAGAGAGAGAGAGAGAGAGAGAGAGAGAGAGAGAGAGAGAGAGAGAGAGAGACGGGTTCAGATGTGATGACCTTTATTGTACAATTGAGATGTGCACATACAGAGCTTTGATGCTGCATCCACAGTATCATAGAAAATATCAACTCCAGAGGGAGAGAGGGAGAGAGAAACAGAGGAAGCCTGGAGAGAGAGAGAGAAGAGAGAAACCAAGGAAGACAGGAGAGAGGGAGAGACAGAAGAGAGAGAAACAGAGGAAGAGAGGAGAGAGAAGAGAGAAACCAAGGAAGACAGGAGAGAGGGAAACAGAGGAAGACAGGAGAATGAGAGAGAGAGAGAGAGAGAGAGAGAGAGAGAGAGAGAGAGAGAGAGAGAGAGAGAGAGAGAGAGAGAGAGAGAGAGAGAGAGAGAGAAACTTAGAGGGAAAGAGGATGGAAGTGAGAAAGAGAAAAAAGGAGAGGGGGAGAGGGGGGGGAGAGGGGAGGAGAGAGAGAGGGGGAGGAGAGAGAGAGGAGAGAGAGGGAGAGAGAGAGGGGGAGAGGGGAGGAGAGAGAGAGGGGGGAGAAGAGAGAGCTTCCTGAAGAGACCATATTTTATAATTTTTCACTCCTCTAACAATCACAGGAAATAAGCCCCATTACACACGCACTCTCACCCTCTCTCCCTACCCCTCTCTATCTCTCCCTACCCCTCTCTCTCCCCCTCACTCTCCTCCGTTAATGTAGTCCAGTACAAAGTAGAGTTTGTCCCTCCCCCATACCCCAACCTCCCTTCCCCTCCCTTCCCCCCTCCCTCCCTCCCGTTGTATCAGTGTCTCTCCTCACCTCTCCTCCGTTGATGTAGTCCAGTACAAAGTAGAGTTTATCAGCTGTCTGGAAGGAGTAGTGCAGTCCCACCAGGAAGGGGTGTTTAATGTTCTTCAACAGGACGTTTCTCTCTGACATGATGTGCTTCTCCTGGAGGTCAACAAAGGTCAAAGGATCAGTGTTAGATGTTATAGGTCATGGAGGCTGGAAATGTGGGTGTGTGTGTGTGTGTGTGTGTGTCTGTGTGTGTGTGTGTGTGTGTCTGTGTGTGTGTGTGTCTGTGTGTGTGTGTGTGTGTGTGTGTGTGTGTGTGTGTGTCTGTGTGTGTGTGTGTGTGTGTGTGTGTGTGTGTGTGTGTGTGTGTGTTTGGTTGTGTGTGTGTATGTGTGTGTGTCAGTGTGTGTGTGTTTCCCGGTAGTGTGTGTCCACGTACCTCTTTCTTCTTCAGGATGGCCTTCTTCTGCAGCACCTTAACAGCGTAGAACTGGTCGTCTGTTCGGTGCCTGGCCAGGAGGACCTTCCCGAAGCTGCCTTTCCCTATCACTTTCAGGAAGTGGAAGTCACTGGGCTTGGCTGTGGGGTTGGAGGACGGGCCCAGGTTAATCTGCTGGGAGGGACTTGGCTGTAGAGGAGAGGAGAGCGGGTTAGAGCTATGATATATAAATACACCCTAACCTTGACCTTATTTTTAACCAGAAGCAGTAGTGAACTATATGGTGCTACAGATGCCATATGAAACCTGCAGTATGTGTACAGATGCCATATGAAACCTGCAGTATGTATACAGATGCCATATGAAACCTGCAGTATGTATACAGATGCCATATGAAACATGCAGTATGTGTACAGATGCCATATGAAACATGCAGTATGTGTACAGATGCCATATGAAACATGCAGTATGTGTACAGATGCTATATGAAACATGCAGTATGTGTACAGATGCCATATGAAACATGCAGTATGTATACAGATGCCATATGAAACATGCAGTATGTGTACAGATGCCATATAAAACCTGCAGTATGTATACAGATGCCATATGAAACCTGCAGTATGTATACAGATGCCATATGAAACCTGCAGTATGTGTACAGATGCCATATGAAACATGCAGTATGTGTACAGATGCCATATGAAACATGCAGTATGTGTACAGATGCCATATGAAACCTGCAGTATGTGTCCAGATGCCATATGAAACATGCAGTATGTATACAGATGCCATATGAAACATGCAGTATGTGTACAGATGCCATATAAAACCTGCAGTATGTATACAGATGCCATATGAAACCTGCAGTATGTATACAGATGCCATATAAAACCTGCAGTATGTGTACAGATGCCATATGAAACCTGCAGTAGACGCTGAGTTACACAGCAGAATTGAACACAGGACACACACATCGACATACACACAGGACACCGGCAAACAAACATGCATATAGGCCTGTTTCCAAATGAATATTTTGCATATTATCTAATGTGGGACTGTATATGTACACAATGTACACAAAGGAAACAGTTAAAACACACATTTGTACTTACAGGAGGAGAGGGGTTTGCGTTCATTAGTTCTGCCTCCTGTTGTTGGGGAGCCAAGTTGACGATGGACTGAACCTCAGGACTGGAGGGGGGGGGGGGGGGACAGAGAGAGACAGAGAGAGAGAGAGAGAGAGAGGGGGGGGGGAAGAGGGGAGAGAGAGAGAAAGAGGGGAGAGAGAGAGAGAGAGAGAGGGGGAGAGAGAGAAGAGGGGGAGAGAGAGAAGAGGGGAGAGAGAGAGGGGGAAGAGAGAGAGAGAGAGAGAGAGAAGAGAGAAAGAGGGGAGAGAGAGAGAGGAGAGAGAGAGAGAGAGAGGGGGAAGAGAGAAAGAGGGGAGAGAGAAAGAGGGGGGAGAGAGAGAGAGAGAGAGAGGGGGGAAGAGAGAGAGAGGGAGAGAGAGAGAGGGGGGAGAGAGAGAGAGAGAGGAGAGAGAGAGGGGGAGAGAGAGAGAGTTTAGATATAGCCTTATTCAATATACAATCCTAATGAAAATATTTAAGCAAAACAGATACAAATATGGAACAAATATGCATAAATCATAACGCATGAGGGTCAATTAATTACATTCTCATTATATTACATGCATTACACAGTAGTCATATAGTTTTCCATTTGGCTTTGAGTCAGGTCATAGTTACTCACTGTTTGCAGGTGTAGGAGTTGCTAGTGGCCAGCCTCTGAATAAAGTCATTCAGACCCATTCTTCTCTGTTTCATAAAAGCTGCAAGAAAGAAAACAAAAAGACAGGAGGAAAACATGAAAGAGATGGAAAAACCACAGTAAAATATATTCTCTCTCTCTCTCTCTCTGGTAATCCTACCATTGAGTAAAGCTCCTAGTCCTCCTGTTTTGGAATCGGTCATCAACACAGGCCAGTCTCTCACCCTTATTATTGTCATGGTTGCAGGCTATAATCTGGCTGTTAAAATCCCTGAGGTAAACTCCTGCTCTGCTGTAGTTCAGAGCGCAACTGTAGTTTGGGGCTTTGTGTTGGACTACTTCTATAGGAGGACAGGAAAGGAAGGAGGGAGGGAGGGACGCCTCCAGGGCGTGTCATGACGTTGAGACCGTTCGAGTGTAGTGCGGTGTTTACATGCTAGTCGGAACTAGAAAAATCTAAAATGTCATACTTGCTGATTCGTTGAACTTGTTACCTGTATAGCTACAACCAGTAAGCAAGTCTGAAATCTCAGAGTTCCGACTTGCACATGAATGCGGCATTAACATGCATTTCGCGCGGTAGACGGTGACGTTTGTTAACAAGGCCGCGGTTCAGTTATGAGGCGTTTGCCCTCAAACGGACTTTCAGTATCTACAGTAGCCTTCGGCGCCCCAAGGTCGGCATAAATGCGTCAGAGTACAGTGTAAAAACAATGGGGGAAAAAACTCCTACGTCCATTGCCAGCTGAAAGAACTGTGTACTATTGTGCAACTTGCAAACAAGAGTTGCAGGAATTTTCCAAAGCACAGGCATCAGCTGTGCAACAGTTCAGATATTTCAATGGTCCTTGTAGACAGAGAGCAAACAATGTATTTAGGGTTAAAATAGCAACGTGTATTTAGGGTTAATATAAAACCAAGTAGATCTACTCTAATTCCTTCCAAATGCGCTGCCAGCTACAACTAACTGTATTTTACCTTTCTGAAAAATTTGAATATCCTTACACCACGATAACATAACCTGCAGTAACCTGGTATGGTAAGAGTGTGGTCCTCTGTAGCTCAGCTGGTAGAGCACGGCGCTTGTAACGCCAAGGTAGTGGGTTCGATCCCCGGGACCACCCATACACAAAAATGTATGCACGCATGACTGTAAGTCGCTTTGGATAAAAGCGTCTGCTAAATGGCATATTATTATTATTA
>CM062508.1:1732122-1733671 GCA_031479575.1 Coregonus ussuriensis | reverse complement strand
TGCCGTGGCTGCCAGTCCTCTTCCAGAGCGTAGCTAAGGAAGGGTCCACTGCAGACACAACACTCCAGCATGACAGGGCTAGCCCACAGGGGATTGGCTCTCACCCCACAAGGACCACCCCCCAGGTGCACCTCTGACTCAGTATCCTTCTGCTTGGAATCACCTTGGTGACGGTTTAGCATCTTCCATTTCCTGACCTGTGGGGTTGAACCAAAACACAAGACAAATCCAACTTTATTGATAATAAACACTAATTTGAAGGGGTGTCCACATACTAGTGTATTTAGTAGAACAGACATGCTATCTCATCCTTCCCTCTCATTGTTCAACATTCCACTCATTTCAATAAATAAATAAATAATAATAATAATATGCCATTTAGCAGACACTTTTATCCAAAGCTACTTACAGTCATGCGTGCATACATATTTTTTGTGTATTTACACATATTCTTATTCTCTGCTCTGCTAACAAATAAGCTTTGTGTGTGTGTGTGTTTTTGTGTGTGTGTGTGTGTGTGTGTGTGCGTGTATGTGTGTGTGTGCATGTGTGTGTGTGAGTGTGTGTGAGTGTGTGTGTGTGGACGTGTTTAACTATTCCCCCCGAGGTCCTGGGGTTTAGGGTTAAGGTTAGAATTAGTGTTAGGGTTAGAATTACGTTAAGGGAGGGTTAGGAGATAGGGTTAGGTTTAGGGTTAGGTGTTAGGGAAAATAGGATTTTGAATGGGACTGAATTGTGTGTCCCCACAAGGTTAGCTGTACCAGACTGTGTCTCTGTGTGTGTGTGTCTCTGTGTGTGTGTATGTGTGTGTGTGTGTGTGTGTGTGTGTGTGTGTAAGAAGCTAACATGGGAAAGGGATGCCTCTCTATAGGGTTTTTATATGGGGATGTATTGTGAGAGGAACACCCTCTGTTCAGGGTTTGTATACAGTGCCTTCGGAAAGTATTCAGAGCCCTTGACTTTTTCCACATTTGGTTAAGTTACAGCCTTATTCTAAAATTGATTAAAAAAGGAAAATCCTCAGCAATCTACACACAATACCCCATAATGACAAAGCAAAAACAGGTTTTTAGATATTTTTGCAAATATATTAAAAACAAAAAACAGAAATACCTTATTAATGTAAGTATTGAGACCCTTTGCTATGAGACTCGATATTGAGCTCAGGTGCATCCTGTTTCCATTGATCACCCTTGAGAGTTTCTACAAATTGATTGGAGTCCACCTGTGGTAAATTCAATTGATTGGACATGATTTGGAAAGGCACACACCTGTCTATATAAGGTCCCACAGTTGACAGTGCATGTCAGAGCAAAAACCAAGCCATAAGGTCAAAGGAATTGTCCGTAGAGCTCCGAGACAGGATTGTGTCGAGGCACAGATCTGTGGAAGGGTACCAAAACATTTCTGCAGCATTGAAGGTCTCCAAGAACACAGTGGCCTCCATCATTCTTAAATGGAAGAAGTTTGGAACCGCCAAGACTCTTCCTAGAGCTGGCCGCCCGGCCAAACTGAAAAATCGGGGGAGAAGGGCCTTGGTCAGGGAGGT
>CM062508.1:1722122-1727122 GCA_031479575.1 Coregonus ussuriensis | reverse complement strand
ATCTGTAAATGATGTCTGAGTGTTGGAGTGTGACCCTGGCTATCTGTAAATGATGTCTGAGTGTTGGAGTGTGACCCTGGCTATCTGTAAATGATGTCTGAGTGTTGGAGTGTGCCCCTGGCTATCTGTAAATGATGTCTGAGTGTTGGAGTGTGACCCTGGCTATCTGTAAATGATGTCTGTCTGTTGGAGTGTGACCCTGGCTATCTGTAAATGATGTCTGAGTGTTGGAGTGTGACCCTGGCTATCTGTAAATGATGTCTGAGTGTTGGAGTGTGACCCTGGCTATCTGTAAATGATGTCTGTCTGTTGGAGTGTGACCCTGGCTATCTGTAAATGATGTCTGAGTGTTGGAGTGTGACCCTGGCTATCTGTAAATGATGTCTGAGTGTTGGAGTGTGACCCTGGCTATCTGTAAATGATGTCTGAGTGTTGGAGTGTGACCCTGGCTATCTGTAAATGATGTCTGTGTGTTGGAGTGTGCCCCTGGCTATCTGTAAATGATGTCTGAGTGTTGGAGTGTGACCCTGTCTATCTGTAAATGATGTCTGAGTGTTGGAGTGTGACCCTGGCTATCTGTAAATGATGTCTGTGTGTTGGAGTGTGACCCTGGCTATCTGTAAATGATGTCTGTGTGTTGGAGTGTGACCCTGGCTATCTGTAAATGATGTCTGAGTGTTGGAGTGTGACCCTGGCTATCTGTAAATGATGTCTGAGTGTTGGAGTGTGCCCCTGGCTATCTGTAAATGATGTCTGTGTGTTGGAGTGTGCCCCTGGCTATCTGTAAATGATGTCTGTGTGTTGGAGTGTGTCCCTGGCTATCTGTAAATGATGTCTGTGTGTTGGAGTGTGACCCTGGCTATCTGTAAATGATGTCTGAGTGTTGGAGTGTGACCCTGGCTATCTGTAAATGATGTCTGTGTGTTGGAGTGTGACCCTGGCCATCTGTAAATGATGTCTGAGTGTTGGAGTGTGACCCTGGCTATCTGTAAATGATGTCTGTGTGTTGGAGTGTGACCCTGGCTATCTGTAAATGATGTCTGAGTGTTGGAGTGTGACCCTGGCTATCTGTAAATGATGTCTGTGTGTTGGAGTGTGACCCTGGCTATCTGTAAATGATGTCTCTGTGTTGGAGTGTGACCCTGGCTATCTGTAAATGATGTCTGTGTGTTGGAGTGTGACCCTGGCCATCTGTAAATGATGTCTGAGTGTTGGAGTGTGCCCCTGGCTATCTGTAAATGATGTCTGAGTGTTCGAGTGTGACCCTGGCTACCCATAAATAAACATAAACAGGGACGTGGTGCTGCCTAGTTTGCAGGAATTTGAAATGATTTATACTTTCACTTTTGATACTTACGTATATTTCAAACCAAATACTTTTAGACTTTTACTCAAGTAGTATTTTACTGGGTGACTTTCACTTTTACCATGAGTCATTTTCTATTAAGGTATCTTTACTTTTACTCAAGTATGACAATTGAGCACTTTTTCCACCACTGGTTATACAGTCATTACATTAATACAGTTGATAACCAGTTGACAACAATTATAAAGCACTTATTTATACCTAACACCTACTCCGCGTCCCAAATGGCACCCTATTCCCTATATAGTGCACTACTTTAGACCAGAGAATGGCACCCTATTCCCTATATAGTTCACTACTTTAGACCAGAGAATGGCACCCTATTCCCTATATAGTGCACTACTTTAGACCAGAGAATGGCACCCTATTCCCTATATAGTGCACTACTTTAGACCAGAGAATGGCACCCTATTCCCTATATAGTGCACTACTTTAGACCAGAGAATGGCACCCTATTCCCTATATAGTGCACTACTTTAGACCAGAGAATGGCACCCTATTCCCTATATAGTGCACAACTTTAGACCAGAGAATGGCTCCCTATTCCCTATATAGTGCACTACTTTAGACCAGAGAATGGCACCCTATTCCCTATGTAGTGCACTACTTTTGACCAGAGCCCATAGGGATGAAGTGAATAGGGCTGAATGAGTGGTTGAGGTGAGGGCTGTAGAGAGAATATGTTTCATGGGGTTTTTAGTTGAATGAGACAGTGGAGGTGGAGCTGTCCATTAAATTGGTTGGTTGTCAGGTCATGTTTTTTTGTTGGCAACACTTTGAAAGGAAAGGGAAACTCTTGCAAACTGTCTGTCACCTAATGTCTGTCTCTTTATACGGACACTGTCTGTCACCTAATGTCTGTCTCTTCATACGGACACTGTCAGTCACCTAATGTCTGTCTCTTCATACGGACACTGTCAGTCACCTAATGTCTGTCTCTTCATACGGACACTGTCTGTCACCTAATGTCTGTCTCTTCATACGGACACTGTCAGTCACCTAATGTCTGTCTCTTCATACGGACACTGTGTGTCACCTAATGTCTGTCTCTTCATACGGACACAGTCTTCTTAATGTGACACAATACTCTTGGTGATGTCACCTCAAGGTCCCTAGTCCATTCTGAGATGTTCTAGGATCTGATATGCTTTGGCTGCCAGGCCAACATTACACCTTACATAATGACGTTGGCTAAAGTACAATTAGGCCAAGGAATGCATGGATAACCTTTTAAGACTCAGTGCCTGGAGAACAGCCAAGGAACACGTCTGGGTAAGAATGCTTTGGTCAACCATTATTTAAACACACACACACACACACACACACACACACACACACACAGACCAATATTCCCTATGTAGTGCACTACTTTTGAGGGGCGTCCAAATCCACTTTACTTGCGACCTCTTCCCTCCTCCACTCTCCTCCCTCAGGGAAACGTCATACAGTACGTACTCCAAGTGAAGGGAGAAAGAGAAGGTGCTGACTTGGAATGGAATGCAGCCCAAATTAGTCCGTTATAAAGAGGACAGGGATATAGCCAGACAGCCAACTTAGTTTCAATGATGAGGAACAGGACATTCAGTCCCCATGTAGACCTGAGTAATTACCGGACGTTTGGTGCCAATACGGAGGACAGTGGAAACCACAACAAACCACCACATCACATTGAAACTATATCACCATTGAAACTATATCACCATTGAAACTATATCACCATTGAAACTATATCACCATTAAAACTACAGTTGAAGTCGGAAGTTTACATACCTCTAGGTTGGAGTCATTAAAACTGGTTTTTCAACCACTCCACAAATTTCTTGTTAACAAACTATAGTTTTGGCAAGTCGGTTAGGACATCTACTTTGTGCATGACACAAGTAATTTTTCTAACAATTATTTACAGACAGATTATTTCACTGTATCACAACACTAAGTTTACATACACTAAGTTGACTGTCCCTTTAAACAGCTTAGAAAATTCCAGAAAATGATGCAATGGCTTTAGACGCCTCTGATAGGCTAATTGACATAATTTGAGTCAATTGGAGGTGTACCTGTGGATGTATTTCAAGGCCTACCTTCAAACTCAGTGCCTCTTTGCTTGACATCATGGGAAAATCAAAATAAATCAGCCAAGACCTCAGAAAAGAAATTGTAGACCTTCACAAGTCTGATTCATCCTTGGGAGCAATTTCCAAACGCCTGAAGGTACCACGTTCATCTGTACAAACAATAGTACGCAAGTATAAACACCATGGGACCACGCAGCCGTCATACCGCTCAGGAAGGAGACGCGTTCTGTCTCCTAGAGATGAACGTACTTTGGTGCGAAAAGTGCAAATCAATCCCAGAACAACAGCAAAGGAACTTGTGAAGATGCTGGAGGAAACAGGTACAAAAGTATCTATATCCACAGTAAAACGAGTCCTATATCAACATAACCTGAAAGGCCGCTCAGCAAGGAAGAAGCCACTGCTCCAAAACCGCCATAAAAAAAGCCAGACTACGGTTTGCAACAGCACATGGGGAACAAGATCATACTTTTTGGAGAAATGTCCTCTGGTCTGATGAAACAAAAATAGAACTGTTTGTCCATAATGACCATCGTTATGTTTGGAGGAAAAAGGGGAAGGCTTGCAAGCCGAAGAACACCATCCCAACCGTGAAGCACGGGGGTGGCAGCATCATGCTGTGGGGGTGCTTTGCTGCAGGAGGGACTGGTGCACTTCACAAAATAGATGGCATCATGAGGAAGGAAAATTATGTGGATATATTGAAGCAACATCTCAAGACATCAGTCAGGAAGTTAAAGCTTGGTCGCAAATGGGTCTTCCAAATGAACAATGACCCCAAGCATACTTCCAAAGTTGAGGCAAAATGGCTTAAGGACAACAAAGTCAAGGTATTGGAGTGGCCATCACAAAGCCCTGACCTCAATCTATAGAACATTTGTGGGCAGAACTGAAAAAGCGTATGCGAGCAAGGAGGCCTACAAACCTGACTCAGTTACACCAGCTCTGTCAGGAGGAATGGGCCAAAATTCACCCAACTTATTGTGGGACGCTTGTGGAAGGCTACCCGAAACGTTTGACCCAAGTTCAGCAATTTAAAGGCAATGCTACCAAATACTAATTGAGTGTATGTAAACTTCTGACCCACTGGGAATGTGATGAAAGAAATAAAATCTGAAAGAAATCATTCTCTCTACTATTATTCTGACATTTCACATTGTTAAATTAAAGTGCTGATCCTAACTGACTTAAGACAGGGAATTTTTACTAGGATTAAATGTCAAGAATTGTGAAAAAACTGAGTTTAAATGTATTTGGCTAAGGTGTATGTAAACTTCCGACTTCAACTGCATATCACCATTGAAACTTCATCACCATTGAAACTTCATCACCATTGAAACTTCATCAACATTAAAACTTTATCACCATTGAAACTTCATCACCATTGAAACTTTATCACCATTGAAACTTTATCACCATTAAAACTTTATCACCATTGAAACTTTATCACCATTGAAACTATATCACCATTGTTACCATATCACCACACAAGACTAGTGTCCTGTCCAGGGGTTGTACTTGTACATCAAGCTGTCTCACTACAGAAACAGGAGATAGAC
>CM062508.1:1547122-1717122 GCA_031479575.1 Coregonus ussuriensis | reverse complement strand
CAGCGTAAAAAATGGGGTCAATGCAAATAGTCCGTGTTGCCATTTGATTAACAGTTTAGCAGTCATGCGGTAGCAGATAGAGCAGTCTATGACTTGGGTGGCTGGAGTCTTTGAGCTCCTGGATGGCAGGAAGCTTGGCCCCAGTGATGTACTGGGCCGTACGCACTACCCTCTGTAGCGCCTTACGGTCGGAGGCCGAGCAGTTGCCATACCAGGCGGTGATGCAACCAGTCAGGATGCTCTCAATGGTGCAGCTGTATAACCTTTTGAGGATCTGGGGACCCATGTCAAATCTTTTCAGTCTCCTGAGCGGGAAAAGGTGTTGTCGTGCCCTCTTCACGACTGTGTTGGTGTGTTTGGACCATGATAGTTCATTGGAGATGTGGACACAGCCCGTTGATGTTAATGGGGGCCTGTTTGGCCCCCCATTTCCTGTAGTCCACGATCAGCTCCTTTGTCTTGCTCACATTGAGGGAGAGGTTGTTGTCCTGGCACCACACTGCCAGGTCTCTGACCTCCTCCCTATAGGCTGTCTCATCGTTGTCGGTGATCAGGCCTACCACTGTTGTGTCATCAGCAAACTTAATGATGGTGTTGGAGTCGTGCCTGGCCACGCAGTCGTGGGTGAACAGGGAGTACAGGAGGGGACTGAGCACGCACCCCTGAGGGGCCCCCGTGTTGAGGATCAGCGTGGCAGATGTGTTGGTGCCTACCCTTACCACCTGGGGGCGGCGCGTCAGGAAGTCCAGGATCCAGTTGCAGAGGGAGGTGTTTAGTCCCAGGGTCCTTAGCTTAGTGATGAGCTTGGAGGGCACTATGGTGTTGAACGCTGAGCTGTAGTCAATGAACAGCATTCTCACGTAGGTGTTGCTTTTGTCCAGGTGAGAAAGGGCAGTGTGGAGTGCAATAGAGATTGCGTCATCTGTGGATCTGTTGGGGCGGTATGCGAATTGGACTGGGTCTAGGGTTTCTGGGATGATTGTGTTGATGTGAGCCATGACCAGCCTTTCAAAGCACTTCATGGCTACAGATGTGAGAGCTTCAGGTCGGTAGTCTTTTAGGCAGGTTACCTTGGCGTTATTGGGCACAGGGACTATGGTGGTCTGCTTGAAACATGTAGGTATTACAGACTCGGTCAGGGAGAGGTTGAAAATATATGTGAGGACACTTGCCAGACTACACGTCCTGGTAATCCGTCTGGCCCCGCGGCTTTGTGAATGTTGACCTGTTTAAAGGTCTTACTCACATCAGCTAAGGAGAGCGTGATCACACAGTCGTCCGGAACAGATGGTGCTCTCATGCATGCTTAAGTGTTGCTTGCCTCAACGCGAGCAAAGAAGGCATTTCGCTCGTCTTGTAGGTTTGCGTCACTGGACAGCTCGTGGCTGGGTTTCACTTCGTAATCCGTAATAGTTTGCCACATCCGACGAGCGTCAGAGCCGGTGTAGTAGGATTCAATCTTAGTCCTGTATTGATGCTTTGCCTGTTTGATGGTTCGTCTGAGGGCATAGCGAGATTTCTTATAAGCTTCCGGATTAGTGTCCCGCTCCTTGAAAGCGGCAGCTCTAGCCTTTAGCTCAGAACAAATTAATATATTCATGTCTGATGTCTGAAAGCAGAGAGATAACAATAGAATCTGGTAGAGCTGATCTATTATATTACTATTGTAATGTTATCTAGGATCTGTCTCTTCAGGAAGAATTTGCTGAGGCATACAACAACAATGTCTTGTCGCTCTCTGTTCTCTCTGTTCCCCCCTGTTCTCTCTGTTCTCTCTGTCCCCCCCTGTTCTCTCTGTTCCCCCCTGTTCTCTCTGTTCTCTCTGTCCCCCCCTGTTCTCTCTGTCCCCCCCTGTTCTCTCTGTTCCCCCCTGTTCTCTCTGTTCTCTCTGTCCCCCCCTGTTCTCTCTGTCCCCCCCTGTTCTCTCTGTTCCCCCCTGTTCTCTCTGTTCTCTCTGTCCCCCCCTGTTCTCTCTGTCCCCCCCTGTTCTCTCTGTTCCCCCCTGTTCTCTCTGTTCTCTCTGTCCCCCCCTGTTCTCTCTGTCCCCCCCTGTTCTCTCTGTTCCCCCCTGTTCTCTCTGTTCTCTCTGTCCCCCCCTGTTCTCTCTGTCCCCCCCTGTTCTCTCTGTTCCCCCCTGTTCTCTCTGTTCTCTCTGTCCCCCCCTGTTCTCTCTGTCCCCCCCTGTTCTCTCTGTTCCCCCCTGTTCTCTCTGTTCTCTCTGTTCCCCCCTGTTCTCTCTGTCCCCCCCTGTTCTCTCTGTTCTCTCTGTTCCCCCCTGTTCTCTCTGTTCTCTCTGTTCCCCCCTGTTCTCTCTGTTCTCTCTGTCTCTGTCCCCCCCTGTTCTCTCTGTTCCCCCCTGTTCTCTCTGTCCCCCCTGTTCTCTCTATTCTCTCTGTCCCCCCCTGTTCTCTCTGTCCCCCCCTGTTCTCTCTGTCCCCCCTGTTCTCTCTGTTCTATCTGTTCTCTCTGTTCCCCCCTGTTCTCTCTGTTCTCTCTGTTCCCCCCTGTTCTCTCTGTTCCCCCCTGTCCCCCCATGTTCTCTCTGTTCTCTCTGTCCCCCCCGTTCTATCTGTTCTCTCTGTTCTCTCTGTTCTCTCTGTCCCCTCTGTTCTCTCTGTTCTCTCTGTCCCCCCCTGTTCCCCCCATGTTCTCTCTGTTCTCTCTGTTCTCTCTGTCCCCTCTGTCCCCTCTGTCCCCTCTGTTCTCTCTGTTCCCCTCTGTTCCCCCCATGTTCTCTCTGTTCTCTCTGTCCCCCCCTGTTCTCCCTGTTCTCTCTGTTCTCTCTGTTCTCTCTGTCCCCTCTGTTCTCTCTGTTCTCTCTGTTCTCTCTGTTCTCTCTGTCCCCCCCTGTTCTCTCTGTTCTCTCTGTTCTCTCTGTCCCCCCCTGTTCTCTCTGTTCTCTCTGTTCCTCCCTGTTCTCTCTGTTCTCTCTGGTCTCTCTGTTCTCTCTGTTCTCTCACTCTGTCTATTCACTTCTTTTGAGAGTGGCTCTGTAAAGGGAATATGGCCGTTTTGTTGCTGTTTTCCTTAGCTGCTGTAATGGTTCTCATCAGTATCTCTGTTTTATTCTAACAGCAACACGAGCCGAGGTAACTGACTAATATCTCACTTCTTCTCTCTCTTTCCCCCTCCCGCTTTCTTTCTCTCGCTCTCTCTCTTCCCCTCTCATGCCCTGTCACTCCTGTCACCTCTCTCTCTCCCCCTCACCCTATCTCTCTCTGTGAGGCTCTGTCAAATATATTGGGCTGCTCAGTACGCGAGACATGTCCCTCTCCTCCTGTGTCCTTGTGTAAGCACGCCGTGTGAGTGTGGTTGCAGAGAGACAGAGGATGAGTCTTCCCCTCATGTAATTCTGCCTTTTTGAGAGGAGCAGGCTAATCCTGTGTTCCGATTGGCTAAGAGGGTGGGCCGCTTCAGCCAATGATACGATTTTATGGCCACAAAGGGGCTCCTGTGTGTTCAGTATCTGTCAGACAGAGAGAGAGAGAGTGCGAGACCACAAATACAAATTCCATCTAGACACCGTTGCCATAGAGCACACAAAAAAACGATACATACCTTGGCCTAAACATCAGTGCCACAGGTAACTTCCACAAAGCTGTGAACGATCTGAGAGACAAGGCAAGAAGGGCCTTCTACGTCATCAAAAGGAACATACAATTTGACATACCAATTAGGATCTGGCTAAAAATACTTGAATCAGTTATAGAACCCATTGCCCTTAATGGTTGTGAGGTCTGGGGTCCGCTCACCAACCAAGAATTTACAAAATGGGACAAACACCAAATTGAGACTCTGCATGCAGAATTCTGCAAAAAATATACTCTGGGTACAATGTAAAACACCAAATAATGCATGCTGAGCAGAATTAGGCCAATACCTGCTAATTATCAAAATCCAGAAAAGAGCCGTTAAATTCTACAACCACTTAAAAGGAAGCGATTCCCAAACCTTTCATAACAAAGCCATCACCTACAGAGAGATGAACCTGGAGAAGAGTCCCCTAAGCAAGCTGGTCCCGAGGCTCTGTTCACAAACACAAACAGACCCCACAGAGCCCCAGGACAGCAACACAATTAGACCCAATCAAATCATGAGAAAACAAAATTATAATTACTTGACACATTGGAAAGAATTAACAAAAAAAACAGAGCAAAGCAGAATGCCTGACCACTGTGACTGACCCAATACAGTGCCTTGCAAAAGTATTCATCCCCCTTGGCGTTTTCCTATTTTGTTGCATTACAACCTGTCATTTAAATGGATTTTTATTTGTATTTCATGTAATGGACATACACAAAATAGTCTAAATTGGTGAAGTGAAATGAAAAATATAACTTGTTTCAAACAATTCTAAAAAATTAATAACGGAAAAGTGGTGCGTGCATATGTATTCAGGCCCTTTGCTATGAAGCCCCAAAATAAGATCTGGTGCAACCAATTACCTTCAGAAGTCACACAATTAGTTAAATAAAGTCTACCTGTGTGCAATCTAAGTATCACATTATCTGTCACATGATCTCAGTATATATACACCTGTTCTGAAAGGCCCCAGAGTCTGCAACACCACTAAGCAAGGGGCACCACCAAGCAAGCGGCACCATGAAGACCAAGGAGCTCTCCAAACAGGTCAGGGACAAAGTTGTGGAGAAGTACAGATCAGGGTTGGGTTATAAAAAAATATCTGAAACTTTGAACATCCCACGGAGCACCATTAAATTCATTATTAAAAAATGGAAAGATTATGGCACCACAACAAACCTGCCAAGATAAGACCGCCCACCAAAACTCATGGACTCCACAGAGCAAACATATGGAAGAAGGTACTCTGGTCAGATGAGACTAAAATTGAGCTTTTTGGCCATTAAGAAAAATGATATGTCTGGCGCAAACCCAACACCTCTCATCACCCAAAGAACACCATCGTGGTGGCAGCATCATGTTTTTCATCGGAAGGGACTGGGAAGCTGGTCAGAATTGAAGGAATGATGGATGGCGCTAAATACAGGGGAATTCTTGAGGGAAACCTGTTTCAGTCTTCCAAAGATTTGAGACTGGGACGGAGGTTCGCCTTCCAGCAGGACAATGACCCTAAGCATACTGCTAAAGCAACACTCGAGTGGTTTAAAGGGAAACATTTACATGTCTTGGAATGGCCTAGTCAAAGCCCAGACCTCAATCCAATTGACAATCTGTGTTATGCACGCTCAAGTTTTCTGTTTTTGTCTTATTTCTTGCATCTTCAAAGTGGTAGGCATGTTGTGCAAATCAAATGATACAAACCCCCAAATAATCAATTTTAATTCCAGGTTGTAAGGCAACAAATTAGGAAAAATGCCAACGGGGGTGAATACTTTCGCAAGCCACTGTATTAAGGAAACCTTTGACAGACTCAGTGAGCATAGCCTTGCTATTGACCTGGCTCTATAGAGAAAAATATGGTTGATATAGTAGTTTATCAAAGTAATATGGTTGATATAGTAGCCTATCAAAGTAATATGGTTGATATAGTAGCCTATCAAAGTAATGTGCTTAAGGAAATTGTGAATGTCATGGATACATTAGAACCAGTAGATATATGGAGGCTTACATTTCCTGATCTAGTGAGATATACATGGCGGAGACTGAATCAAGCTAGTCGTCTTGACTTATTTCTTATGTCATTCTCGTTGGCACCAAAAGTTTAAAAAGTGTTGATAGGGGACAGAATGCGGTCGGACCATCATATAATAGGCATATGCATTACTCTTACTGAATTTCCACGTTGGCGAGGATATTGGAAATTTAATCAAAGCCTATTGGATGATAATTTATTTATAATTAGAACAAAGGAATTTATAACTGACTTTTTCCGACATAACATAGGTACAGCGAATCCCCTTATTGTATGGGACACCTTTAAATGTGCCTTTAGAGGCCATGCAATTCAGTACTCATCTCGAAAACAAAAGCAATTTAGGTCAAAAGAGTTAATACTAACAAAGGAAATAGAAGGACTAACAGTACAGATAGATAGCAATAAAAACTGTAACATAGAGGCTCTGAATAAATGAGAGGAAAAACAAAAAGAAATGGAGAAACTTATTCAAGAAAGATCAAGTGTAATAGATTATAAAAATAAAGCAAACTGGATGGAATATGGGGAAAAATGCACAAAATACTTTTTTAATCTTCAACATAGGAATGCTACCAAAAATAATTTAATGAAACTGGTTACAATAGACGGAGTCACCCATAATTCACCAAATGATATTTTGAAGGAAGAAACAAAGTACTTTAAGCATGTGTTTTCTTTTCAGTCGCCTCCATCTCCTCTAACTGAAGCTAATTGTAGAGATTTTTTTTCTATTGATAATGTCAAATTAACAGCCACACAGAAAGACTCACATGAAGGTGAAATTACAGAAGAGGAACTTCTGGATGCAATTAAAGACTTTAAGTCTGGGAAAACTCCAGGGTTGGATGGCATACCAGTCGAGGTATACCAAACCTTTTTTGATATACTAAGAGGACCGTTATTAGCATGTTTTAACCACTCCTATGTAAATGGTAGATTATCTGACACTCAAGAAGAAGGTCTGATCTCATTATTACTGAAACAGGATACAAGTGGAAAATATAAAGATACTGTCCATTTACAAAATTGGAGGCCCCTTACACTTCAGTGTTGTGATGCAAAAATCCTAGCAATATGTATAGCGCATAGAATTTAAAAGGTATTGTCGGATATTATTAATTCTAATCAGACAGGTTTTTTACATGGAAGATACATTGGAGATAATATAAGGCAAGTATTGGAAACAATAGAACACTATGGAAAATATGGGAAACCAGGCCTGCTATTCATAGCAGACTTCGAAAAGGCATTTGATAAAGTTCGACTGGGGTGTATATATCAATGCCTGGAGCATTTCCATTTTGGAGAATCTCTTATAAAATGGGTCAAAATCATGTATAGTAACCCTAGGTGTAAAATAGTAAATCATGTCTATTTCTCAGAAAGTTTTAAACTGTCAAGAGGAGTGAAACAAGGGTGTCCACTATCGGCATATCTATTTATTGTGGCCATCGAGATGTTAGCTATTAAAATCAGATCCAATAATAATATCAGAGGATTAGAAATACAGGGCTTATGTTTTCTTTTAAATCCACAACTAGAATCCCTCCACAGCCTCATAGAGGATCTAGATACATATTCTATCCTCTCTGGATTACAACCAAATTATGACAAATGTACTATATTACGTATTGGATCACTAAAAAAATGTACATTACCATGTAGTTTACCAATAAAATGGTCTGATGGTGATGTGGATATACTCGGAATACATATCCCAAAGGAAATAAATGATCTCACTTCAATAAATTTTAATAGAAAGTTAGCAAAAATACTTACTACCATGGAAAGGAAAATACCTGTCAATTTGTGGGAAAATCACCCTGATTAACTCTTTAGTATTACCCCAGTTTACCTATTTGCTTATGGTCTTGGCTACGCCTAGCGAACAGTTTTTTAAATTATATGAGAAAAAAATATTCAATTTTATTTGGAACGGCAAGCCAGACAAAATTAAAAGGGCATATTTATATAATGAATATGAATTCGGAGGACAGAAATTATTAAATATTAAAGCATTAGACCTATCACTAAAAGCTTCAGTCATACAAAAGTTATACTTAAATCCGAACTGGTTCTCAAGCAAATTAGTAAGATTGTCTCACCCAATGTTCAAGAAAGGCCTTTTCCCCTTTATTCAGATTACAACAACTCATTTGCAGTTATTTGAAAAGGAAATCATCTCCCAAATATCACTATTTCTAAAACAAGCCATAGAAAGTTGGTTGCAATTTCAATTTAATCCTCCAGAAACGACAGAACAAATAATGCAACAAATATTGTGGTTAAATTCAAATATACTAATTGACAAAAAACCTTTATTTTTTGACAGAAAGTTTAAAAAAGGTATAATCTTCGTAAATGATATCATCGGTAGGACTGGTGGAGTTATGTCGCACATGCAGCTAACAAAAACATATGGAAATGTCTGCTCTACCCAAAATTACAACCAAATAATTGCAGCCTTACCGCAAAAGTGGAAGAGGAAAGTGGAAGGGGGAGAAAGTAAGGAACTTGTCTGTCGGCCTTGCATTAAAGAACATAATTGGTTAAGGAAAACTGTGATAAATAAAAAAGTATATCAGTTTCACTTAAGGACCAAAGGATTGACAGCCGTCCCATATAGATTGCAAAATAGTTGGGAAGAGATCTTTGACGTACCGATCCCATGGCATAGTGTTTATGAACTGACACGCAAAACGACACTGGATTCAAAAATTAGAATCTTTCAATTTAAAATATTATATAAAATTCTTGCTACCAATAGAATGTTATTTATATGGGGGATACAATCTTCCCAGCTCTGCAGATTTTGCTGTTAAGAGACAGAATCATTAGATCATTTGTTTTGGTTCTGTCCATTTGTAGCTTGTTTTTGGACACAGGTCCAGGAATGGCTAAAGGATTGCAATATTTACCTGGAGCTAACTGCAGATAGCATTACTGGGTGATCTGAAAAGTCATAGTCAATCGATCAATAATATAATAATACTTTTAGCAAAAATGTTTATTTTTAATTCACAATCTGTAGAAGCAATGAGAATAGAAAGGTTCAGAACTTTTGTAAAACATCACAGTACGGTTGAAATATATATGGGAAATAGAAATCCAATATGGATAGTGTTAAGAGATAGATGGGTGGTATTGAATAGAGTTGAAGGATGGACTATTAACAACTAACAACAACTAATAACAAAGATAACTAATAATGTAAGCATACTGTGTCCATAATAAGTATATAGGTTGTATGTTGGGAGCTTTTGGGAAAGAGCACAGTTAGAAAGATATGGCATATAGAAGCAAACCGGATGGACATCATGAAAATGATCGGAGAGGTTGAGAGCAGAAGTTCAGGAGCAAAAACAAATAAAATAGAATGATTGTAAAATTGACTGTGTCCATAAAATGTAGATAGTAAGAATAAGCTGGAAGTAGAGGCCTAAGCATTGTTGTTCACTAATTTACCCCAAGTGGGGAAAGGGTGGCGGGGTTGGAAAGTAATAAAGGGGAATATATATATAAAAAACATGGGGGATTGGAAGTGATGCAGACAATTACATTGATGGAAGTTACAATCTATCTGCAATATTAAGCTGATCTACCCCCCCAAAATAAAAAATAAAAAATAAAGATAAAAATAAAGTAATATGGTTGATATAGTAGCCTATCAAAGTAATATGGTTGATATAGTAGCCTATCAAAGTAATATGGTTGATATAGTAGCCTATCAAAGTAATATGGTTGATATAGTAGCCTATCAAAGTAATATGGTTGATATAGTAGCCTATCAAAGTAATACGGTTGATATACAGTGGGGAAAAAAAGTATTTAGTCAGCCACCAATTGTTCAAGTTCTCCCACTTAAAAAGATGAGAGAGGCCTGTAATTTTCATCATAGGTACACGCCAACTATGACAGACAAAATGAGAAGAAAAAAAATTCTCCAGAAAATCACATTGTAGGATTTTTTATGAATTTATTTGCAAATTATGGTGGAAAATAAGTATTGGGTCAATAACAAACGTTTCTCAATACTTTGTTATATACCCTTTGTTGGCAATGACTCAGGTCAAACGTTGTCTGTAAGTCTTCACAAGGTTTTCACACACTGTTGCTGGTATTTTGGCCCATTCCTCCATGCAGATCTCCTCTAGAGCAGTGATGTTTTGGGGCTGCCTCCAAAGATTTTCTATGGGGTTGAGATCTGGAGACTGGCTAGGCCACTCCAGGACCTTGAAATGCTTCTTACGAAGCCACTCCTTCGTTGCCCGGGCGGTGTGTTTGGGATCATTGTCATGCTGAAAGACCCAGCCACATTTCATCTTCAATGCCCTTGTTTCCACCCCCATGCTTCACAGTAGGTATGGTGTTCTTTGGATGCAACTCAGCATTCTTTGTCCTCCAAACACAACGAGTTCAGTTTTTACCAAAAAGTTATATTTTGGTTTCATCTGACCATATGACATTCTCCCAATCCTCTTCTGGATCATCCAAATGCACTCTAGCAAACTTCAGACGGGCCTGGACATGTACTGGCTTAAGCAGGGGGACACGTCTTGCACTGCAGGATTTGAGTCCCTGGCGGCGTAGTGTGTTACTGATGGTAGGCTTTGTTACTTTGGTCCCAGCTCTCTGCAGGTCATTCACTAGGTCCCCCCGTGTGGTTCTGGGATTTTTGCTCACCATTCTTGTGATCATTTTGACCCCACGGGGTGAGATCTTGCGTGGAGCCCCAGATCGAGGGAGATTATCAGGGGTCTTGTATGTCTTCCATTTCCTAATAATTGCTCCCACAGTTGATTTCTTCAAACCAAGCTGCTTACCTATTGCAGATTCAGTCTTCCCAGCCTGGTGCAGGTCTACAGTTTTGTTTCTGGTGTCCTTTGACAGCTCTTTGGTCTTGGCCATAGTGGAGTTTGGAGTGTGACTGTTTGAGGTTGTGGACAGGTGTCTTTTATACTGATAACAAGTTCAAACAGGTGCCATTAATACAGGTAACGAGTGGAGGACAGAGGAGCCTCTTAAAGAAGAAGTTACAGGTCTGTGAGAGCCAGAACTCTTGCTTGTTTCCACCATAATTTGCAAATAAATTCATAAAAAATCCTACAATGTGATTTTCTGGAAAAAAAATTCTCAATTTGTCTGTCATAGTTGACGTGTACCTATAATGAAAATTACAGGCCTCTCTCATCTTTTTAAGTGGGAGAACTTGCACAATTGGTGGCTGACTAAATACTTTTTTCCCCCACTGTACTTTACAGTATCTGATAGTGTGTCTCGTTTGTCTACCGTCTAATCCAACACTGGTTGGGTGTGTCTGGCTTGTAATCATCTTTTTCAGTTAAAAAAAGTATTCCTAATGTCTATTATATAATTATGTAGTTATAATGCTACTAATAGCCTAAATACTTTCCAATTCACATCATGTCGTTCAGCGCTTCACCCTCCATGTCTACCCCTCTCTAGACCAAGAAGGAGGGCATAGGCCCACCCACTGGGGAGCCAGGTCCAGCCAATCAGAATGAGTTTTTCCCCACAAAAGGGCCTTATTACAGACATAAATACTCCTCAGCATTGTGTTGTGTGACAAAACTGCATATTTAAAGTGGCCTTTTATTGCCCCCAGCACAAGGTGCACCTGTGTAATGATCATGCTGTTTAATCAGCTTCTTGATATGCCACACCTGTCAGGTTAATAGATTATCTTGGCAAAGGAGAAATGCTCACTAACAGGGATGTAAACAAATTTGTGCACAACATTGGAGAGAAATAAGCTTTTTGTGCATATGGAACATTTCTGTGATGTTTTATTTCAGCTCATGAAACATGGGACCAACAATTTTTTTTTTGTTCGGACCGGTTCAGAACTTTATTTTCTGTTCGGAAAAACACCGGAACGGAATGAAAAAAAAATAGCGGTTCTGCTCGGAACGGAAAGATTTGGAAAATAATTTTGATTCAAACCCCTGCTGTGAATAGCATAAATGAACTCATAAGTCATATGTGTGTGTGTGTCACTAGTGTATACATTCGTTGTACAGGACCCTGTCCTGAATCTACACTATCTGTCAGTATCTGTCTGTCTGCTGTCTGTGTCTCGCTCCATCTTTGTAGAATGTTGACACAGAGTCATACAAAATCACGTTTCTCTACTCGGATGATCAATCCACAGATAAAAGGGGGAAACCCTGTTAGATAATCTTTCAAGCACCCATGTGGGTTTGATCGTGAAAACCAATAAGGGAGAAGGGAGAAGCGGGACTTGCAGCGCGTTGAGCCAAGATCTATTATAGGGTTCAGCAACGTAGACGATCGTTGAAAGCGCTCGAGCAGTGTGGATGAAAATTATTGAAACATATGTACGCATACATTTATTTTTCAACGCTCATGCCACGCAATACTCCCATTTCGTCCGCTCATCCGTCCGTCCGTCTGCCCTTTTGTCTCTGTTCTGTTAACCTACAATGTGAGGATGGGGAGGACAGACAGACAGGGAGGAAAGGGAAACAGCCGTCTCTTTCAGAGAACACTACTGCACAACGCCCATCTCATTCTCACTGGAGCCAGTCTGTCATGGGTTGGTCCCATTCATAGTTCTATTATGGGATGTAGAAGTGATTTCTGCTGGCCTAACATGGACACCTTGCTCTGGGTCCTGTCGCCATGCCGACAATATAATGATGGATCGTAGGATCTTCAAGACACACACAGACGAGGACTGGGATCTCCAGGTCTGGCTCTCACACAAATGGACGCCACACACAGACACTGAGGAACACACACACATATACACACACACACACCTCTGTCTGAAATAGCCCTGTCTCTCCAATCAGCTTCCTCAGCACAGGAAGTTGTCCTTCCGACGACAGGAAACAGCCCTGGCCATGGAGACAGCAGTCTGAGGAAGGCATAAACACACAAACGTGCTGGTCAGAGCCATCCAGGGAAGGGCATCGGTGGGGTAGGAAATGTGTGTGTGTGTGTGTGTGTGTGTGTGTGTGTGTGTGTGTGTGTGTGTGTGTGTGTGTGTGCGTGTCAGGGCACTGAAACAGGAAAGAGCTCTGTTAAAACATTAGACAATAGACAGAATGTCACCTTTACCCTACCAGAACACACACACACGGTTGACCCTGGCCTTTAAATGGACTGTTACATCTCTAACAAACATTGAAGAGGTGATGACCGCCTCTCTCCCTCTCTCTCTCTCTCTCTCTCTCTCTCAATCTCCTCCTCTGTTCCTCTCTCTCTCTCTCTCTCCCTCCCTCCCTCCCTCCCTCTCTCTCTCTCTCTCTCTCTCACCATCTCCTCCTCTGTTCCTCTCTCTCCCCCTCTCTCTCACCATCTCCTCCTCTCTCTCTCTCTCTCTCTCTCTCTCTCTCTCTCTCTCTCTCTCTCTCTCTCTCTCTCTCTCTCTCTCTCTCTCTCTCTCTCTCTCTCTCTCTCTCTCTCTCTCTCTCTCTCTCTCTCTCTCTCTCTCTCTCTCTCTCTCTCTCTCTCTCTCTCTCTCTCTCTCTCTCTCTCTCTCTCTCTCTCTCTCTCTCTCTCTCTCTCTCTCTCTCTCTCTCTCTCTCTCTCTCTCTCTCTCTCTCTCTCTCTCTCTCTCTCTCTCTCTCCTCCTCTCTTCCTGTGTAATCCCTAGATCACTCTCTCTTTCCTTTGTCATCAGGGTTGAAACTCAAAGTCAGCTGCGCTCCAATCATTTCCAACCTGGAAGAGTCCGACCTCTCTCTGCCTTATTCCAGAGAACGTCTTGGGATATGTTGATATCATGATAGACAGCTGTTAAACAATGGCTTTCACCAAGCATGTGAATGTCCTAAATGGCACCCTATTCCCTACGTAGTGAACTACTTTAGACCAGAGAATGGCACCCTATTCCCTACGTAGTGAACTACTTTAGACCAGAGAATGGCACCCTATTCCCTATATAGTGCACTACTTTAGACCAGAGAATGGCACCCTATTCCCTATATAGTGCACTACTTTAGACCAGAGAATGGCACCCTACTCCCTACGTAGTGCACTACTTTAGACAAGAGAATGGCCCCCTATTCCCTATATAGTTCACTACTTTAGACCAGAGAATGGCACCCTATTCCCTATATAGTGCACTACTTTAGACCAGAGAATGGCCCCCTATTCCCTATATAGTTCACTACTTTAGACCAGAGAATGGCACCCTATTCCCTATATAGTGCACTACTTTAGACCAGAGAATGGCCCCCTATTCCCTATATAGTTCACTACTTTAGACCAGAGAATGGCACCCTATTCCCTATATAGTGCACTACTTTAGACCAGAGAATGGCACCCTACTCCCTACGTAGTGCACTACTTTAGACCAGAGAATGGCCCCCTATTCCCTATATAGTTCACTACTTTAGACCAGAGAATGGCACCCTACTCCCTACGTAGTGCACTACTTTAGACCAGAGAATGGCACCCTATTCCCTATATAGTGCACTACTTTTGACCAGAGAATGGCACCCTATTCCCTATATAGTGCACTACTTTAGACCAGAGAATGGCACCCTATTCCCTATATAGTGCACTACTTTAGACCAGAGAATGGCACCCTACTCCCTACGTAGTGCACTACTTTAGACCAGAGAATGGTACCCTATTCCCTATATAGTGCACTACTTTAGACCAGAGAATGGCACCCTACTCCCTACGTAGTGCACTACTTTAGACCAGAGAATGGCACCCTACTCCCTACGTAGTGCACTACTTTAGACCAGAGAATGGCACCCTACTCCCTACGTAGTGCACTACTTTAGACCAGAGAATGGCACCCTATTCCCTCTATAGTGCACTACTTTAGACCAGAGAATGGCACCCTACTCCCTACGTAGTGCACTACTTTAGACCAAGGAATATAGGGGAATAGGGTGCCATTTGGGACGCAGGGAGGACTGACTGTTTTAGGTGAAGGACATCCAGACAGAGTCTATAGACAGGTGTCCTATAGAATATAATATATACATCAGGGTCACAGAGCTGATAGTTAGTCCCTGTCTCAACCCTGTCCTATAGAATATAATATATACATCAGAAGAACAGGGTGCTAAAGTGGTTTTGGACATGATTCATAACATTTTCACACTCACATTCATTCAAATTAATCACAAAATGCCAAGGTAGACAGTCCACTCTCTGTTGTGTCAGGCATGACACAGAGAGTTGTGTTTCTTTATCTCTCTTTGGGATAACTAGGTAATGTTCTCAGACACTCTGACTCTCTGACAGTCTGACTCTCTGACAGTCTGACACATACTCTCTGAGGTGATGTTGTTTGTGACATACTCTTTTCCCTAAACTCTGTTTACACACACTGGCTCCATCCTGGGCTGGACCACACACACCCCCTTACACCCTCCCCCTCTGATTCAGTTCTTGACCCCTGAAGAATGTCAATATTATGTGACATTCTGTGACCAGCCAGGTCAACAGATGATTAAATGATTATCTAAGAATCAATACTGTTATTACCTGTTTGGTTTGATCTATGACCAAAATGTAACGTGTGTTGACATTCTCCAAGGCCTCAAAACATGAGGAGGAGGAGGACAAGGTAGAGGGTGAGGAGGACCAGGTAGGGGGTGAGGAGGAGGACAAGGTAGGGGGTGAGAAGGAGGACAAGGTAGGGGGTGAGGAGGACAAGGTAGGGGGTGAGGAGGACAAGGTAGGGGGTGAGGAGGACCTGGTAGGGGGTGAGGAGGAGGACAAGGTAGAGGGTGAGGAGGACCAGGTAGGGGGTGAGGAGGGCAAGGTAGGGGGTGAGGAGGACAAGGTAGGGGGTGAGGAGGACCAGGTAGGGGGTGAGGAGGACCAGGTAGAGGGTGAGGAGGACAAGGTAGAGGGTGAGGAGGACAACGTAGGGGGTGAGGAGGAAGACCAGGTAGGGGGTGAGGAGGAGGACAAGGTAGGGGGTGAGGAGGACAAGGTAGGGGGTGAGGAGGAGGACCAGGTAGGGGGTGAGGAGGAGGACAAGGTAGGGGGTGAGGAGGACAAGGTAGGGGGTGAGGAGGACCAGGTAGAGGGTGAGGAGGACCAGGTAGGGGGTGAGGAGGACAAGGTAGGGGGTGAGGAGGAGGACAAGGTAGGGGGTGAGGAGGACCAGGTAGAGGGTGAGGAGGACAAGGTAGGGGGTGAGGAGGACAAGGTAGGGGGTGAGGAGGAGGACAAGGTAGGGGGTGAGGAGGACCAGGTAGAGGGTGAGGAGGACAAGGTAGGGGGTGAGGAGGACAAGGTAGGGGGTGAGGAGGAGGACAAGGTAGGGGGTGAGGAGGAGGACAAGGTAGGGGGTGAGGAGGACAAGGTAGGGGGTGAGGAGGACAAGGTAGGGGGTGAGGAGGACAAGGTAGTGGGTGAGGAGGAGGACAATGTAGGGGGTGAGGAGGAGGACAAGGTAGGGGGTGAGGAGGACAAGGTAGGGGGTGAGGAGGACAAGGTAGGGGGTGAGGAGGACCAGGTAGGGGGTGAGGAGGACAAGGTAGGGGGTGAGGAGGAGGACAAGGTAGTGGGTGAGGAGGAGGACAATGTAGGGGGTGAGGAGGAGGACAAGGTAGGGGGTGAGGAGGACAAGGTAGGGGATGAGGAGGACAAGGTAGGGGGTGAGGAGGACCAGGTAGGGGGTGAGGAGGACAAGGTAGGGGGTGAGGAGGAGGACCAGGTAGGTGCCTAAGGCGGACTGGGAACAAAAATCGGCACTGGCATTTCTAACACACCAGCCCATTATTTTCCTCCAGGCCCTCGTTATTAGCCAGATAATGATCAACACAGGCAACATGGTGGTCAGACCAGCTCAACAAGTAATGATTTATTATCGGAGAATCAATACGATCCATAAAGTTGTTTGTCAAAGACAGCGTCACACACACACACACACACAGCGTCACACACACAGCGTCACACACACACAATATCCGATGTGTAAAGTTGTTTGTTGAAGAGAGCGTCACTTCACAGACCTAGAACATCAACAAAACGTCAATAATGTTATTGCACCAGCCAGCCCACCAATCAGAATGGATCTGGGAGAGAGAGATCCAGCCAATCAGGGGCTAGATAAATATCCTCCCTGAGGTCACCTGGGGTCATGGATGGGATTCCTTCCTGTTCTGGTCCACCAGTAATATTCACAACACGTTTCATCATGTCTGATGCAACATTACATTGACTCTTATCCAGAGCGACTTACAGTTAAGTGAGTGTATACATTTTTTTCATACTGGGAATCGAACCCACAACCCTGGCGTTGGAAGTGCCATGCTCTACCAACTGAGCTATACGGGACATGACATGATAATGGCTACTGTAGATGTAGTCATCGATGACATGGAACCAGAAGAGTCCTCAGCAGGTTGACAGCAGGTTTGCAGTCATCGATGACGTCTAACACTTTGACTCTCCGACACTCTGACACTCTGACACTCTAACACTCTGACTCTAACACTGACTCTCTAACAATCTGACACTAACAATCTGACACTAACAATTTGACACTCTGACACTCTAACACTCTGACTCTCTAACACTCTGACACTCTGACACTCTGACACTCTGACACTCTGACACTCTGACTCTCTGACACTCTGACTTTCCGACACTCTGACACACTGACTCTCTAACAATCCGACACTCTGACACTCTGACTCTCTAACACTCTAACACTCTGACACTCTGACTCTAACTCTCTAACACTAACACGCTGACTCTCTGACACTCTGACTCTCTAACACTCTGACACTCTGACACTCTGACTCTCTGACACTATGACTTTCCGACACTCTGACACTCTGACTCTCTAACAATCCGACACTCTGACACTATGACTCTCCGACACTCTAACACTCTAACACTCTGACACTCTGACTCTCTAACACTAACACGCTGACTCTCTGACTCTCTAACACTCTGACTCTCTAACACTCTAACACTCTGACTCTCCAACACGCTGACTCTAACACTCTGACTCACTGACTCTAACACTGACACTCTGACTCTCTAACACTGACTCTAACAATCTGACACTATGACTCTCCGACAATCTGACACTATGACTCTCCGACAATCTGACACTCTGACTCTCTGACACTCTGACTCTCTGACACTATGAATCTCTGACACTATGAATCTCTGACACTATGACTTTCCGACACTCTGACACTCTGACTCTCTAACACTCTGACACTCTGACTCTCTGACACTATGACTTTCCGACACTCTGACACTTTGACACTCTGACTCTCTAACACTCTGACACTCTGACTCTCTGACACTCTGACACTCTGACACTCTGACTCTCTGACACTATGACTTTCCGACACTCTGACACTCTGACTCTCTAACACTCTAACACTCTGACACTTTAACACTCTGACACTCTGACACTCTAACACTCTGACTCTCTAACAATCTGACATTCTGACTCTCTAACACTCTAACACTCTGACACTGACTCTCTAACACTATGACTCTCCGACACTGACACTTTAAAAATCTGACACTCTGTCTTTCTAACACTAACACTCTGTCTCTCTAACACTCTGACTCTCTGACTCTCTGACACTAACACTATGACTCTCCGACAGTCTGACTCTCTAACACTCTGACACTCTGACTCTCTAACACTAACACGCTGACTCTCTGACTCTCTAACACTCTGACTCTCTAACACTCTGACTCTCCAAAACGCTGACTCTAACACTCTGACACTCTGACAGTCTAATACTCTGACTCACTGACTCTAACACTGACACTCTGACTCTCTAACACTGACTCTAACAATCTGACACTATGACTCTCCGACAATCTGACACTATGACTCTCCGACAATCTGACACTCTGACTCGCTGACACTCTGACTCTCTGACACTATGAATCTCTGACACTATGAATCTCTGACACTATGACTTTCCGACACTCTGACACTCTGACTCTCTAACACTCTGACACTCTGACTCTCTGACACTCTGACACTCTAACACTAACACTCTGACTGTCTAACACTGACGCTCTGACAGTTTGACACTCTGAATCTCTGACACTAACACTCTAACTCTATGACACTCTGACTCTCTAACACTATGACTCTCCGACTCTCTGACACTCTGACTCTCTAACACTCTGACTCTCTAACACTCTGACTCTCTAACACTCTGACACTCTAACACTCTGACTCTGACTCTCTGACACTCTGAATCTCTGACTCTCTGACTCTCTGACTCTAACACACTGACACTCTAACACTCTGACACTCTGACTCTCTAACACTCTGACGCTCTGACAGTTTGACTCTCTAACAATCTAACAATCTGACACTCTGTCTCTCTAACACTAACACTCTGTCTCTCTAACACTCTGACTCTCTGACTCTGTAACACTAACACTCTGACTCTATAATACTAACACTCTGACACTGTCTCTCTAACACTGACATTTTGACACTCTGACTCTGACACTCTAACACTCTGACACTAACACTCTAACACTCTGACACTCTGACACTGACTCTCTGACACTAACACTATGACTCTCCGACACTCTGACTCTCTAACACTCTGACACTCTGACTCTCTAACACTAACACGCTGACTCTCTGACTCTCTAACACTCTGACTCTCTAACACTCTATCACTCTGACTCTCCAACACGCTGACTCTAACACTCTGACACTCTGACAGTCTAACACTCTGACTCACTGACTCTAACACTGACACTATGACTCTCTAACACTGACTCTAACAATCTGACACTATGACTCTCCGACAATCTGACACTCTGACTCTCTAACACTCTGACACTGACTCTCTGACAGTTTGACACTGACTCTCTGACACTCTGACACTCTAACACTCTGACTCTCTGACACTCTGACTCTCTGACACTATGAATGTCTGACACTATGAATCTCTGACACTCTGACTCTCTAACACAATGACTCTCTGACACTGACACTCTGATACTCTAAAACTAACACTCTGACACTCTGACACTCTGACACTCTGACACTCTGACTCTCTGACACTATGACTCTCTGACACTATGACACTAACTCTCTGACTCTAACACTCTGACGCTCTGACAGTTTGACTCTCAGACACTCTGACACTCTAACACTCTGACTCTCTGACAATCTGACACTCTGACACTTTAACACTCTGACACTCTGACTCTAACACTCTGACACTGACTCTCTAACACTAACACTCTGACTCTCTGACTCTCTAACACTAACACTCTGACTCTCTAATACTAACACTGACACTCTGTCTCTCTAACACTGACATTTTGACACTCTGACGCTCTGACAGTTTGACACTCTGACACTCTGACTCTCTAACACTGACACTCTGACTCTAACAGTCTAACTCTGACTCTCCAACACGCTGACTCTCTGACACTGACTCTCTAACACTCTGACACTCTGACTCTCTAATACTAACACTGACACTCTGTCTCTCTAACACTGACATTTTGACACTCTGACTCTCTGACACTAACACTCTGACTCTCTAAACCTCTGACTCTCTAACACTCTGACACTCTGACACTCTAACACTCTGACTCTCTAACACTCTGACTCTCTAACACTCTGACTCTCTAACACTCTGACACTCTGACGCTCTGACAGTTTAACACTCTGACTCTCTGACTCTCTAACACTGACACTCTGACTCTGACAGTCTAACTCTGACTCTCCAACACGCTGACTCTCCAACACGCTGACTCTCCAACACTCTGACACTCTGACTCTCTAATACTAACACTGACACTCTGTCTCTCTAACACTGACATTTTGACACTGACTCTCTGACACTAACACTCTGACTCTCTAATACTCTGACTCTAACACTCTGACTCTCTGACACTAACACTCTGACTCTCTAACACTCTGACTCTCTGACACTCTGACACTCTGACTCTCTGACACTCTGACACTCTGACACTCTGACAGTTTGACCCTCTGACACTGACTCTCTGACTCTGAAACTCTGACACACTAACACTCTGACTCTCTAACACTCTGACACTCCGACTCTCTAACACTGACACTCTGACACTCTGACTCTCTAACACTCTGACACCCTGACACTCTGACTCTCTGACACTCTGACACTCTGACGCTCTGACTCTCTAATACTAACACTGACACTCTGTCTCTCTAAAAATCTGACACTCTGACACTCTGACACTTTAACCCTCTGACACTCTGACTCTAACACTCTGACACTGACTCTCTAACACTAACACTCTGACTCTCTGACTCTCGAACACTAACACTCTGACTCTCTAATACTAACACTGACACTCTGTCTCTCTAACACTGACATTTTGACACTCTGACTCTCTGACACTAACACTCTGACTCTCTAACACTGACTCTCTAACACTCTAACACTCTGACACTCTGACACTCTGACACTCTGACTCTCTAACACTCTGACTCTCTAACACTCTGACTCTCTGACTCTCGAACACTAACACTCTGACTCTCTAATACTAACACTGACACTCTGTCTCTCTAACACTGACATTTTGACACTCTGACTCTCTGACACTAACACTCTGACTCTCTAACACTGACTCTCTAACACTCTGACACTCTGACACTCTGACACTCTGACACTCTGACTCTCTAACACTCTGACTCTCTAACACTCTGACTCTCTAACACTCTGACACTCTGACGCTCTGACAGTTTAACACTCTGACTCTCTGACTCTCTAACACTGACACTCTGACTCTGACAGTCTAACTCTGACTCTCCAACACGCTGACTCTCCAACACGCTGACTCTCTAACACTCTGACACTCTGACTCTCTAATACTAACACTGACACTCTGTCTCTCTAACACTGACATTTTGACACTGACTCTCTGACACTAACACTCTGACTCTCTAATACTCTGACTCTCTAACACTCTGACTCTCTGACACTAACACTCTGACTCTCTAACACTGACATTTTGACACTGACTCTCTGACACTAACACTCTGACTCTCTAACACTGACTCTCTAACACTCTGACACTCTGACACTCTGACACTCTGACTCTCTAACACTCTGACTCTCTAACACTGACTCTCTAACACTCTGACACTCTGACGCTCTGACAGTTTAACACTCTGACTCTCTGACTCTCTAACACTGACACTCTGACTCTGACAGTCTAACTCTGACTCTCCAACACGCTGACTCTCCAACACGCTGACACTCTGACTCTCTAATACTAACACTGACACTCTGTCTCTCTAACACTGTGATTTTGACACTCTGACTCTCTGACACTAACACTCTGACTCTCTATTACTATGACTCTCTGACACTCTGACTCTCTAACACTGACACTCTGACTCTCTAATACTCTGACACTCTGACTCTCTGACACTCTGAGACTCTGACTCTCTGCCACTCTGCCACTCTGACTCTCTAACACTCTAACACTCTGACACTCTGACAGTTTAACACTCTCACTCTCTGACTCTCTGACACTGACTCTCTAACACTCTGACACTCTGACTCTCTAATACTCTGACACTCTGACTCTGACAGTTTGACACTCTGACACTCTGACTCTCTGACTCTCTGACTCTCTAACACTCTGACACTCTGACTCTAACACTCTAACACTCTGACAGTTTAACACTCTGACTCTCTAACACTCTGACTCTCTGACACTGACTCTCTGACTCTCTGACTCTCTGACTCTCTAATACTCTGACACTCTGACTCTCTGCCACTCTGCCACTCTGACTCTCTAACACTCTAACACTCTGACACTCTGACACTGACAGTTTAACACTCTGACTCTCTAACACTCTGACTCTCTGACACTCTGACTCTCTGACTCTCTGACTCTCTGACTCTCTGACTCTCTGACTCTCTGACACTCTGACAGTTTAACACTCTGACTCTCTGACTCTCTAACACTGACACTCTAACACTCTGACTCTCTGACACTGACTCTCCAACACGCTGACTCTCTGACACTCTGACTCTCTAACACTGACAATCTGACACTCTGACACTGACTCTCTGACTCTCTAACACTGACACTCTAACACTCTGACTCTCTGACACTCTGACTCTCCAACACGCTGACTCTCTGACACTCTGACTCTCTGTAGTAGCTAAATACAATATCTTTGTGCTAGCTACCCAACGTTTAATCATTGCTGCGTTATGAAAGGTAAGCTTGGCTTCTTATATGGTGTTGAGTTAAGCTTAAACCATGTATCTAGATTGTAGGTAGGTATTGTAGTTTGGTATTATAGGTAGCTTACTCAGGTAGTTATTGAAGGTTATTGTAGGTAATTATTGTAGGTAAGTATTGTATTCGGCAGACCCCGGCGAAGCACGAGGCTAGCTTACCCACTACTTGGACCAACAAAGCTAGCTAGCTAGCGGGTAGCTACTGGTAACTTTTTGCAACTGTGGTTAATTGTTTCCAATGTTATTTCATGCTTAAGAGTACCTGTGATTGAGCCAGCTAGCTGCTACCATTCAGCTGTTTTTCTAACCTCATCCGAGGCATTAACGTTAGGTGGTTGGTAGCTGCTGTACTTAATTACAGCTACTGATAACAGTCTGCTGTAGTTTACAACAATTCTAATTTCTAAAGTGGAAGTTGGGAGAGTTTTATTCGGGTGGTTCAGTGAAACAATTATAGTTTCTGAGGTGGAAGTTGGGAGAGTTATATATTTATTTATTTTTTGGTGAGGGAGGCCTGCTCTCTCCTTTCCCAGATGTTTAGTTCATTTCATTCCGATCTCCTCTGCATTATTGTAGCCATCTGCTGCAGCCTGTCAACTATGCCTCTGCCTATCCCTGTTCTCTCCTCTCCGCACAGGCTACACAAACGCCTCACACCGCGTGGCTGCTGCCTCTCTAACCTGGTGGTCCCTGCACGCACCACACACCTGGAGTTCCAGGTCTCAGGCAGCCTCTGGAACTGCCGTTCTGCCGCCAACAAGGCTGACTTCATCCCAGCCTATGCTACCCTCCAGTCCCTCGACTTCCTGGCACTGACGGAAACATGGATTACCACTGAAAACACTGCTACTCCTACTGCTCTCTCCTCGTCTGACCATGTGTTCTCGCATACCCCGAGAGCATCTGGTCAGAGGGGTGGTGGCACAGGAATCCTCATCTCTCCCAAGTGGTCATTCTCAATTTTTCCCCTAACCCATCTGTCTATCTCCTCATTTGAATTCCACGCTGTCACAGTCACTAGCCCATTTAAGCTTAATATCCTTGTCATCTATCGCCCTCCAGGTTCCCTTGGAGAGTTCATCAATGAGCTCGACGCCTTGATAAGTTCCTTTCCTGAGGATGGCTCACCCCTCACAGTTTTGGGGGATTTCAACCTCCCTACGTCTACATTTGACTCATTTCTCTCTGCCTCCTTCTTTCCACTCCTCTCCTCTTTTGACCTCACCCTCTCACCATCCCCCCCCCACTCACAAGGCAGGCAATACGCTTGACTTCATCTTTACTAGATGTTGCTCTTCTACTAATCTCACTGCAACTCCCCTCCATGTCTCCGACCACTACTTTGTATCCTTTTCTCTCTCGCTCTCCTCCAACACTACTCACTCTGCCCCTACACAGATGGTAACGCGCCGCCGCAACCTTCGCTCTCTCTCTCCCACTACTCTCTCCTCTTCCATCCTATCATCTCTTCCCTCTGCTCAATCCTTCTCCTTCCAATCTCCTGATTCTGCCTCCTCAACCCTCCTCTCCTCCCTTTCTGCATCCTTTGACTCTCTGTGTCCCCTATCCTCCCGGCCGGCTCGGTCCTCCCCTCCAGCTCCGTGGCTTGATGACTCATTGCGAGCTCACAGAACAGAGCTCCGGGCAGCTGAGCGGAAATGGAAGAAAACTAAACTCCCAGCCGACCTGGCATCTTTTCACTCCCTCCTCTCTACATTTTCTTCATCTGTTTCTGCTGCTAAGGCCACTTTCTACCACTCTAAATTCCAAGCATCTGCCTCTAACCCTAGGAAGCTCATTGCCACATTCTCCTCACTGCTGAATCCTCCCCCCCCCCCCTCCTCCCTCTCTGTGGATGACTTTGTCAACCACTTTGAAAAGAAGGTTGACGACATCCGATCCTCGTTTGTTAAGTCTAATGACACTGCTGGTCCTGCTCACACTGCCCTACCCTATGCTTTGACTTCTTTCTCCCCTCTTTCTCCAGATAAAATCTTGCGACTAGTGACTGCAGGCCGCCCAACAACCTGCCCGCTTGACCCCATCCCCTCCTCTCTTCTCCAGACCATCTCCGGTGACCTTCTCCCCTACCTCACCTCGCTGATCAACTCATCCTTGACCGCTGGCCATGTTCCTTCCGTCTTCAAGAGAGCGAGAGTTGCACCCCTTCTCAAAAAACCAACACTCGATCCCACTGATGTCAACAACTACAGACCAGTATCCCTTCTTTCTTTTCTTTCCAAAACTATTGAGCGTGCCGTCTTTAGCCATCTCTCTTGCTATCTCTCTCAGAATGACCTTCTTGATCCAAACCAGTCAGGTTTCAGGACTGGTCATTCAACTGAGACTGCTCTTCTCTGTGTCACGGAGGCTCTCCGCACTGCTAAAGCTAACTCTCTCTCCTCTGCTCTTGTCCTTCTAGACCTGTCTGCTGCCTTTGATACAGTGAACCATCAGATCCTCCTCTCCACCCTCTCCGAGCTGGGCATCTCCGGCGCGGCTCACTCCTGGATTGCGTCCTACCTGACCGGTCGCTCCTACCAAGTGGCGTGGCGAGAAGCTGTCTCCCACCACGTGCTCTCACCACTGGTGTCCCCCAGGGCTCAGTTCTAGGCCCTCTCCTTTTCTCCCTATACACCAAGTCACTTGGCTCTGTCATATCCTCACATGGCCTCTCCTATCATTGCTACGCTGACGATACACAACTAATCTTCTCCTTTCCCCCTTCTGATAACCAGGTGGCGAATCGCATCTCTGCATGTCTGGCCGACATATCAGTATGGATGACGGATCACCACCTCAAGCTGAACCCTGGCAAGACGGAGCTGCTCTTCCTCCCGGGGAAGGACTGCCCGTTCCATGATCTCGCCATCACGGTTGACAACTCCGTTGTGTCTTCCTCCCAGAGTGTGAAGAGCCTTGGCGTGACCCTGGACAACACCCTGTCGTTCTCCGCTAACATCAAGGCGGTGACCCGATCCTGCAGGTTCATGCTCTACAACATTCGGAGAGTACGACCCTGCCTTACACAGGAAGCGGCACAGGTCCTAATCCAGGCACTTGTCATCTCCCGTCTGGATTACTGCAACTCGCTGTTGGCTGGGCTCCCTGCCTGTGCCATTAAACCCCTACAACTCATCCAGAATACCGCAGCCCGTCTGGTGTTCAACCTTCCCAAGTTCTCTCACGTCACCCCCCTCCTCCGCACACTCCACTGGCTGTAAAGTGGTTATCCCACTGGCTATAGGGTGGCTATAGGGTGAATGCACCAACTTGTAATCGCTCTGGATAAGAGCGTCTGCTAAATGACGTAAATGTGCCCTTGAGCAAGGCACTTAACCCTAATTGCTCCTGTAAGTCGCTCTGGATAAGAGTGTCTGCTAAATGACTAAAATGTAAATGTAAATGTAACACTCTGACAATCTGACACTCTGACACTCTAACACACTAACACTCTGACTCTCCAACACGCTGACTCTCTGACACTGACTCTCTGACACTGACTCTCTGACAGTCTGACACATACTCTCTGAAGTGATGTTGTTTGTGACATACTCTTTTCCCTAAACTCTGTTTACACACACTGGCTCCATCCTGGGCTGGACCACACACACCCCCTTACACCCTCCCCCTCTGATTCAGTTCTTGACCCCTGAAGAATGTCAATATTATGTGACATTCTGTGACCAGCCAGGTCAACAGATGATTAAATGATTATCTAAGAATCAATACTGTTATTACCTGTTTGGTTTGATCTATGACCAAAATGTAACGTGTGTTGACATTCTCCAAGGCCTCAAAACATGAGGAGGAGGAGGACAAGGTAGAGGGTGAGGAGGACAAGGTAGGGGGTGAGGAGGACAAGGTAGGGGGTGAGGAGGAGGACAAGGTAGGGGGTGAGGAGGACCAGGTAGGGGTGAGGAGGACAAGGTAGGGGGTGAGGAGGACAAGGTAGTGGGTGAGGAGGAGGACAATGTAGGGGGTGAGGAGGAGGACAAGGTAGGGGGTGAGGAGGACAAGGTAGGGGGTGAGGAGGACAAGGTAGGGGGTGAGGAGGACCAGGTAGGTGCCTAAGGCGGACTGGGAACAAAAATCGGCACTGGCATTTCTAACACACCAGCCCATTATTTTCCTCCAGGCCCTCGTTATTAGCCAGATAATGATCAACACAGGCAACATGGTGGTCAGACCAGCTCAACAAGTAATGATTTATTATCGGAGAATCAATACGATCCATAAAGTTGTTTGTCAAAGACAGCGTCACACACACACACACACACAGCGTCACACACACAGCGTCACACACACACAATATCCGATGTGTAAAGTTGTTTGTTGAAGAGAGCGTCACTTCACAGACCTAGAACATCAACAAAACGTCAATAATGTTATTGCACCAGCCAGCCCACCAATCAGAATGGATCTGGGAGAGAGAGATCCAGCCAATCAGGGGCTAGATAAATATCCTCCCTGAGGTCACCGATGGGATTCCTTCCTGTTCTGGTCCACCAGTAATATCCACAACATGTTTCATCATGTCTGATGCAACATTACATTGACTCTTATCCAGAGCGACTTACAGTTAAGTGAGTGTATACATTTTTTTCATACTGGGAATCGAACCCACAACCCTGGCGTTGCAAGTGCCATGCTCTACCAACTGAGCTATACGGGACATGACATGATAATGGCTACTGTAGATGTAGTCATCGATGACGTGGAGCCAGAAGAGTCCTCAGCAGGTTGACAGCAGGTTGACAGTCATCGATGACATGGAGCCAGAAGAGTCCTCAGCAGGTTGACAGCAGGTTTGTCACAGATATAAATAAAGACACGTGGCTGGTCATCACGATAAAGCTTCTTCTTCCTTCACCGGAAGCCCAAACATGGTCAGATCTACACACAACCAAGACAAGGCAGTCCACAGAGACCAACCATTTGTCTGTGATGACAAATTAAAGGTCAAAATAAAAACATCAACAGAAAGCTTTTATGCATCATTATGGCGTGTTGGTATAGCTGTGTATATCCATGTGACTCCTCCAATTATCCAACCCTCCACTGCACGCCGAAGCAGTGACGCAACGCCACTATATTTTAGCTCCTTCGTGGAACTCCTCGTCCGCGTGCGCGCTCTCTCACCATTGCACGTTGTAAACACATTGGCTGGGGAACGTCTGGCTGGTGGCTCTGCAGGGAAACTCTTTTAAAAACCAGGCCCCCACCCAGTGTCCGGTCTGGAGTGTGAAGTCACGAGCTCTGCTGGTCGGCTACTGCGTAGCAACCTAGCAGCGCTAAAAGCCCCTGGTCTGCCCTAGAAAGCCCGTATCTCTCAGGCAGGATGAAAACAAATACATCAAATCAAAATTTATTTGCCACATGCGCTGAAAACAACAGGTGAAATGCTTACTTACAAGCCCTTAACCAACAATGCAGTTTTTAAGAAAGAAGAAAAGTGTTAAGTAAAAAAATTGATAAGTAAAAAATAACAAATTGCAAATAATTAAAGAGCCCGTCAGGAAGTCCAGGATCCAGTTGTAGAGGGAGGTGTTTAGTCCCAGGATCCTTAGCTTAGTGATGAGCTTTGAGGGAATTATGGTGTTGAACGCTGAGCTGTAGTCAATGAATTGCATTCTCACGTAGGTGTTCCACTTGTCCAGGTGGGAAAGGGCAGTGTGGAGCACAATAGAGATTGCAACATCTGTGGATCTGTTGGGGCGGTATGCAAATTGGAGTGGGTATATGGTTTCTGGGATAATGGTGTTGATGTGAGCCATGACCAACCTTTCAAAGCACTTCATGGCTACAGACATGAGTGCTACAGGTTGGTAGTCATTTAGCAGGTTATCTTAGTGTTCTTGGGCACAGGGTCTGCTTGAAACATGTTGGTATTACAGACTCTGTCAGGGACATGTTGAAAATGTCAGTGAAGACACCTGCGAGTTGGTCAGCGCATGCTCTGAGTACACGTCCTGGGAATCCGTCTGGCCCTGCGGCCTTGTGAATGTTGACCTGCTTAAAAGTCTTACATCAGCTACGGAGAGCGTGATCACATAGTCATCCGGAACAGCTGATGCTCTCATGCATGCTTCAGTGTTGCTTGCCTCGAAGCGAGCATAGAAGTGATTTAGCTTGTCTGGTAGGCTTCCCTCTGTAGTCTGTAATAGTTTTCAAGCCCTGCCACATCCGACGAGCGTCAAAGGCGGTGTAGTACGATTCAATCTTAGTCCTGTATTGACTCTTTGCCTGTTTGATGGTTCGTCGGAGGGCATAACGGGATTTCTTAAAAGCGTCCGGGTTAGAGTCCCGCTCCTTGAAAGTGGCAGCTCTACCCTTTAGCTCAGTGCGGATGTTGCCTGTAATCCATGGCTTCTGGTTGGGGTATGTATGTACGGTCACTGTGGGGACGACGTCATCGATGCACTTATTGATGAAGCCAGTGACTGATGTGGTGTACTCCTCAATGCTATCGGAATAATCCCGGAACATATTCCAGTCTGTGCTAGCAAAACAGTCCTGTAGCTTAGCATCTGCGTCATCTGACCACTTCCTTATTAACCGAGTCACTGGTGCTTCCTGCTTTCCCGGCCACTAGGAGCACCGCCTCTGGATGAGCGTTTTACTGTTTACTTATGGCCTTATACAGCTCATTGAGTGCAATCTTAGTGCCAGCATCGCTTTGTGGTGGTAAATAGACAGCTACAAAAAATATAGATGAAAACTCTCTTGGTAAATAGTGTGGTCTACAGCTTATCATGAGATACTCTACCTCAGGCGAGCAAAACCTCGAGACTTCCTTAGTATTTGATTTTGTGTACCAGCTGTTGTTTACAAATATACACAGACCGCCACCCCTTGTCTTACCGGAGTCAGCCGTTCTATCCTGCTGATGTAGCGTATAGCCCGCCAGCTGTATGTTATCCATGTCGTCATTCAGCCACGACTCTGTGAAACATAAGATATTACAGTTTTTAATGTCCCGTTGGTAGGATAAGCGTAATCTTAGGTCATCTAATTTATTTTCCAATGATTGAACATTGGCTAATAGGATTGATGGGAGCGGCAGTTTACTCGCTCGCCGTCGGATCCTTACGAGGCACCCGACCTACGTCCACGATAGCTCTGTCTCTTTCTCCTGCGAATGACGGGGATTTGGGCCTTGTCGAGTGTCTGTAGGATATCCTTCGCGTCCGACTCGTTGAAGAAATAATCTTCGTCCAATACGAGGTGTGTAATCGCTGTCCTGATATCCAGAAGCTCTTTTTGGTCATAAGAGACGGTGGCAGAAACATTATGTACAGAATAAATTACAAATAACGCGAAAAAACACACATAATAGTACACTTGGTTAGAGGGCTGTAAAATGGCAGCCATCTTCTCTGGCGCCATTCCGCAGATATCGGCCATGATCCTTTGCTAGTTAAGGCTACTTTCACCACGATCATTAGCTTTTGGTGCCATTAAGCAATATGCCACTCTTCAAATTCAAATACTTCCGGCTTCAAGTGCCATCGGGAGTTTTCCATCGGGAATACGTCTGCGCTATCACTATTTACTGGTTTAAACCTGTAGGCTAAAAACAGCCTTATAACCCTGGAGCTTTATTATAGTGGTATTTCCCTGCATTCGTTGCCTTCATTAGAATTAATAAAACAGGGTTGGGCGAATAACTCGAAAAATGTCATCCAATAGCAACTAACACATTAATTAATTAATTAATTAATCAATACAAAATGTGCAAATATTCAATACAAGAAACAGAGAAACCAAAATAAAAGTTATTTCAACCTGCTAATAATTAATTGTCTTTTGATTTGCTCTATAGAATCTAATTATAAATATAATAAAACTACGATATTTCCTGATTATATTAATAAGAAACCCATCGACCCCTTATGGGCCGTCAGCGGGACCAAAGCCTTACTGAGTCTATGAGATGCTAATAGGTTCAATTGGATCTCCTTGCCGCAGCCAGGGGTTTCGTTCTATGGTGGGGGTTCTGGGATATCTCCTGACCAGGGTCAGGGCAGCGTTTGGGAAAGGTACCCCTTCATCGTCGCTACTATCATCCGAGCTCACCACCTCCCCATCAGTTCTGCAGAAAGTCCCTAAGGACATCCAAGGAGTACAGAAGAGCCCTTCATCTAAATAGTATGGCCAGGCGTTTTCCTCCGTAAACGACTCACCCCCAAGTTCATTAGCAGCCTTTCATTGCTGACTGGCCACTTCCCTCGGGCTCCCAGTGGAAATCCAGCTGTTTAGCTGGCCTAGTGATAATATTTTTCTGAATGTGGGAAAGAGCATTTTGCTATTTTAAGTTATTGCAGGATTATTCTGTACAGTACCTGTCACGGGGTGCTGAAGGTGGGTGTGGTGCATGAATCAAGCGCAGGACGCAGAAGCTCAGTCCAAAAGACTTTAGTGCAATAATCACGTAGAAAATAAGCACAATAAGCCCGAAGGCGAAAATAAGGCGCACACAGGCGTCAAACAAATGGCGCACTAACATGTGCGAAAACCCTCTCCAAAACACTGGAGGGAAGTACGTAGCTCCAACACGAAACAGATGAGCAATCACACACAAAGACAAACACAACTAACGAGAACTAAATAGGACACTAACGAGGACTAACAAGACACAGGTGTACAACATAAAGACAAAACCAAACGAACATGAAACATCGATCGGTGGTAGCTAGTACTCCGGGGACGACGACCGCCGACGCCTGCCCGAACCAGGAGGAGGAGCAGCCTCGGCCGAAACCGTGACAGTACCAGTCAAAAGTTTGGACACAAATACTCATTCAAGGGTTTTTCTTTATTTTTACTATTTTCTACATTGTAGAATAATAGTGAAGACATCAAAACTATGAAATAACACATATGGAATCATGTAGTAACCAAAAGTGTTAAACAAATCAAAATATATTTTATATATGAGATTCTACAAAGTAGCCACCCTTTGCCTTGATGACAGCTTTGCACACTTGGCATTCTCTCAACCAGCTTCATGAGGTAGTCACCTGGAATGCATTTCAATTAACAGGTGTGCCTTCTTAAAAGTTAATTTGTGGAATTTCTTTCCTTCTTAATGCGTTTGAGCCAATCAGTTGTGTTGTGACAAGGTAGGGGTGGTATACAGAAGATACCCGGATACCAAGTCCATATCATGGCAAGAACAGCTAAAATAAGCAAAGAGAAATGACAGTCCACCATTACTTAAGACATGAAGGTCAGTCAATCTGGAAAATGTCAAGAACTTTGAAAGTTTCTTCAAGTGCAGTCGCAAAAACCATCAAGCGCTATGATGAAACTGGAAGACCCAGAGTTACCTCTGCTGCAGAGGATAAGTTCATTAGAGTTACCAGCCTCAGAAATTGCAGACCAAATAAATGCTTCACAGAGTTCAAGTAACAGACACATCTCAACATCCTGTTCAGATGAGACTGTGTGAATCAGGCCTTCATGGTCGAATTGCTGCAAAGAAACCACTACTAAAGGACACCAATAAGCAGAAGAGACTTGCTTGGGCCAAGAAACACGAGCAATGGAAATTAGATCGGTGGAAATCTGTCCTTTGGTCTGACGAGTCCAAATTTGAGATTTTTGGTTCCAACCGCCGTGTCTTTGTGAGACGCAGAGTAGGTGAACGGATAATCTACGCAAGTGTGGTTCCCACCGTGAAGCATGGAGGAGGAGGTGTGATGGTGCTTTGCTGGTGACACTGTCTGTGATTTATTTAGAATTCAAGGCACACAAACAAGAAACAAGAAATAAGACAAAAAAACTGAAAACTTGAGCGTGCATAACTATTCACCCTCCCAAAGTCAATACCTTGTAAAGCCGCCATTTGCATCAATTACAGCTGCAAGTCTCTTGGGGTATGTCACTATAAGCTTGGCACATCTAGCCACTGGGATTTTTGCCCGTTCTTCAAGGCAAAACTGCTCCAGCTCCTTCAAGTTGGATGGGTTCCGCTGGTGTACAGCAATCTTTAAGTCATACAACAGATTCTCAATTGGATTGAGGTCTGGGCTTTGACTAGGCCATTCCAAGACATTTAAAGGTTTCCCCTTAAACCACTCGAGTGTTGCTTTAGCAGTATGCTTAGGGTCATTGTCCTGCTGGAAGGTGAACCTCCGTCTCAGTCTCAAATCTCTGGAAGACTGAAACAGGTTTCCCTCAAGAATTTCCCTGTATTTAGCGCCATCCATCATTCCTTCAATTCTGACCAGTTTCACAGCATGATGCTTCCACCCCAATGCTTCACTGTGGGGATGGTTTTCTCGGTGTGATGAGAGGTGTTGGGTTTGCGCCAGACATAGCGTTTTCCTTGATGGCCAAAAAGCTCAATTTTAGTCTCATCTGACCAGAGTACCTTCTTCCATATGTTTGGGAGAGTCTCCCACATGCCTTTTGGCGAACACCAAACGTGTTTGCTTTTTTCTGGCCACTCTTCCGTAAAGCCCAGCTCTGTGGAGTGTACGGCTTAAAGTGGTCCTATGGACAGATACTCCAATCTCCGCTGTGGAACTTTGCAACTCCTTCAGGGATATCTTTGGTGTCTTTGTTGCTTCTCTGATGAATGCCACTTTTTTTATTCGCAAATGGAAGAAACACAAAAGAACTGTCAATCTCCCTCAGCCTGGGGCTCCATGCAAGATCTCACCTTGTGGAGTTGCAATGATCATGAGAACGGTGAGGAATCAGCCCAGAACTACACAGGAGGATCTTGTCAATGATCTCAAGGCAGCTGGGACCATAGTCACCAAGAAAACAATTGGTAACACACTACGCCGTGAAGGACTGAAATCCTGCAGCGCCCGCAAGGTCCCCCTGCTCAAGAAAGCACATATACAGGCCCGTCTGAAGTTTGCCAATGAACATCTGAATGATTCAGAGGACAACTGGGTGAAAGTGTTGTGGTCAGATGAGACCAAAATGGAGCTCTTTGGCATCAACTCAACTCGCCATGTTTGGAGGAGGAGGAATGCTGCCTATGACCCCAAGAACACCATCCCCACCGTCAAACATGGAGGTGGAAACATTATACTTTGGGGGTGTTTTTCTGCTAAGGGGACAGGACAACTTCACCGCATCAAAGGGACGATGGACGGGGCCATGTACCGTCAAATCTTAGGTGAGAACCTCCTTCCCTCAGCCAGGGCATTGAAAATGGGTCTTGGATGGTTATTCCAGCATGACAATGACCCAAAACACACGGCCAAGGCAACAAAGGAGTGGCTCAAGAAGAAGCACATTAAGGTCCTGGAGTGGCCTAGCCAGTCTCCAGACCTTAATCCCATAGAAAATCTGTGGAGGGAGCTGAAGGTTCGAGTTGCCAAACGTCAGCCTCGAAACCTTAATGACTTGGAGAAGATCTGCAAAGAGGAGTGGGACAAAATCCCTCCTGAGATGTGTGCAAACCTGGTGGCCAACTACAAGAAACGTCTGACCTCTGTGATTGCCAACAAGGGTTTTGCCACCAAGTACTAAGTCATGTTTTGCAGTGGGGTCAAATACTTATTTCCCTCATTAAAATGCAAATCAATTTATAACATTTTTGACATGCGTTTTTCTGGATTTTTTTGTTGTTATTCTGTCTCTCACTGTTCAAATAAACCTACCATTAAAATGAGATACTGATCATGTCTTTGTCAGTGGGCAAACGTACAAAATCAGCAGGGGATCAAATACATTTTTCCCTCACTGTATAAGGTCAAAGCTTTTGAATGTTTCTATTCTCGTCAGAATCTATGGTTTTTACATACTAGTGAGGTTAAAACATTTTAAGAAGGCTGCACCACTAGTCAAAAACCATGCTCACATTGCAAGCTGTGAAATGGAGGACATCAGCCATGCTGTGTAGGCCCACGGAAGAAAAGGACAGAATCATCTGAAGTGTAAAACTAATAATGACTCAATAATCCATCCATGCCTTCTTGGAATGTTATAAAGTCCAAAGTTTATGGGCAGAGTTAGAAAGTTGTCTGTCAGAAGTGTTACAATGTAAATGTGCTTTTAATCCGTCTGTCTGCATATTTCAAGACATGGCATATGAGGGTGCAGTGAGATACCCGATGGGTTGGACGATACTTTTCTCATCAATCACCTTCAAAAAAAAGTATACTTAAAAACTGGAAATCAACCAATCCTCAATTGTTAACACAATGGACAAATGATTTATTATCTACAAATGTAAAGTGAGTGGGTGATGGAGAGAAACAAAATGGTGCCGTTTGAGGCCATGTGGCGGAGATTGATGCAGGCGCTGGAGATGGGGGTGTTAGCAGGTGGGTCTGGGCAGGTCTGATGTAGTTGATGTTTGTATGATGTTGTCATTTGTATGTGTATGTTTTTGTATTGTTTATAAAATACATAAATAAATCATTTTAAAAAAAGAGAACTGTGAATGGTAAGACAAAAAAGTACAGTGATGGTTGTTGTTATAGAAGTGAAGTATTGAAGAAAGATAGAAAGATTACTGTGAAGCTCAGGATTACTAGCAAAACGGAATGACAAAGCTAATGCTACTATGAGCTACCATTGAGGCCTGCTAGCCACCAAGCTAACACAACAGTGTGCTACATTAGTTTTGACTAGTCACGCCAGAAGCTAGAAATAAGCTATTTTCTGTGTATTTTTTTTGTAACTGATTTTCAATCATTTGTTTTTCAAGATAATTATTTTCATAGGTATTTAAACTTTTGGCAAGATGTTTTTGTGCACTGAGGAAAACAAAATGGCGGATGTCACAGCAGATTTAGCCACAGGGAAAAACGGCCACAAGAGGGCAGCAAAGACCACAGAGAAAGCAATGGAGGACAAGCTCCACAGGCTCACAGTGTCAAGAAGAGCAAAGCTTGGTCAGCTTACTAGCAAAATGAAGGAAGTGGATTGTCTTAAAGAAGATGAAGATAGTTTGGAGACAGTGGAAGACTTAGGTAGCTTAGTGGTTAAGAGCGTTGTGCCAGTAACCGAAAGGTCGCTGGTTCTAATCCCCGAACCGACTAGGTGAAAAATCTGTCGATGTGCCCTTGAGCAAGGCACTTAACCCTAATTGCTCCTGTAAGTCGCTCTGGATAAGAGCGTCTGCTAAATAACTAATTATTTTATTTATTTATTTATTTAAATCTACAGAACTTTCCCAAGTTATATGGTTCCGTGTAGCTCAGTTGGTAGAGCATGGCGCTTGCAACGCCAGGGTTGTGGGTTCGTTTCCCACGGGGGGGCCAGTATGAAAATGTATGCACTCACTAACTGTAAGTCGCTCTGGATAAGAGTGTCTGCTAAATGACTAAAATATTTTTTAAAAATGTAAGAAGGGGCACCTGGTGCTAGAGACAGTGATTGCAGCATCCAGTGCAAAGAATGAGCTACAGGTAGCATCAAGCGCTAAGAAGGAGTTATAGGTAGCATCCAGTGCTAAGAAGGAGCTACAGGTAGCATCCAGCACTAAGAAGGAGCTACAGGTAGCATCCAGCGCTAAGAAGGAGCTACAGGTAGCATCTAGCGCTAAGAAGGCGCTACAGGTAGCATCCAGCGCTAAGAAGGAGCTACAGGTAGCATCCAGTGCTAAGAAGGAGTTACAGGTAGCATCCAGTGCTAAGAAGGAGCTACAGGTAGCATCCAGCGCTAAGAAGGAGCTACAGGTAGCATCCAGCGCTAAGAAGGAGCTACAGGTAGCATCCAGCGCTAAGAAGGAGCTACAGGTAGCATCCAGCACTAAGAAGGAGCAACAAGTAGCATCCAGCGCTAAGAAGGAGCTACAGGTAGCATCCAGCGCTAAGCTGAAGGCTAAAAAGGAGCTACAGACAGCTATTGCAGCATCCAGTGCTAAGCTGCCGGATATTACGGATGAATATTTCAAGGCCAAGAGGAGCCTCAAGACAGAAAGAGGAGTACAGAGATAAATCACCTATAAACCACCACATAGAAGAATGGAGGCTTCCCTACGCTTAACCAAGCCAGCCCACGCTACAGGAGCGTATGAGTACTCTGGAGGTGCAGACCGGACCCTAGTGAAGAGCACCAGAGTCCTGGAGGATATGAGAGAGATGGCCACCCGGACTATTTACATTGATATTGGTAGAGCATGGCGCTTGTAACGCCAGGGTAGTGGGTTCGATTCCCCGGGACCACCCATACGTAAAAATGTATGCGCACGTGACTGTAAGTCGCTTTGGATAAAAGCGTCTGCTAAATGGCATATTATTATTATTATAAGTCATGCAGCGTCAGAACGAGATTACAGAGATGCTTGTAAAGCAACAAGAATTGTCTCATCTCGGTAAAACTTTAATTGACACCCAGCATCATAACACGTTATGACACAGTCATAACCATGTCATAAAATGTCATAACAAATGATAACTTGTCATAACCTGTCATAACATGGTCATATCACTGTCGTGACACATGTTTAGACCTGTTGTGACATATATTGCATTATTTTATGACTGGTTATGACACATACTGTTATTGCTGGTTATTACCATATTAAGTTATCATAAGAGTGTCAAAACCCCCAAAAACCTACCGCACAAGGCAAAACATTCCATTACACCATAGCCTACATGTCAACAGTACGTTTATGTTATATAACATTTTCAGAAATGTACCATATTCATTTTTTTTTTGTTCTGGTTATCGGGATCTCTGGCTCCTTCATGAGTCATTTGTGTTTTAATTATTTCATCAAACAGTTGCGCTTAAAGCACATGTGTCAAACTCAAGGCCCGCAGATTCCTATCTGGCACGCAGCGCTGCACCACAAGTTACAGCAAGCACTGCCAACAGGAAACGGCAGTGCATTGCCATACACCCACACCCCTCCTCCCAGATCCACCGCTCCTCCCAGACCCACCCCTCCTCCCAGACACACCCCTCCTCCCAGACCCACCCCTCCTCCCAGATACACCCCTCCTCCCAGACACACCCCCCTCCTCCCAGACCCACCCCTCCTCCCAGACACACCCCTCCTCCCAGACCCACCCCTCCTCCCAGACCCACCCCCCTCCTCCCAGACCCACCCCTCCTCCAAGACCCACCCACCCCCCTACTCCCAGACACACCCACCCCCCTCCTCCCAGACCCACCCACCCCCCTCCTCCCAGACCCCCACCCCTCCTCCCAGACCCCCACCCCTCCTCCCAGACCCACCCACCCCCTCCTCCCAGACCCACCCACCCACCCCCCACCTCCATTTTTGACATGCGTTTTTCTGGATTTTTTTGTTGTTATTCTGTCTCTCACTGTTCAAATAAACCTACCATTAAAATGAGATACTGATCATGTCTTTGTCAGTGGGCAACCGTACAAAATCAGCAGGGGATCAAATACTTTTTCCCCTCACTGTATGTGGATGAGGACAACACAGTGCCACCAACGCGACCAGCTACCAAGGACTGTGGCCTCTCCTTCTCCGTGGCCGATGTGAGTAAGACATTGAAGCATGTTAACCCCAGCAAGGCTGCCGGCCCAGACGGCATTCCTAGCCGCGTCCTCAGAGCATGCGCAGACCAGCTGGCTGGTGTGTTTACGGACATATTCAATCTCTCCCTATCCCAGTCTGCTGTCCCCACATGCTTCAAGATGGCCACCATTGTTCCTGTACCCAAGAAAGCAAAGGTAACTGAACTAAATGACTATCGCCCCGTAGCTCTCACCTCTGTCATCATGAAGTGCTTTGAGAGACTAGTCAAGGATCGTATCACCTCTACCTTACCTGTCACCCTAGACCCACTTCAATTTGCTTACCGCCCCAATAGATCCACAGACGATGCAATCGCCATCACACTGCACACTGCCCTATCCCATCTGGACAAGAGGAATACCTATGGCAGAATGCTGTTCATTGGACTATTGGAGCATTCAACACCATAGTACCCTCCAAGCTCATCATTAAGCTCAAGGCCCTGGGTCTGAACCCCGCCCTGTGCAATTGGGTCCTGGACTTCCTGACGGGCCGCCCCCGGGTGGTGAAGGTAGGAAACAACATCTCCACTTCGCTGATCCTCAACAAGGGTGCATGCTCAGCCCCCTCCTGTACTCCCTGTTCACCCATGACTGCGTAGCCACGCACACCTCCAACTCAATCATCAAGTTTTCAGTCGACACAACAGTAGTAGGCTTGATTACCAACAACGATGAGACCGCCTACAGGGAGGAGGTGAGGGCTCTGGGAATGTGGTGCCAGGAAAATAACCTCTCACTCAATGTCAACAAAACAAAGGAGATGATCGTGGACTTCAGGAAACAGCAGAGGGTGCACCCCTCTATCCACATCGACGGGACAGCAGTGGAGAAGGTGGAAAGTTTTAAGTTCCTCGGCGTACATATCACTGACAAACTGAAATGGTCCACCCACACAGACAGTGTGGTGAAGAAGGCGCAACAGCGTCTCTTCAACCTCAGGATGCTGAAGAAATTTGACCTGTCACCAAAACCCTCACAAACTTTTACAGATGCACAATTGAGAGCTTCCTGCCGGGTTGTACCACCGCCTGGTACGGCAACTGCACCACCCGCAACCGCAGGGCTCTCCAGAGGGTGGTGTGGTCTGCCGAACGCATTACCGGGGGAAAACTATCTGCTCTCCAGGACACCTACAGCACCCGATGTCACAGGAAGGCCAAAAAGATCATCAAGGACAACTACCACCCGAGCCACTGCCTGTTCACCCTGCTATCATCCAGAAGGCGAGGTCAGTACAGGTGCATCAAAGCTGGGATCGAGAGACTGAAAAACAGCTTCTATCTCAAGGTCATCAGACTGTTAAACAGCCATCACTAGCACAGAGAGGCTACTGCCTACATACAGACTTGAAAATCACTGGCCACTTTAATAAATGGAACACTAGTCACTTTAATAATGCCACTTTAATAATGTTTACATATCTTGCATTACCCATCTCATATGTATATACTGTATTCTATACTATCGTAATAATGTTTACATATCTTGCATTACCCATCTCATATGTATATACTGTATTCTATACTACAGTGGGGGAAAAAAGTATTTAGTCAGCCACCAATTGTGCAAGTTCTCCCACTTAAAAAGATGAGAGAGGCCTGTAATTTTCATCATAGGTACACGTCAACTATGACAGACAAAATGAGAATTTCTTTCTCCAGAAAATCACATTGTAGGATTTTTAATGAATTTATTTGCAAATTATGGTGGAAAATAATTATTTGGTCAATAACAAAAGTTTCTCAATACTTTGTTATATACCCTTTGTTGGCAATGACACAGTCAAACGTTTTCTGTAAGTCTTCACAAGGTTTTCACACACTGTTGCTGGTATTTTGGCCCATTCCTCCATGCAGATCTCCTCTAGAGTGGTGATGTTTTGGGGCTGTCGCTGGGCAACACGGACTTTCAACTCCCTCCAAAGATTTTCTATGGGGTTGAGATCTGGAGACTGGCTAGGCCACTCCAGGACCTTGAAATGCTTCTTACGAAGCCACTCCTTCGTTGCCCGGGCGGTGTGTTTGAGATCATTGTCATGCTGAAAGACCCAGCCACGTTTCATCTTCAATGCCCTTGCTGATGGAAGGAGGTTTTCACTCAAAATCTCACGATACATGGCCCCATTCATTCTTTCCTTTACACGGATCAGTCGTCCTGGTCCCTTTGCAGAAAAACAGCCCCAAAGCATGATGTTTCCACCCCCATGCTTCACAGTAGGTATGGTGTTCTTTGGATGCAACTCAGCATTCTTTGTCCTCCAAACACGACGAGTTGAGTTTTTACCAAAAAGTTCTATTTTGGTTTCATCTGACCATATGACATTCTCCCAATCCTCTTCTGAATCATCCAAATGCACTCTAGCAAACTTCAGACGGGCCTGGACATGTACTGGCTTAAGCAGGGGGACACGTCTGGCACTGCAGGATTTGAGTCCCTGGCGGCGTATTGTGTTACTGATGGTAGGCTTTGTTACTTTGGTCCCAGCTCTCTGCAGGTCATTCACTAGGTCCCCCCGTGTGGTTCTGGGATTTTTGCTCACCGTTCTTGTGACCATTTTGACCCCACGGGGTGAGATCTTGCGTGGAGCCCCAGATCGAGGGAGATTATCTGTGGTCTTGTATGTCTTCCATTTCCTAATAATTGCTCCCAGTTGATTTCTTCAAACCAAGCTGCTTACCTATTGCAGATTCAGTCTTCCCAGCCTGGTGCAGGTCTACAATTTTGTTTCTGGTGTCCTTTGACAGCTCTTTGGTCTTGGCCATAGTGGAGTTTGGAGTGTGACTGTTTGAGGTTGTAGACAGGTGTCTTTTATACTGATAAGTTCAAACAGGTGGCATTAATACAGGTAACGAGTGGAGGACAGAGGAGCCTCTTAAAGAAGAAGTTACAGGTCTGTGAGAGCCAGAAATCTTGCTTGTTTGTAGGTGACCAAATACTTATTTTCCACCATAATTTGCAAATAAATTCATAAAAAATCCTACAATGTGATTTTCTGGATTTCTTTTCCTCAATTTGTCTGTCATAGTTAACGTGTACCTATGATGAAAATTACAGGCCTCTCTCATCTTTTTAAGTGGGAGAACTTGCACAATTGGTGGCTGACTAAATACTTTTTTCCCCCCACTGTATCTATTGCATCTTAGCCTATGCCACTCGGATAATGAGAAAATCAAGAATACTCAAGTATTAGTTCAGTCTTATTTAGAGTTTTATGGCTCTAGTCTTAAGTTAAGTTTGAGTAATTGTTATGCTCCCCGCCTAGCCAATTAGAGTCTGGAAATGTAAGAGCCATAATGCAGGAAAGAGCATTTTGCTATTTTAAGTTATTACAGTATTATTATTTTTGTATATTTGCACATTTGTATAATGTTAACAGTTAGACCATTCCATTATGGATATTTGTATAGGACACCCCCTGTTAGAATTTTCCATTTATTTTAGCCTGCGTGACGTCATATCCCTGACATCCTTGCTTAGCTCATTAGGCAAGAAGAAGTCTATGGAGCAATACAGGTTTTTACCTTGTTAATTTTTTTTAAAGCAGGGTCTACAGCAGGGTCTAGAACAGGGTCTAGAACAGGGTCTACAGCAGGGTCTACAGCAGGGTCTACATTAGGGTCTACAGCAGGGTCTAGAACAGGGTCTACAGCAGGGTCTACAGCAGGGTCTACAGCAGGGTCTAGAACAGGGTCTACAGCAGGGTCTAGAACAGGGTCTACAGCAGGGTCTAGAACAGGGTCTACAGCAGGGTCTAGAACAGGGTCTAGAACAGGGTCTACAGCAGGGTCTACAGCAGGGTCTAGAACAGGGACTACAACAGGGTCTACAGCAGGGTCTAGAACAGGGTCTACAGCAGGGTATAGAACAGGGTCTACAGCAGGGTCTAGAACAGGGTCTACAGCAGGGTCTACAGCAGGGTCTAGAACAGGGTTTACAGCAGGGTCTAGAACAGGGTCTACAGCAGGGTCTAGAACAGGGTCCACAGCAGGGTCCACAGCAGGGTCTAGAAGAGGGTCTACAGCAGGGTCTAGAACAGGGTCTACAGCAGGGTCTAGAACAGGGTCTACAGCAGGGTCTAGATCAGGGTCTACAGCAGGGTCTACAGCAGGGTCTAGAACAGGGTCTACAGCAGGGTCTACAACAGGGTCTACAGCAGGGTCTACAGCAGGGTCTAGAACAGGGTCTACAACAGGGTCTACAACAGGGTCTAGAACAGGGTCTACAGCAGGGTCTACAGCAGGGTTTAGAACAGGATCTACAGCAGGGTCTAGAACAGGGTCTACAGCAGGGTCTAGAACAGGGTCTACAGCAGGGTCTAGAACAAGGTCTAGAACAGGGTCTAGAACAGGGTCTACAGCAGGGTCTAGAACAGGGTCTACAGCAGGGTCTACAGCAGGGTCTAGAACAGGGTCTAGAACAGGGTCTAGAACAGGGTCTAGAACATCGTCTACAGCAGGGTCTACAGCAGGGTCTAGAACAGGGTCTACAGCAGGGTCTAGAACAGGGTCTACAGCAGGGTCTAGAACAGGGGCTAGAACAGGGTCTACAGCAGGGTCTAGAACAGGGTCTAGAACAAGGTCTACAGCAGGGTCTAGAACAGGGTCTACAGCAGGGTCTAGAACAGAGTCTAGAACAGGGTCTACAGCAGGGTCTAGAACAGGGTATACAGCAGGGTCTACAGCAGGGTCTAGAACAGGGTATACAGCAGGGTCTACAGCAGGGTCTAGAACAGGGTCTACAGCAGGGTCTAGAACAGGGTCTAGAACAGGGACTACAACAGGGTCTACAGCAGGGTCTAGAACAGGGTCTACAGCAGGGTCTACAGCAGGGTCTAGAACAGGGTCTACAGCAGGGTCTACAGCAGGGTCTACAGCAGGGTCTACAGCAGGGTCTAGAACATGATCTACAGCAGGGTCTAGAACAGGGTCTACAGCAGGGTCTAGAACAGGGTCCACATCAGGGTCCACAGCAGGGTCTAGAACAGGGTCTACAGCAGGGTCTAGAACAGGGTCTACAGCAGGGTCTAGAACAGGGTCTACAGCAGGGTCTAGAACAGGGTCAACAGCAGGGTCTAGAACAGGGTCTAGAACAGGGTCTACAGCAGGGTCTAGAACAGGGTCTACAGCAGGGTCTACAGCAGGGTCTAGAACAGGGTCTAGAACAGGGTCTACAGCAGGGTCTAGAACAGGATCTACAGCAGGGTCTAGAACAGGGTCTACAGCAGGGTCTAGAACAGGGTCTACAGCAGGGTCTAGAACAGGGTCTACAGCAGGGTCTACAGCAGGGTCTAGAACAGGGTCTACAGCAGGGTCTAGAACAGGGTCTACAGCAGGGTCTAGAACAGGGTCTACAGCAGGGTCTAGAAGATTAAACAGAGAAAGCATCAAGGTTGTGCTGAGCGATTAGTGCTTTTTGAGGTCGGTTCGGTTTCGGTTTGAAGAAGAAGAAGGAGGAGGAGGAGGAGGAGGAGGAGGAGGAGGAGAATAAGTTATTCTGTCTCTTCTGTAGCAGGCGTAAAAGAAACACAGACCGGACCAATAGATTCGCAATGGATTATGGTCATTGTAGATAATTACCACGTTTTATGGCTAAACTATGTAGAATATTGGCCTGTTGGAAACTCCAACTCCCTACTACATCACACAGTTCAGGCTGGGTCTGATTGATCTCTAGAGAAACAATGTGTGCATTGAGCTCACAGAAGGAAAAAAATAAATAATGAAATGGAATTCAAACAATTGAACCAGACCTGGGTGAATTAGTTGTTTAAAAACCGAAAAATAACCAAAAGTTCGGTTAATCGCTCATTACAATGTAATGAGTTAATGTTTTCAAAAACTTCTACAAAATAAATAACGGAAAAGTGGTGCGTGCCTATGTATTCAGCCCCTTTGCTATGAAGCCCCTAAATAAGATCTGGTGCAACCAATTACCTTCAGAAGTCACATAATTAGTTAAATAAAGTCCACCTGTGTGCAATCTAAGTGTCACATGATCTCAGTATATATACACCTGTTCTGAAAGGCCCCAGAGTCTGCAACACCACTAAGCAAGGGGCACCACCAAGCAAGCAGCACCATGAAGACCAAGGAGCTCTCCAAACAGGTCAGGGACAAAGTTGTGGAGAAGTACAGATCAGGGTTGGGTTATAAAAACAATATCTGAAACTTTGAACATTTTTTTTTTTTTTTTTTTTTTTTTATGCCATTTAGCAGACGCTTTTTATCCAAAGCGACTTACAGTCATGTGCGCATACATTTTTACGTATGGGTGGTCCCAGGGATCGAACCCACTACCCTGGCGTTACAAGCGCCATGCTCTACCAATTTTTTTGAGAAATGTCCTCTGGTCTCATGAAACAAAAATATAACTGTTTGGCCATAATGACCATCATTATGTTTGGAGGAAAAAGGGGGACGCTTGCAAGCCGAAGAACACCATCCCAACCGTGAAGCACGGGGGTGGCATCATCATGCTGTGGGGGTGCTTTGCTGCAGGAGGAACTGGTGCACTTCACAAAATAGATGGCATCATGAGGAAGGAAAATTATGTGGAGATATTGAAGCAACATCTCAAGACATCAGTCAGGAAGTTAAAGCTTGGTCGCAAATGGGTCTTCCAAATGGACAATGACCCCAAGCATATTTCCAGAGTTGTGGCAAAATGGCTTAAGGACAACAAAGTCAAGGTATTGGAGTGGCCATCACAAAGCCCTGACCTCAATCCTATAGAAAATGTGTGGGAAGAACTGAAAAACCGTGTGCAAGCAAGGAGGCCTGCAAACCTGACTCAGTTACACCAGCTCTGTCAGGAGGAATGGGCCAAAATTCACCCAACTTATTGTGGGAAGCTTGTGGAAGGCTACCTGAAACGTTTGACCCAAGTTAAACAATTTAAAGGCAATGCTACCAAATACTAATTGAGTGCATGTAAACTTCTGACCCACTGGGAATGTGATGAAATAAATAAAAGCTGAAATAAATCACTCTCTACTATTATTCTGACATTTCACATTCTTGAAAAACTGAGTTTAAATGTATTTGGCTAAGGTGTAGGTCAACTTCCGACTTCAACTGTATATAGCTTGTTCACAGTTTCCCCTCCAAATAGGCCTCCAAGGAAACTTGATGTATCGCGATGACGCGGGGTTCTGTACGCAGCGCAGTACCTTCCACAAAACGCTTTACTTGACAAAAAGACACGTCAGCACCACACCCTCCCCGTTCAACCCTAACGACAGCGCGCACTCTATCACTCGTCAACTCCTCCTCTCCTCCACTTCTCCACGCCTCCTCTCCTCCACTCCTCCACTTCTCCAGCCCTTCTATCTTCCACCCCTCCTCTCCTCCGCTCTTCCAACCTCCACCCCTCTCTCCCCTCTCCACCCCTCTCTCCCCTCTCCACCCCCAACCCCCCTCCACCCCTCTCTCCCCCCTCCACCCCTCTCCCCCCCCCCCCCCCCTCCACCCCCCCTCCACCCCTTGACTGACAGCACCCCAGCACAGTTTCTTCACTTCACTCTTCAGACAAGGGTTACACAACACAGGAGGAGGAAGAGCGAGGATATGAGAAGTGTGCATGCCTGCGTGTGTGTATGCCTGCGTGTGTGCATGCCTGCGTGTGTGCATGCCTGCGTGTGTGTATGTATGTGTTTATGTGTCTGTACAGTATATGTGTAGGACGGGACGGGACGGGACGGGACGGGACAGGACGGGACAGGACAGGCAGGGACAGGACAGGACAGGACAGGACGGGACAGGACAGGACGGGACAGGACAGGACGGGACAGGCAGGGTCAGGACAGGACGGGACAGGACAGGACGGGACGGGACAGGACGGGACAGGACAGGACAGGACAGGCAGGGTCAGGACAGGACGGGACAGGACAGGACGGGACAGGACAGGACAGGACGGGACAGGACAGGACGGGACAGGACAGGTCAGGTCAGGACGGGACGGGACAGGACGGGACAGGACAGGACAGGCAGGGTCAGGACAGGATGGGACAGGACAGGACAGGACAGGCAGGGTCAGGACAGGACGGGACAGGTCAGGACGGGACAGGACAGGCAGGGTCAGGACAGGACAGGACAGGACGGGACGGGACAGGACGGGACAGGACAGGCAGGGTCAGAAGAATCCACGGAAAGCTTTACTCTCCCTCAGGAAGCAGACCCAGAACACGGGGTCTGAATGGGCCTGCGGAGTGGCTGTGTGTCTGTGTGTGTGTGTGTGTGTGTATATCTGTGTGTGTGTGTGTGTTTGTACTCTTGGGGCGGCAGTCAGAGAGAGAGAGAGAGAGAGAGCCCATACAGGTCAGTGGTTTTCCTCTTAAAGACCCAGTGCATTTCTGTTTTTCCTGTGTTTTGTATCATATTCTACAACAGCTGATGAAACTAACACTGTAAAAGTTTATTTTTATTCGATCAGTGTTATTTCCTGATAGTTGCTGGTTGAAAATACAATCTACACAGGACCTTCTATTCAGCTTGTTTGCATGGACAGGAGTTTCGGTTCACCTGGTGATATCACCAGGCGATAAATTGGTTAATAGTCCAATAACGCAAATGCATTCCAAACTTCTCTGCTAATAACTGCTAGTTTCAAGATACTTGAACAATATTTAACTCACACCACATGGAAACATTTCATAAGTAAACACTAAGGCTAGTAGCTTGGATAATGTGTGGCCACCTTCCTCCCAAGGTCAGGGGGTGGAAATTAGGTAATTATAAAAGGTAAATATGGAAGGACAGAGGGACAGAGAGACAGATGTACTGACAGAATTACAGGCTAAAATTGACATACATACACAAGCAGGAGAGACAGGACGAAAGTAACACGGGACGAAAGTAACATGGCTATTTTCTCAGATAAGACAGAAGCTACAATGACGTAGTGAAATCAGTATATTCCTAATGCAAAGGATGACCTCCCTGCAACAAAAAAAAATCTCCCAGTCCGACCATGTTTTTTTTCGCAAGTTATCAACAAAAAGTGGTTTTGAGCGATGTAAGTAAAAATAAAAAATAAACGGACCCGGAAGTGTTTTTTGGGTTGTAGAGCTGTGTTTAGTTGTTTAAGGTTCCAAACGTGTCATTTCCTTAACCCTTCTAGTGACTAAATGACAGCAATAGGTTTCAAGTATCATGCCAGCTAGTCTTGGGTGTCGTTAGCCTGGGAGAACGTTACAGGAGAGACGGGTGGAACCGAACGTAACAGAATGTAAACTGATGACCTGGAATGAAAAAAGGACAGGCCATTGTCTCCTCTAGATCTTAATGCTTTTATATTGTTCGCAAAATATCAACAAGTCACTGAATGTTTGAAAATTAGGCATCATTATGTGACATCATTAGAATTATGCCTTAAATAGTTGACTTGATGGATCAGCTTCTCACAAGCTTTTATCATCAGGTTTAGTGGTTAAATGTTGTTTATATATATATATATGGCTAAACTGGCTGCTGGCTCCTCCTCCTTCTGAAACTCTGGCTCTGATAGGTCCTCCATCACGCTCATCACAGACTCTTGGTGGGCCGGCCTCTCAGCCTGAAGAACACACGTTATGAAAAGCCATAAACACCAAGTCTACACTGAGTGTAGAAAACATCAAGGACAGACTGACCAGGTGAATCCAGGTTAAAGCCATGATCCCTTATTGATGTCACCAGAGGAGGAAGGGGAGGACCATACTCCTCAGTGAATTTCATTTTTATTTTATTTTATTTAAAACATTGAACAAGTTATCATTTTTAGATAAAACTATACTAAATATATTAACGTCACCAAATAATTGATTAAAACACCTTGTCTTGCAATGAAGGTCTACAGTAGTCTCAACAGCACTCTGCAGGGTAGCACTTGTATTTATGAGAGGTATTGACATGTTGAATGTACCGAGCTGTCTGTTTGAACTACAGGCACACAGCTCGGTCACCGATGCATACCCCACAAGACATGCCACCAGAGGTCTCTTCACAGTCCCCAAGTCCAGAACAGACTATGGGAGGCGCACAGTACTACATAGAGCCATGACTACATGGAACTCTATTCCACATCAGGTAACTGATGCAAGCAGTAGAATCAGATTTAAAAAACAGGTAAAAATACACCTTATGGAACAGCGGGGACAGTGAAGCAACACAAACATAGACACAGACATACACACACACACGATAACATGGATTTTGTATTGTATATATGTGGTAGTGGTGGAGTAGGGGCCTGAGGGCACAGGTGTGTTGTGAAATCTGTGAATGTATTGTAATGTTTTTAAAATTGTATGAACTGCCTTAATTTTGCTGGACCCCAGGAAGAGTAACTGCTGCCTTGGCTAATGGGGATTCATAATAAATACAAATACAAATACACCTTGGTGTAGCCGGAGGACAGCTAGCTTCCGTTCTCCTCTTGGTACATTGACTTCAATACAAAACCTAGGAGGCTCTTGGTTCTCACCCCCTTCCATAGACTTACACAGTATTTATGACAACTTCCGGAGGACGTCCTCCAACCAATCAGAGCTCTTGCAGCATGAACTGACATGTCCACCAAATCAAATGATCAGAGAATCAATCTAGTACTGAACGCATAAGCTACAGCTAGCTAGCACTGCAGTGCATAAAATGTGGTGAATAGTTGACTCAAAGAGAGAGAAAGACATTAGTTGAACAGTTTTCAACAAATTAATTTCTTCAAAAATGAAGGAGAAGCAAGAGAGAGAGAGAGAGAGAGAGAGAGATTTCGTCATTTTTTTTCACTTACTTAGCTAGCAAATGCAGCTGGCTAGTTTAGTTACTCAAACACCCTGCTCAAACAGAGGGATGCTATGTTAGCTAGCTGGCTATGACTATCCAACACAACACTGGAACTCTTCCAAGTCAAGGTAAACTTTTGGTTTTATTAATTTATTGCCACCGGGGCCCGCCGGTCTAACTGCTTACTGACCATACACTGTAACGTTACTGCATGATTGTAGCGGGATTACTAACGCATTAGTTCTATCAGCTATGTTGACTAGGACGTTACTTTAGCTAATATGGGGACAACGATATAGGCTGTGTGTAGCGGTTATGATATGATCATTTGGCTTGGAAAGGTTTTTTTCGCCTGGTGACATACAGCTGATGTGTTGTTCATTGAAGTCCACAAGCGAAGGGAAAAGGTGAGATGAAGAGAGTGCATAGAAGCAAGAAGGACTACAACGTGGCTGCTATGAAAGTGAACTGTGTTTATGCGTGATCAGGGGGTGTATTCATTCCGCCGATTCTGTTGAAAAAGTAAGCGAAACGGGAATAAAAGTACCTGAATTTGTCCAATAGAAACTCTCGTTTGCAACTGTTGGACTAATGATTACACCCCAGATCAGCTAGATGCAGGCAAGGCGGTATTGAACGTGTCACTGCCTGTCCATGTGTCACTGTCTGTCATCTCAAATGTGTCTCTCGACCTCTGTGCACCTACTTTGTAAACTTTCATTAATAGGCTAGGTTGTAGCAACCTCATGATGGGTATAGGGGAAATGTGAGTATTTATGTAGTAGCCTAAACCTATCGATGTTACAGTGAGCTGGGTGAATGGAATATGAATGACAGTCATCCAATATGCTGTAATAGAAATAAGGTCACGCTCATGAATAAAAAAAATGTGTCCTCCCTCATCATAAACAGCACTGACCGCCACTGGTGTAGATGAAGGGGAGTAGGTGCCAGGCGCACCGGTTTGAGTGTGTCAAGAACTGCAATGCTGCTGTGTTTTTCACGCTCAACAGTTTCCCGTATGTATCAAAAATGGTCCACCACTCAAAGGACATCCAGCCAACTTGACACAACTGTGGGAAGCATTGGAGTCAACAAGGGCCAGCATCCCTGTGGAACACTTTCGACACCTTGTAGAGTCCATGCCCCGAGGGCAAAAGGGGGTGCAACTCAATATTAGGGAGGTATATATCTTTATGATTCGGGGGGGTCAATTACCTTGTGTCAAGCCATGGAAATGTGATGAGCTTGATGAGTTTGCCATTTGCGAAGATAATTAAAACGTTTATTCTATCAAGACACGAGGAGCGCGCATGGCAAGAACAGCTGGAGCACCTGATTGGTGCTAAGCATGAATAGTCATTGAAAATGGTGAAAAACATCATTCCCATTAAAGTGAGATGAGAAAATTATGGTTATTCTGTGATCCATTTTAGTCTGATTAATATTGCAAGGCAAAATATTGTGGTTGTGCAACATTGCGATGTTGACGCATGGTTCATTTCCATACATTTCTAACCTATAGTATTAATTATGTCTGACAGTACATTTGTTGAAAGTAAAGAGCATTGTGTAAACAGAAACCAGAAACAAGGAGATCAAATAGATACTGTTACTCCCACCCCAAAGCTGTTACTCCCACCCCAAGGCTGTTACTCCCACCCCAAGGCTGTTACTCCCACCCCAAGGCTGTTACTCCCACCCCAAGGCTGTTACTCCCACCCCAAGGCTGTTACTCCCACCCCAAGGCTGTTACTCCCACCCCAAGGCTGTTACTCCCACCCCAAAGCTGTTACTCCCACCCCAAGGCTGTTACTCCCACCCCAAGGCTGTTACTCCCATCCCAAGGCTGCGTCTCTCCAACAGAACAAAGGAGAGGTTGGAGAGAGAGACTAGCTCCTTGTTGTTCCATAGTATTGGCAACTAAGAAGAAGGACATTGTGACCTCTTGTGGACAATCTGAGCCTTACATCTAAGGCCCATCCAAAAGAGAAGGCCCAATCGACCCCTTTCCACAAAGGCCTGGGTCCAACAGAGATACACGTCGAAGACCTCCAACATGTAAATACATGCATTACTTCTTACCAAACGGGCGGCAGTTCGGGGCAAGGTATTAGGATTACTGTGAACGTACTTCCATGTGTATCCGAGGTCTCTCTCTCTCTCTCTCTCTCTCTCTCTCTCTCTCTCATTGTGTTAGTCTGCTAGGGACCCGTTTTCATCGTATTACGTTTCTAATCCCTAACCTGTGTTTGTATCTTGTGTTATCATTTTAATTAGTTAGTAAATAAATAATTAAATCAATTTGTGTGGTACAGAATGATAAGTAAGACCCGGGTTCGTGCAGACTTAAATAGTCTATTACTTTCAGAAAGAGACTGATATGAGGTAAATGATTAATATATGACTGTTAAATGATAAGAGATATCTTTAGAGTTAATTCGGGAAACGGTAACTCGTTAAACAACTTTTCCCGTGGTGCCCCAAATTCCTAATGAGTTAATTGTTACATGATTAATTTAATCTAGTAACAATTAAATATAGTAGGTAATTATTCAATAAATAATAGTTATCACAATAATGAAAGTTACGACAGCTGTTAGACCCCAAGGCTGTTACTCCCGCCCCGCCGGAGGGTACAAAAGTAACGTTGCGCTAGTTCTGTTCTTGGTCTATTTAATTTCAACTGACTTACCCTGCTCTGATGAATGTCGACTGACTGAAAGCTCAGCCACAATTAAAGAAATGTGCATCTGTCTGGAAGTGTGAGGATACCTTTTCCTGTTCCTCCAGTTTTGCCTTCAGCACCTTCACAAATCAGTTCTGGGTAGATTCTGCCTATTAACTCATTTACCTTAGAAATGGAATTACAGCTGCTAATGGTAGAGTAATATATAAGATGTTTGCTAATGGTAGAGGACATATATAAGTTGTTTGCTAATGGTAGAGGACATATATAAGTTGTTTGCTAATAGCAGAGGACAGATATAAGTTGTTTGCTAATGGTAGAGTAATATATACGTTGTTTGCTAATGGTAGAAGACATATATAATTTGTTTGTCATAAAATATGGTGTTTCTAGCTCTATCGATCTCTACTTAATTTGGGAAAAAACAGTGTTGCTTTCGTCCAGGTTCTCCCCTAATACAGGTGGTTGGGCAGCCACACTTGTGTAATGAGTAACTTTGCCTGAGACCTGAAGACTTGCTCGCCTAGAGAAACATTAACCTGGAGACCCAGGTTCTGAATCCAGCCGGTCACACAACTCCGGTGTACACAGGTATGGAAAAGGTCATCTTGTTCACCAACCGTCTCTCTCTCTCTCTCTCTCTGAGCCTGGGGACAATTTTAATGTGAGGTGTTTCAGCTATGGTAAGGTCACGCTGGCATGACCAGACCCTTATTTACCTGTTGGGGAGTAGTGATCTACATACAGTTCAACTAGCAAGTTAACAACATTTTGCAATAGCTTGGTGGTAGCTGGTGTAGCTAACTACTGGAACTACATTTTTTTACATTTTTTACATTTTAGTCATTTTAGCAGACGCTCTTATCCAGAGCAACTTACAGTTAGTGAATGCATACATTATTTTAATTTTCATACTGGCCCCCCGTGGGAATTGAACCCACAACCCTGGCATTGCAAACGCCATGCTCTACCAACTGAGCTACATCCCTGCCGGCCATTCCCTCCCCTGGACGATGCTGGACCAATTGTGCACCGCCCCATGGGTCTCCCGGTCACGGCCGGCTGCGACAGAGCCTGGATTCGAACCAGGATCTCTAGTGGCACAGCTAGCACTGCGATGCAGTGCCTTAGACCACTGCGCCACTCGGGAGACTACACACTGCTTTTTATTTTTGCTACAATAAAATTAAATATGGGTGAAATAGGCAAGACATTCCTTAGTCTTTCGGCATCAGACCTGCCTGATTTTCACTTGAAACATCGTTTTTGTGTTTAACAGGCTAAATAACACATTCTGTTAACATATCACCCCAAAGTAATCTGTTCTTGCAATTTGCAGTCCATGACATTTCAGATTTACATATGATAATTTTTCACGAAGTAGTTTCAGATGTAGTGAACTACTTTTTTTTAAGTAACTAGTTAAGTAAACTATGTAGCTTTAGTGTAGCTTAACTTCGTCCAGCTTGGTAAACTCTATTTTCAGAGTAGCTTCCCCAACACTGACTGTTTGACTTGTTTCCTGTGGGTCAATGGCCTTCTTTGACTGCAAACTCCAAACACATGTACCAAATACTGTGCCTGTGACCTTAGTCATGTGCTGCGGAGGTCACTTACGGCTCTCTCTCTCTCTCCCCTCTCTCCCCTCTCTCCCTTCCTCCCTCCTGTTTTGTCTACCTCAGGAGGTGTGTCGGACCAGTACAGAGACAGGAAATGAGACAAGCCCCCTTCAGAAGAGAGGGGGGGGGGGGGCGATAGAATTATGGGGACTGTCTGGTCTATCGCCTCTGGTAGACACGTCTACAGTGTCGACATGATTTCAAATCCGGCCTTCTGCCCTTTGACATAACCTCTCTCTATCTCTTCCCATCTCAATATGTAAAAAAAAATTAATAGTACTTTTTTTTTTTTTTTTTTTTTAAAGGCAGCTAGACCTTTCTCCATTCACACACCATACCTTTTGGGTACACACTTTACTTGACACCAAGTGTCAATAACATGTTATGACACAGTCATAACCAAGAAATAATATTTCATAACGAACTGACATAACTTGTCGTAACCTGTCATAATATGTTCATAACGCTATCATGACCCATATATACCTGTTGTGACATAGATTGCTTTATTTTATGGCTGGTTATGACACCTAAATAAGAGTGTCAAAACCCACATTTATTCAAATTCGTTTTTTCCCTGTTAAGAAGTTTCCTTTAGTTTGAACGTTTTGTTTCTTAAATCCTTTGTTGTTGTTGTAATGAATTCTTTACAGTCATGTTTTTTTTCATATTTTAAATAACTTGTAGAAAATACACTTTATGACACTGTCATGAAGCATTATGACCATCATAATCATATAAGCCAGATGGGCCTATCACCTACAGGCCTTTACATCAGTCATCAGTCAATAAGATGGTGTCTTGTCCTGCTCCTGAAATCTGCTCCTGTATTCATCCCAGTCATCAGCAACAGATCATCGGGGTAGGTGCATGTCTGACATCAATGTGTGCGCAATTACAATGATAATTGAATATGGTCAATTTAAATAAAAAAAGATATAACATAAACATACTGCTGACACTTCGCTAGCACTTCTGTGCTATAGAATGGTACATTTTAATTTATTAAAATGTCTTTCCTATGACAGGCTCTGATAAGAAAGGTGAAAGCAATATGCTTGGCTTAGTCTGTTGCTGATCTCTTCTCTCTGTCACGTAACACACACACACACACACACACACACACACACACACACACACAGAGAGAGAGACAAAGACACACTCAGACACAGCCGACACTAGCTACGGAGTGCACCCTATTCCCTATGGGCCTTGGTTAAGGTAGTGCACTATGAAGGGAACAGGGTGACGTTTGGGATGCATCCTTGGCCTCAATAAGCATTTTCTCTTCAACAAATTGAATGAGGAAGGAGAGAGAGAGAGAGAGAGAGAGAGAGAGAGAGAGAGAGAGAGAGAGAGAGAGAGAAGAGAGAGAGAGAGAGAGAGAGAGAGAGAGAGAGAGAGAGAGAGAGAGAGAGAGAGAGAGAGAGAGATGAGAGAGAAGAGAGAGAGAGAGAGAGAGAGAGAGAGAGAGAGAGAGAGAGAGAGAGAGAGAGAGAGAGAGAGAGAGAGAGAAAAAGAGAGAGAGAGAGGAGAGAGAGAGAGAGAGAAAGAAAATGCTGACTCTTTATTTCCCGTTCCTCAGTTCGTGTGAGAGGGGTGTGGTGCCAAGGCCATTATCATTATTGTTATTATTAGAAAACGTGTGTGTGTTTAACCGCAGAGGGACATAGCATCGTAACCCTTTCCTAGCCAAAACAAAGAGGGCGGGACACACAGAGAGGGGGTGTGGTGGGTGGGACACACACACATTAGGGTTGATGTCTAAATCTGTCGCTCAGGGTGGGGACAGACAGCCCCTCTCAGTTTGGAGAGCAGGGTGGAGACAGACAGCCCCTCTCAGTATGGAGAACAGGGTGGAGCCAGACAGCCCCTCTCAGTATGGAGAGCAGGGTGGAGCCAGACAGCCCCTCTCAGTATGGAGAGCAGGGTGGAGCCAGACAGCCCCTCTCAGTTTGGAGAGCAGGGTGGAGCCAGACAGCCCCTCTCAGTATGGAGAGCAGGGTGGAGCCAGACAGCCCCTCTCAGTATGGAGAGCAGGGTGGAGCCAGACAGCCCCTCTCAGTATGGAGAGCAGGGTGGAGCCAGACAGCCCCTCTCAGTATGGAGAGCAGGGTGGAGACAGACAGCCCCTCTCAGTATGGAGAGCAGTTCACAATGCATGTAGACCTATCATCTCACCATGGTAACAATGCATGTAGACCTATCATCTCACCATGGTAACAATGCATGGAGACCTATCATCTCACCATGGTAATGCATGTAGACCTATCATCTCACCATGGTAACAATGCACGTAGACCTATCATCTCACCATGGTAACAATGCATGGAGACCTATCATCTCACCATGGTTACAATGCATGTAGACCTATCATCTCACCATGGTAACAATGCATGTAGACCTATCATCTCACCATGGTAACATAGTCTCCTGAGTGGCGCAGTGGTCTAAGGCACTGCATCGCAGTGCTAACTGTGCCACTAGAGATCCTGGTTCGAATCCAGGCTCTGTCGCAGCCGGCCGTGACCGGGAGACTCATGGGCGGCGCACAATTGGCCCAGCGTCGTCCGGGGTAGGGGAGGGAATGGCCGGCAGGGATGTAGCTCAGTTGATAGAACATGGCGTTTGCAATGCCAGGGTTGTGGGTTTGATTCCCACGGGGGGCCAGTATAAAAAATAAAAAATAATAAAAAAATTCACTAACTGTAAGTCGCTCTGGATAAGAGCGTCTGCTAAATGACTAAAATGTAAATGTAATGTAACAATGCATGTAGACCTATCATCTCACCATGGTAACAATGCATGTAGACCTATCATCTCACCATGGTAACAATGCATGTAGACCTATCATCTCACCATGGTAACAATGCATGTAGACCTATCATCTCACCATGGTCACGTTGTTTCTTGTGACAGGTAGGCCTGCATTTGCTGCAGCATAGCCTATGCTACATTATTATAAAGACCGAATGAGCGTCTAATTTACCCATCTCCATCTGGCTTTCGGGGTTGACCTTGTTTTATTTAATTGTATAGATGATTTTTGTTTTTAATTGCAGGTGCAGAGTTTTAAAAACAGCTTATCATTAGAATATCGTTGTTTTTAAAACACGTGAGCATTCTATCAGTCTTTCTCTCTCTCCATCGACTCCATTCAAATTGCATCCAAAATAGATGATCCTGTTCTAGATTGATATATAGCCCTATATATAGATGTCCTAGACTACCTCTTTCAGGTAATACATTCACTGCTGTATTAACCTTATATTAAGCTAATTAAGAAGAAGGCGCCGACAGACTTGGCAGCTCTGCTTCTAGCTCCTAAGCAACTTTGCAGTATTTTACATTATTAGCCCAGAATGTTTTTTTTTTTTGTTATTACATACAGCCGGAAATAACTTTTGGATTTCAGAGTGGTGATAACTCACCAGCATTACGGCCAGGAATACGACCCGATGAGACAGGAAGGCCAAAAAGATCATCAAGGACATCAACCACCCGAGCCACTGCCTGTTCACCCCCGCTATCATCCAGAAGGCGAGGTCAGTACAGGTGCATCAAAGCTGGGACCGAGAGACTGAAAAACAGTTATCTCAAGGCCATCAGACTGTTAAACAGCCATCACTAGCCGGCTACCATCCGGTTACTCAACCCTGCACCTTAGAGGCGACTACCCTATGTACACAGACATGGAATCACTGGTCCTTTAATAATGGAACACTAGTCACTTTAATAATGTTTACATACTGCTTTACTCATCTCATATGTATATACTGTATTCTATTCTACTTTATTTTAGTCAATGCCACTCCGACGTTGCTCATCCAAATATTTATATATTTCTTAATTCCATTCTTTTACTTTTAGATTAGTGTGTATTGTTGTGAATTGTTAGATATTACTGCACTGTTGGAGCTAGGAACAGAAGCATTTCACTACACCTGCAATAACATCTGCTAAATATGTGTATGTGACCATTTAATTTTGATTTGATTTAATGATGGGTGATTATCACAAGACGCAGGCCTCCTTATTGTCCCTAGAATTTCTAAGCAAACAGCTGGAGGCAGGGCTTTCTCCTATAGAGCTCCATTTTTATGGAATGGTCTGCCTAACCCTGTGAGAGACGCAGACTCGGTCTCAACCTTTAAGTTTTACTGAAGACTCATCTCTTCAGTAGGTCCTATGATTGAGTGTAGTCTGGCCCAGGGGTGTGAAGGTGAACGGCAAGGCACTGGAGTGACCAACCCCACTTGCTGTCTCTGCCTGGCCGGCTCCCGTCTCTCCACTGGGATTCTCTGCCTCTGTCCCTATTACGGGGGGCTGAGTCACTGACTTGCTCGTGCTCTCCCATCCTTCCTGTCCTCGGGCTCGTGCGGTGGGGGAAAGGCTATACTCGGCCTGGTCTCAGGATCTGTTGATATCCCTCTGGTGGTGTGGGGGCTGTGCCTTGGCAAAGTGGGTGGGGTTATGTCCTGCCTGGTTGGCCCTGTCCGGGGGTAACTTTGGACAGGGCCACAGTGTCCCCCGACCACCCCTGTCTCAGTCCCCAGTACACAGTGCATTCGGAAAAGTATTCAGACCCCTTAACTTTTTCCACATTATGTTACATTACAGCCTTATTCTAAAATGGGTTAAAGTAATTGTTTTCGTCATCAATCTACACACAATACCATTGTACATTATACAATACCATAGTGACAAAGCGAAAACAGGTTTTTAGACATGTTTGATAATTTATTCAAACAATTAAGAAACGGAAATACCTTATTTACATAAGTATTGAGACCCTTTGTTATGAGACTCGAAATTTAGCTCAGGTGCATCTTGTTTCCATTGATCATCCTTGAGATGTTTCTACAACTTGATTGGAGTCCATCTGTGGTAAATTCAGTTGATTGGACATGATTTGGAAAGGCACACACCTGTGTATATAAGGTCCCACAGTTGACAGTGCATGTCAGAGCAAAAACTAAGCCATGAGGTAAAAGGACTTGTCCATAGAGCTCAGAGACAGGATTGTGTCGAGGCACAGATCTGGGGAAGGGTACCAAAAAATTTCTGCAGCATTGAAGGTCCCCAAGAACCAAGTGGCCTCCATCATTCTTAAATGGAAGAAGTTTGGAACCACCAAGACTCTTCCTAGAGCTGGCCGCCCGGCCAAACTGAGCAATCGGGGGAGAAGGGCCTTGGTCAGGGAGGTGACCAAGAACCTGATGGTCACTCTGACAGAGCTCCAGAGTTACTCTGTGGAGATGGGAGAACCTTCCAGAAGGACAACCATCTCTGCAGCATTCCACCAATTAGGCCTTTATGGTAGAGTGGCCAGATGGAAGCCACTCCTCAGTAAAAGGCACATGACAGACCGCTTGGAGTTTGCCAAAAGGCACCTAAAGGACTCTCAGACCATGAGAAACAAGATTCTCTGGTCTGATGAAACCAAGATTGAACTCTTTGGCCTGAATGCCAAGTGTCACGTCTGGAGGAAACCTGGCACCATCCCTACGGTGAAGCATGGTGGTGGCAGCATCATGCTGTGGGATGTTTTTCAGCGGCAGGGACTGGGAGACTAGTCAGGATCGAGGGAAAGATGAACGGAGCAAAGTACAGAGAGATCCTTGATGAAAACCTACTCCAGAGCGCTCAGGACCTCAGACTGTGGTGAAGGTTCACCTTCCAACAGGACAACGACCCTAAGCACACAGCCAAGACAACGCAGGAGTGGCTTCGGGACAAGTCTCTGAATGTCCTTGAGTGGCCCAGCCAGAGCCTGGACTCGAACATCTCTGGAGAGACCTGAAAATAGCTGTGCAGCGACGCTCCCCATCCAACCTGACAGAGGTTGAGAGGATCTGCAGAGAAGAATGGGAGAAACTCCCAAATACAGGTGTGCCAAGCTTGCAGCGTCATACCCAAGAAGACTCGAGGCTGTAATCGCTGCCAAAGGTGCTTCAACAAAGTACTGAGTAAAGGGTCTGAATAATTATGTAAATGTAATATTTCCGTTTTCAAAAACCAGTTTTTGCTTTTTCAATTTAATACATTTTAGAATAAGGCTGTAACGTAACAACATGTGGAAAAAGTGAACGGGTCTGAATACTTTCCGCATGCACTGTATGGGCCATACCTTTTAGAATGAATCAGTTGACAGCTGTGGGGAGGATGTGGTTTACATGTGTTTCATACCATTCCATTCCATTGACTCCATTCCAGCCATTATTATGAGCCGTCCTCCCCTCAGCAGCCTCCGCTGGTTGACAGTGTGAGGGCCACACCTTTCTGTGGTCCTCTGGTCCTCTGGTCCTCTGTAACTCAGCTGGTAGAGCACGGCGCTTGTAACGCCAGGGTAGTGGGTTCGATCCCCGGGACCACCCATACACATAAATGTATGCACGCATGACTGTAAGTCGCTTTGGATAAAAGCGTCTGCTAAATGGCATATTATTATTATTATATTATTTCTAATTTGATGGTGCATAGTGTGTGTGCCAGATCTGTGCCGGACCTTTTTAATCTGATGGTGATGCAGTATGTATGCCAGTTTTGGGCTGGGGACCGTGGCGGCACCAAAATAATTTTGCTATCTGGGTAGCATTTGTTGTTGAATTACTAAATTTAAATATGAGTTTCTATATTATTTTCATTTACATGTACATTGAAGTGGTATTTGCAGTTGTCACTTTGACAATGAACACACCCTGAAGCAGTGAATGGTGTTTGATACCACCTTATTATCTAGGACTACAGCGGAGAGTAGGATGCTTTGATCAGTTGTATTACTAGGACTACAGCGGAGAGTAGGATGCTTTGATCAGTTGTATTACTAGGACTACAGCGGAGAGTAGGATGCTTTGATCAGTTGTATTAATAGGACTACAGCGGAGAGTAGGATGCTTTGATCAGTTGTATTACTAGGACTACAGCGGAGAGTAGGCTGCTTTGATCAGTTGTATTACTAGGACTACAGCGGAGAGTAGGATGCTTTGATCAGTTGTATTACTAGGACTACAGCGGAGAGTAGGATGCTTTGATCAGTTGTATTACTAGGACTACAGCGGAGAGTAGGATGCTTTGATCAGTTGTATTAATAGGACTACAGCGGAGAGTAGGATGCTTTGATCAGTTGTATTACTAGGACTACAGCGGAGAGTAGGCTGCTTTGATCAGTTGTATTACTAGGACTACAGCGGAGAGTAGGATGCTTTGATCAGTTGTATTACTAGGACTACAGCGGAGAGTAGGATGCTTTGATCAGTTGTATTACTAGGACTACAGCGGAGAGTAGGCTGCTTTGATCAGTTGTATTACTAGGACTACAGCGGAGAGTAGGCTGCTTTGATCAGTTGTATTACTAGGACTACAGCGGAGAGTAGGCTGCTTTGATCAGTTGTATTACTAGGACTACAGCGGAGAGTAGGATGCTTTGATCAGTTGTATTACTAGGACTACAGCGGAGAGTAGGATGCTTTGATCAGTTGTATTACTAGGACTACAGCGGAGAGTAGGATGCTTTGATCAGTTGATTAACAGGTGTACTGCAGAACGATGAACGGCTCACCAACGTTTTTAGTTATGTATGATTTATCGTTATAGTCCTTGGTGTGGATGGCCTTTTAGGCTACATTATTGCTAAAAATACTAAATGTTTCTGTTTCTGATCAGTGATTGATGAGCAAACGAATAGATGACCTCCTCCATTTATTTGCCAGAAACCGATTAACCAAATAGCCTATACAGATGGAGGTTCAGTGAAACAAAATCACATTGATTATCAGACAAGTCAGTGACGTCACAGGCTGTTGGTCGGGAGGAGGGATATTAAGCCACTGCTGGCCTCTGAAGCTGAGCAGGGTCGGTCCTGGTCGGTCCCTGGATGGGAGACCAGATGCTGCTGGAAGTGGTGTCGGAGAGTCAGTGGGAGGCACTCTTTCCTCTGGTCCCAAAAACAATATCAATGCCCCAGGGCAGCGATTGGGGACACTGCCCTGTGTAATGTGCCGTCTTTCGGATGGGACGTTAAACAGGTGTCCTGACTCTCTGTGGTCACTAAAGATCCCGTGGCATTTATTGTAAGAGTAGGGGGTGTTAACCCCAGCGTCCTGGCTAAATTCCCAATCTGGCCCTCATGCCACCTAATCATCCAGTTTCCAATTGGCTCATTTCATCCCAGGTCGTTGTTCTCATTCAGCTGACCTGGTTAAACAGTGTTGTAATGAAAGAGTCAACAATAGTGGCAGTAAATCAGTCAGTGCGTGCTGCTCATAACAGGAAAGGAGCCAACAATATCATATTTCACAATAAACACGACGCCAGTTGATGTTACGTCTTTATTGTTCTCCCCACCATCATGGGCTGCGTCCCAAAATGCCTCCCTACGTAGTGCCCTACGTTCGACCAGAGCCCAGTCAAAAGCAGTGCACTACATAGGGAGGCATTTGGGACACACATATCAGCCTCCTGACAGCATTAAAGGCTCAGTCCAAAATGGCGCCCAATTCTCTAGAACCCTCATACTCAACTGGACCTCCAAACCAGTTCCACTGGGTTTCTTCATTGTTCCCTTCTAATCAGGGACTGATTTAGACCTGAGACACCAGGGGCCTCATGTACAAAGACTTGCGTTGAATTCATACTAAAACATTGCGTACGGACAAAGCCATAAATGTGCGTACGCACCAAAACAATCTGATGTATGAATCTCTGCGTACGCATTATTCCACATACATTCTCTTTGTACATCCCAATCACACATGCACGAGCACCACACCACACCCTGTCTCCTCCCTCAATTAAATCCATTTAAATATGGTAATTAGTCCAATTTGGCAAAAGAAACCTGCAAGAACATGGCTAAAGAAAGCAAGAAACGAAATTTCACTGAAAACAAATTAGAGGTGCTACTATCAGAGGTAGAAACAAGAAAAAATATTTTATTTGGAAATCTGTCCTCTGGAATTAATAACAAAAGAAAGAAAAAAGAGTGGGCGAGTTTGTCTGATGCCGTCAACGCGGTGGGATCTGAGAGTCGCACCGTAAATGAACTGAAGAAGAAATGGTCAGACATAAAGGTGGAAGTTAAGCGGAGAACTGCTGCGCACCGACAAAGTGTGGGCAGAACAGGCGGTGGTACAGGGACCGATGAACTTGCACCCTTTGATCAGAGAGTTGCCTCTATTGTAGGAGACACGTTAATCTCTGGAATCGTATCCGCTGATGTAGGAGACTCGGATATACTACAGGACTGCCAGCAAGGTGACTCAGATTTATTTCCTTAACTTTGATATACATAGCCAGCCACCGTTTAATTTTAAAATGCATGCAATATAGCAAAAGGTACACCAGAGATTTCACGTATCCACTGCTTTTATTGCAAATGCGTGTACCCATTAATAAGGAACAGACTCAAATTACTGTTAAGATGTGCCTGTGTTTAATTGGACTTAGGAACCGCAGGAACGTCCACTGGCACGCACTCAGAGTCCGCACCACCTGAGCAGCCAGAGCCCATTCAGTCCAGCGTCTCCCGTGTCTCTAATGTTCCCCCCAGTGCTGAAGCCCGTCCATCTGGCCGTGTCTTGACGCATGCTGTTCTGGAGTCACAACAACAAATTGTTAGGGCCATTGAAGAAATGAACAGTCACCTTAAAAATGTCACTGACGCACTCACAGAAATAAGCCATTCATTAAAAGAATTGGTCAAAAAATGAACTTTGTGTCTGAGTACCATTTATATTGTCGCAATTACACGTTGACGGGCCTGAATGGCTTGTTGATTGTGCTGCACATATACTGGTCCTGGGTCAGGGTCCTCTGGCGGTGCCCCCACCTCACCAAGGGGTATGCCATGCCTGTGCACTCCACAGGCCAGTATGATGCGGCAAACCTTGTCAGGGCGGTATAACAGCATCCCCCCGGTCCTGTCAAGGCAGCGCCACAGACATTTCAGCTGCCCAATCGCCCGTTCCACAACTGACCGAGTGCGGGATTTGGGCATCATTGTATCTGCGCTCTCGGTCAGTTTGTGGGTTGGTGAGGGGGGTTAACAGCCACGTCTTTAGTGGATAACCACTGTCTCCTGATGGGCAGTAATAATAATTACAGACACAAACATTTTACTTTTAGATAGAACCATACATTTAAATGCATAACTTACCAAGTAGCCACCCATCGCGCACCCTGCCAGCTTGGAGTCTCATCCCAACCATGCTGTTTGTAAGGATATATGAATCATGGGTTGACCCAGGCCACCTTGCCACAATATTTGTTAGGCGCATTTGTGCATCACATATAATCTGCACATTTATTGAATGGAAATGTTTCCGATTCACATATGCAAATTCGTCTTCAGATGTCGCCTTTATAGCAATATGTGTGCAGTCGATCGCTCCGATTACATTAGGAAAACCGGCTATCGCTGCAAATTTCGCTTTGATGTTTGGCTGGTCACCTGCATCGTATGGGAACGTTATATACCTGGTAGACAAGCGGATGATGCCGTCCCATACAGGTGGCATTGCACGGCTCAAACACGACTGGCTTATTCCTGAGCGGTCTGCCAGTTCTCTTTGGAAAGAACCGGTTGCTAGGAAACCAAGTGTAGTAAGCACCTGTAAAGGAACGGGTAATGCGTGGCTCCTCACTGTCTCTCTTTCCAAATTCGGACCCAACTCAGCGCAGAGCTCCAAGAGTATAGCCCTTGGAAATCTGAAACGGCTGATGAGCCAGTCATCGTCGTGGGCCAGAAAATCACAGTGGTCCCTAAAAACTCGTTCTCTCCGGATTTGTCCATTGAAAATGTCTTCTAATAAAGCCAAAGCTGCCATTGCTAGACGGGTTGTATCAATTTTCACATCCTTTATATATGTTCTTACTTAATTGCATAATTAATAGAATATTCTAATAAGACTCGTGTGACAATAATATGGCAAATCATTTATCAATTACAAATTATAAGCAATATCTGGCAGGTGCGATAAAACAGTTCGTAGTGTAATGTTTGCCACTTCACTTTATTGCCTCTATGAGTCGCCAACGGACAAACATCACAAAAATGTACGTACGCCAGGCCTGAAGTTTACGTGGAAGAACGCACATTCTTACGTTAATTTCACTGTTAGTACATCTGACCGTGAACGTGAAAGCTGGCGTACGCCGTGTTTTCGTGCGTACGCAAGATTGATACATGAGGCCCCAGGTGTCTGCAATTAATTACCAGGTAGAACAGAAAACCAGCAGACTCTGGACCTCGAAGGGTAGGAGTTGAGTATCCCTTCCCTACAAAGTAGGGATTACTAGGACTACAGCGGAGAATAGGATGCTTCGATCAGTTGTATTACTAGGACTACAGCGGAGAGTAGGATGCTTCGATCAGTTGTATTACTAGGACTACAGCGGAGAGTAGGCTGCTTTGATCAGTTGTATTACTAGGACTACAGCGGAGAGCAGGAAGCTTTGATCAGTTGTATTACTAGGACTACAGCGGAGAGTAGGATGCTTTGATCAGTTGTATTACTAGGACTACAGCGGAGAGTAGGCTGCTTTGATCAGTTGTATTACTAGGACTACAGCGGAGAGTAGGATGCTTCGATCAGTTGTATTACTAGGACTACAGCGGAGAGTAGGATGCTTCGATCAGTTGTATTACTAGGACTACAGCGGAGAGTAGGATGCTTCGATCAGTTGTATTACTAGGACTACAGCGGAGAGTAGGATGCTTTGATCAGTTGTATTACTAGGACTACAGCGGAGAGCAGGATGCTTTGATCAGTTGTATTATCTAGGACTACAGCGGAGAGCAGGATGCTTTGATCAGTTGTATTACTAGGACTACAGCGGAGAGTAGGATGCTTCGATCAGTTGTATTACTAGGACTACAGCGGAGAGTAGGATGCTTCGATCAGTTGTATTACTAGGACTACAGCGGAGAGTAGGATGCTTTGATCAGTTGTATTACTAGGACTACAGCGGAGAGCAGGATGCTTTGATCAGTTGTATTACTAGGACTACAGCGGAGAGTAGGATGCTTTGATCAGTTGTATTACTAGGACTACAGCGGAGAGCAGGATGCTTTGATCAGTTGTATTATCTAGGACTACAGCGGAGAGTAGGATGCTTTGATCAGTTGTATTACTAGGACTACAGCGGAGAGTAGGATGCTTTGATCAGTTGTATTACTAGGACTACAGCGGAGAGTAGGATGCTTTGATCAGTTGTATTACTAGGACTACAGCGGAGAGTAGGATGCTTTGATCAGTTGTATTACTAGGACTACAGCGGAGAGTAGGATGCTTTGATCAGTTGTATTACTAGGACTACAGCGGAGAGTAGGATGCTTCGATCAGTTGTATTACTAGGACTACAGCGGAGAGTAGGATGCTTTGATCAGTTGTATTACTAGGACTACAGCGGAGAGTAGGATGCTTCGATCAGTTGTATTACTAGGACTACAGCGGAGAGTAGGATGCTTCGATCAGTTGTATTACTAGGACTACAGCGGAGAGTAGGATGCTTTGATCAGTTGTATTACTAGGACTACAGCGGAGAGTAGGATGCTTTGATCAGTTGTATTACTAGGACTACAGCGGAGAGTAGGATGCTTTGATCAGTTGTATTACTAGGACTACAGCGGAGAGTAGGATGCTTCGATCAGTTGTATTACTAGGACTACAGCGGAGAGTAGGATGCTTCGATCAGTTTTATTACTAGGACTACAGCGGAGAGTAGGATGCTTCGATCAGTTGTATTACTAGGACTACAGCGGAGAGTAGGATGCTTTGATCAGTTGTATTACTAGGACTACAGCGGAGAGCAGGATGCTTTGATCAGTTGTATTATCTAGGACTACAGCGGAGAGCAGGATGCTTTGATCAGTTGTATTACTAGGACTACAGCGGAGAGTGGGATGCTTCGATCAGTTGTATTACTAGGACTACAGCGGAGAGTAGGATGCTTCGATCAGTTGTATTACTAGGACTACAGCGGAGAGTAGGATGCTTTGATCAGTTGTATTACTAGGACTACAGCGGAGAGTAGGATGCTTTGATCAGTTGTATTACTAGGACTACAGCGGAGAGTAGGATGCTTTGATCAGTTGTATTACTAGGACTACAGCGGAGAGCAGGATGCTTTGATCAGTTGTATTACTAGGACTACAGCGGAGAGCAGGATGCTTTGATCAGTTGTATTACTAGGACTACAGCGGAGAGCAGGATGCTTTGATCAGTTGTATTACTAGGACTACAGCGGAGAGCAGGATGCTTTGATCAGTTGTATTACTAGGACTACAGCGGAGAGTAGGATGCTTTGATCAGTTGTATTATTAGGACTACAGCGGAGAGTAGGATGCTTTGATCAGTTGTATTACTAGGACTACAGCGGAGAGTAGGATGCTTTGATCAGTTGTATTACTAGGACTACAGCGGAGAGTAGGATGCTTTGATCAGTTGTATTACTAGGACTACAGCGGAGAGTAGGATGCTTTGATCAGTTGTATTACTAGGACTACAGCGGGAGCTGGATGCTTTGATCAGTTGATTGACAGGTGTACTGCAGAACGATGAACGGCTAGTTAGTTATGTCTGATTTATCGTTATAGTCTTTGGTGTGGATGGCCTTTTAGGCTACATTATTGCATACTAAATGTTTCTGATCAGTGATTGATGAGCAAACGAATAGATGACCACCTCCATTTATTTGCCAGAAACCGATTAACCAAATAGCCTATACAGATGGAGGTTCAGTGAAACAAAATCACATTGATTATCAGACAAGTCAGTGACGTCACAGGCTGTTGGTCGGGAGGAGGGATATTAAGCCACTGCTGGCCTCTGAAGCTAAGCAGGGTCGGTCCTGGTCGGTCCCTGGATGGGAGACCAGATGCTGCTGGAAGTGGTGTCGGAGGGCCAGTAGAAGGCACTCTTTCCTCTGGTCCCAAAAACAATATCAATGCCCCAGGGCAGCGATTGGGGATACTGCTCTGTGTAATGTGCCGTCTTTCGGATGGGACGTTAAACAGGTGTCCTGACTCTCTGTGGTCACTAAAGATCCCGTGGCATTTATTGTAAGAGTAGAGGGTGTTAACCCCAGCGTCCTGGCTAAATTCCCAATCTGGCCCTCATGCCACCTAATCATCCAGTTTCCAATTGGCTCATTTCATCCCAGGTCGTTGTTCTCATTCAGCTGACCTGGTTAAACAGTGTTGTAATGAAAGAGTCAACAATAGTGGCAGTAAATCAGTCAGTGCTGCTCATAACAGGAAAGGAGCCAACAATATCATATTTCACAATAAACACGACGCCAGTTGATGTTACGTCTTTATTGTTCTCCCCACCATCATGGGCTGCGTCCCAAAATGCCTCCCTACGTAGTGCCCTACGTTCGACCAGAGCCCAGTCAAAAGCAGTGCACTACATAGGGAGGCATTTGGGACACACATATCAGCCTCCTGACAGCATTAAAGGCTCAGTCCAAAATGGCGCCCAATTCTCTAGAACCCTCATACTCAACTGGACCTCCAAACCAGTTCCACTGGGTTTCTTCATTGTTCCCTTCTAATCAGGGACTGATTTAGACCTGAGACACCAGGTGTCTGCAATTGATTACCAGGTAGAACAGAAAACCAGCAGACTCTGGACCTCGAAGGGTAAGAGTTGAGTATCCCTTCCCTACAAAGTGCAACATTTCTGACCAGGACCCATTGTAGCACCCATAGGACTGGTCTAAAGTAGTGCACTATATAGGGAATAGGGTGCCATTCTCTGGTCTAAAGTAGTGCACTATATAGGGAATAGGGTGCCATTCTCTGGTCTAAAGTAGTGCACTATATAGGGAATAGGGTGCCATTCTCTGGTCTAAAGTAGTGCACTATATAGGGAATAGGGTACCATTCTCTGGTCTAAAGTAGTGCACCACATAGGGAATAGGGTGCCATTCTCTGGTCTAAAGTAGTGCACCACATAGGGAATAGGGTGCCATTCTCTGGTCTAAAGTACTGCACTATATAGGGAATAGGGTGCCATTCTCTGGTCTAAAGTAGTGCACCACATAGGGAATAGGGTGCCATTCTCTGGTCTAAAGTACTGCACCACATAGGGAATAGGGTGCCATTCTCTGGTCTAAAGTTTTGCACCACATAGGGAATAGGGTGCCATTCTCTGGTCTAAAGTAGTGCACCACATAGGGAATAGGGTGCCATTCTCTGGTCTAAAGTACTGCACCACATAGGGAATAGGGTGCCATTCTCTGGTCTAAAGTAGTGCACTATATAGGGAATAGGGTGCCATTCTCTGGTCTAAAGTAGTGCACTATATAGGGAATAGGGTGCCATTAGTTAGGATGCAACCTTAATCTTCAATTCTTCAGTCCTTTTTCCTAAATTCACTTCAGTCCTGAATTTCTCCCCACCAAATTATTTTAATTACCTAATCCCAACAGATTATTATGAGTGGATAAGTGCATTCAGAAAGTATTCAGTCCAGTTCTGGACCGTATGTGGGTTCTGGACAACATGTAGTCCCAGCTCTGGACCTTATGTGGGTTCTGGACAACATGTAGTCCCAGCTCTGGACCTTATGTGGGTTCTGGACAACATGTAGTCCAGCTCTGGACCTTATGTGGGTTCTGGACAACATGTAGTCCCAGCTCTGGACCTTATGTGGGTTCTGGACAACATGTAGTCCCAGCTCTGGACCTTATGTGGGTTCTGGACAACATGTAGTCCCAGCTCTGGACCTTATGTGGGTTCTGGACAACATGTAGTCCCAGCTCTGGACCCTAATCCCAAATGGACTCCGAGTCTAGTGGGTAAGGTGATATTAAGCACTAGTCTCATATGGGCAAATCCTAACTTCCACTTAATCACACCATCATGACTAAGACACATTTTTACTGATGTGTACATTAGTATTCCTCCCATAGTCCCTTCTGCACATATCTCTCCAGCACTAACACATATCACCTAACGTTTTGGGCAGGAGTGGGCTATTTTTGTTCCAGCTCAACATTATTAGGTAGGCAGGTAGCCTAGTGGTTAAGAACGTTGGGCCAGTAACCGAAAGGTTGCTGGTTCGAATCCCAAAGCCGACTAGGTAAAATATCTGCTGTTGAGCCAGACATTTAAGCCTTAATTGCTCTGGATGAAAAAGTGTCTGCATAATTCACACTTTAGTCATTTCACCTTACAGTGAGTGGATACATTATTCATACTGATGACTCACTTATAATCATAGTTCTCAATTCAGTTGAATCAGGACTGTTATATAGCTGGACCACAAGCCGGCATACACACTGCAGGTATCTCAGCACAGCGTCTCCCTGCCAGATGGTGACCTGCCAGATGGTTCCTTAAAGGCCTCGTTACGGTGACCGTATTACCGGCAGTCACGATTCCATGTGACGGTTTAGTCACGGTATTAGTGGTCCTCTGTAGCTCAGCTGGTAGAGCACGGCGCTTGTAACGCCAAGGTAGTGGGTTCGATCCCCGGGACCACCCATACACAAAAATGTATGCACGCACGACTGTAAGTCGCTTTGGATAAAAGCGTCTGCTAAATGGCATGTTATTATATTATTAATTAGGCTTCTCCAAGCTCTGATGCTGCTGATGGTCATTAGTAGCCTACCAAACTTGCTAACTGCCTGGTACTCAGCACTCTATTGTCCCTCTAATCACTTTGACATCAATGCAAATGTTTTTTGAAAATCTGATCAAACACTTCATGAGAGCCCATGAGCTCATGTTGCGCAACATTTCTACAGGCTATGCAATTGTGTGAGAAAACAGAGTGATGGCCTCTTATTAAAAAGAGGAGGATCCCATCAGCTTTCTATAGGCTAGGCCTACTATATTTATTTCTCAACTTTCCTAATATTAAGCACATGGCTTCTCTTTAAAACAGGAGTATAGCCTACCTGGCTGGCATGAAAATGTACCATGGGAAAAGCGTCCTCCATTCGCTATTTAAATGCATAGATGAATGAGACAGGTGCATGATAATGGTCCATTCTTAATTTTAAAAAATGAACACACATTATTTAGTATATGTAAAGACAAGATTAAATCAAGAATAGTCTGATGGGTGACAATATTATCACTTGTGAATGATGCCTGCATGTGCAGTAAGGCTAATCATAGTAGCACACCTCATGTAGCCTAGCCCATAGGCCTATATGTTTTGATAGGGTTTGTATCACAACTAAAGTGGCCAAATAACTTCTTAAAATGAAGCACATTAATCCTCTTTACAACGGGGTGCAGAGCCTAACTGGCATACATGAGCAGCGGGTGAGTTTCAAGTTTGTGGAAGATCATTTTCACCATAGTGTAACACTCTGGCTCCGGGACTTTTGGATTTGAGCCAGGGTGTATTTGTTTTGTTGGGTATTTGTTGTGGGGTTGGTTGTAAGGGTGTATTCGGTTGGTTGTGTTTTGGGTGTGTTAATTGTGGTGTCGTGTGACTCCCAATCGGAGGTAACGAGTGTCAGCTGTCGGCTCGTTATCTCTGATTGGGAGCCATATTTATTCTGTCTGTGTTCTCATGTGGGTTGTGGGTTTTTGTTCCTTTTCAGTCATTGTAACTGTGGACTTCACTATCGTCATTTGGTTTGTTGTTTTCGTGGTTGCTTTTATTAAATAAAGTCATCATGTTCACTCCACGCGCTGCGTATTGGTCCGCTTCTTCAGACGATCGTGACAGAAAAACCCACCGTAAAAGGACCAAGCAGCGTGCCAAGCGGCAACAGGACCTACCTACACAGGATTTATGGACGCCTCCAAAGGATTCATGGACATGGGAGGAGATACGGGCTGGAAAGGGTCCTTGGGCACAACCGGAGGAATATCACCGCCCTCGTGAAGAGCTGGAGGCAGCTAAAGCCGAGAGGAGGTGGTATGAGGAGGCAGCACGGAGTCGAGGCTGGAAGCCCGTGGGTACTACCCAAAAATTTCTTGGGGGGGGGCTAAAAGGGAGTGTGGCGAAGTCAGGTAGGAGACCTGCGCCAACTCCCTGGACTGACCGTGGAGAGCGAGAGTACGGGCAGACACCGTGTTACGCAGTAGAGCGCATGGTGTCTCCTGTACGCAGGCATAGCCCGGTACGGTACATTCCAGCTCCACGTATCGGCCGGGCTAGATTGAGCATTGAGCCGGAGGTCATGAAGCCGGCCCTACGCATCAAGCCACCAGTGCGTCTCCTCGGGCCGGCTTACATGGCACCTGCCTTACGCATGGTGTCCCCGGTTCGCCCACATAGCCCGGTGCGGGTTATTCCTCCTTCCCGTACTGGTCGGGCGACGGGGAGTATACAACCAGGTAAGGTTGGGCAGGCTCAGTGCTCAAGGGAGCCAGTACGCCTGCACGGTCCGGTATTTCCGGCGCCACCTCCCCGCTCCAGCCCAGTACCACCAGTGCCTACACCACGCACCAAGCCTCCTGTGTGTCCCCAGAGTCCTGTGCGTCCTGTTGCTGCTCCCCGCACTAGCCCTGAGATGCGTGTCCTCAGCCCGGGACCACCAGTTCCGGCACCACGTACTAGGCCTATAGTGCGTTCCCAGGGTCCAGCATGCCCTGTTCCTGCTCCCCGCTCTAGCCCTGAGATGCGTGTCCTCAGCCCGGGACCACCAGTTCCGGCACCACGCACCAGGCCTGCGGTGCGCCTCAGACGGCCAGAGTCTGCCGTCTGCCCAACGGGGCCTGAACTGCCCGTCTGCCCAAAGGCGCTTGAGCCGTCCGCCAGACCGGAGCCGCCAGAGCCTTCCGCCAGACCGGATCAGCCAGAGCCTTCCGCCAGACCGGATCAGCCAGAGCCTTCCGCCAGACAGGATCAGCCAGAGCCTTCCGCCAGACAGGATCAGCCAGAGCCTTCCGCCAGACAGGATCAGCCAGAGCCTTCCGCCAGACAGGATCAGCCAGAGCCTTCTGCCAGACAGGATCAGCCAGAGCCTTCTGCCAGACAGGATCAGCCAGAGCCTTCTGCCAGACAGGATCAGCCAGAGCCTTCCGCCAGACAGGATCAGCCAGATCCGTCAGCCGGCCATGAGCAGCCAGATCCGTCAGCCGGCCATGAGCAGCCAGATCCGTCAGCCAGCCATGAGCAGCCAGATCCTTCGGCCAGCCATGAGCAGCCAGATCCGTCGGCCAGCCATGAGCAGCCAGATCCGTCGGCCAGCCATGAGCAGCCAGATCCGTCGGCCAGCCATGAGCAGCCAGATCCGTCGGCCAGCCATGAGCAGCCAGATCCGTCGGCCAGCCATGAGCAGCCAGATCCGTCGGCCAGCCATGAGCAGCCAGATCCGTCAGCCAGCCATGAGCAGCCAGATCCGTCGGCCAGCCATGAGCAGCCAGATCCTTCAGCCAGCCATGAGCCGTCCAGCCAGGATCCGCCAGAGCCGTCCAGCCAGGATCCGCCAGAGCCAGCCAGCCAGGATCCGCCATTAAGCCCGGTGCTGTCCCTTAGCCCGGTGCTGCCCCTTATCCTGGTGCTGCCCCTTAGTCCGGTACTGCCCCTTAGTCCGGTACTGCCCCTTAGTCCGGTGCTGCCCCTTAGTCCGGTGCTGCCCTTTAGTCCGGTGCCGCCCCTTAATCCAGTGGGGTTTAGTTGGGGGGTGGTCATGTGGAGGAGGCTAGGGAAGCGGGTGGTGACTATGGTGGGGTGGGGACCACGACCAGGGCCAGAACCGCCACCGTGGACAGACGCCCACCCAGACCCTCCCCTAGACTGTATGCTGGTGCGCCCGGAGTGCGCACCTTTAGGGGGGGGTACTGTAACACTCTGGCTCCGGGACTTTTGGATTTGAGCCAGGGTGTATTTGTTTTGTTGGGTATTTGTTGTGGGGTTGGTTGTAAGGGTGTATTCGGTTGGTTGTGTTTTGGGTGTGTTAATTGTGGTGTCGTGTGACTCCCAATCGGAGGTAACGAGTGTCAGCTGTCGGCTCGTTATCTCTGATTGGGAGCCATATTTATTCTGTCTGTGTTCTCATGTGGGTTGTGGGTTTTTGTTCCTTTTCAGTCATTGTAACTGTGGACTTCACTATCGTCATTTGGTTTGTTGTTTTCGTGGTTGCTTTTATTAAATAAAGTCATCATGTTCACTCCACACGCTGCGTATTGGTCCGCTTCTTCAGACGATCGTGACACATAGAAATGCACCTTTATAATAAAAGCATTACATGCATAATTGCATTTACGGTCACTTTTGATAATGGTGTTTTTCCCGCTAATTGATTGCATTTTGGAACATTCAAGCGTATAGCCTACTACCATGTGTGCACTGCTGTGCTTATAATGTGAAGAAATAGCCTAATAGTCGATCAACATTTTAAGCTAAACGTTCTGATCTGTTGCATCAGCCTCATTGCTTTTAATTTTTTTTTTTTTTTTAATGCTATTGGTTGTATTAATTTGGGATCTATCGAATCCCACAACTGTCCCAGACTATGTTTGGAATATTTATTTCTCGCACAGAATAGGTCAACTTTTGTACTATTGGGGATAGTAGATTGACATAGGCTAGTGCTTTTGCTGTTCGTTAGGCCGACTCATCTTGTTGGCTGACGAAAAGTAAATGTGGACAGTTCTTCCAATATCTTCAATATATTCGGAATTGAGAGAGCCATGTGAGTGAGAGGTGCTTCGGAGCACGCAGCAGGGAGAAGGGAATTATAATTATTATATTCAGCCAAAGGGCACAACGGCCGCTGGCCGCAAAAGGCATGGATTTTTTAGGGGGCATTACGGCCACACAAAGGGGATGCCGCCGGGAAATTCGAGGCATTATCAAGTGCTTGTCAAATTGTGACGTGAGAGACTGAAGTGTGTACAGCCTGCGCAAAAAACAAAGCAGAGCTCATGCCTTTCATGCAACTTTTTTCCAAATCATCATTTGAGTCGCATCGTGCAGCCTTAGAATGTATTAAAAATCAAAACATATAGCCCAACGTTTGTATCACAACTAAAGTTACATGAATTACTCTAAATGAAGCATATAGGAGGACCTGTTTCTTTGTTAACCGCTCAACACAGAATAGCCGCATGTCCACACTCCCATCAAATCATTTGGAGAAAATATCCTTTCTATTTTATTCAGCTTTGTTCAATTGTATTCTTCATATTATAAAATACTATAAAAATAATGCCATGGAATTCTAAGCAAATCTTGTCTTCTAAATGAACTAGTGTAGCCCACAGCCATATGGCACAGCCAGATCAGGACCTAACATAAGGACAACTCAGAATATGCTATTCTGTTCTTCTGAAATAGACTACATTTTCTTCATATCATGTTTCTTTAGACCTGTCTAAAATAAATAATGGATTTATTGTGATGGTGTAGACTATATTACATGGATTTATTAGACTTTTTTTAAATGTAGATGTTCCAAAAGGTCAGCATCAGTGGCTTGTAGGCTGTGTGTGGAAGCCAGGAGATGCTAAAAGTGTTTATGTTAATTAACGGTCAATTACCGTGAGACCGGCAGTTATTTGCTTGACAATCACCGGCTGACAACATTTCATGACCACCACAGCCCAATGCAGTCAAAAAAGTGATTTTCCGGAGTTTTATATATACAGTATTTATATACCATGAGGTTGGAATAATACTGTGAAAACGTGAAAAGAGCGGTTTGAAAAGACTGCCTGAAAATTCAGCCCGTTTTGGTGGGACGGAGTTTTGGGTAAATTAGTTCATAGACCAATAAGAAAGAGTTCCAAACCTCTCAGCCAATAACAGCCAGTTTTTATTTTTCCCCTCCCCACTCAGATCAATTCCAGACAGTCCTAGCTAAATTCTTGCTTGAGAAATTACTATTTGCTATGAAGCTATTTTCACTTAATTGTTACCCAGAAATGATTTGATATTAAGATAGAAACAGCTGGATTGGACCTTTAAATAGTTAATCATTTACTTCATCTTGTTGTTAGGTAGCTTCTGCACTGGATGGAGGGATGGATGGATGGATAGATAGAGGGATGGATGTGAACACTCAGTCTGTGAATGACACTTGTCAATCTCTGAAGGAATTGCACTTTGTCTGTCTGTCAGTCTGCAGCTAGTCGTCTGTCATGCAGTCTCTGGGTCCGGTTCTGACTGGATCAAGTTGGATCAGACCGCTCGTCATTCTTTGATCTGCAGAGAAAATACACAAAACCAAGACTAGGTTAAAACATTGAACTTTAAAGTTTATGGCAACCATATCCTTCAGAACAGACAGATGAACTGCCTTTGGTGACCCCTGTTCTACTGTCTGCTCAGATGTAACATTATGGCTGAGTCCCAAACAGCACCCTATTCCCTATATAGTGCACTACTTTAGACCAGAGAATGGCACCCTATTCCCTATATAGTGCACTACTTTTGACCAGAGAATGGCACCCTATTCCCTATATAGTGCACTACTTTAGACCAGAGAATGTTACCCTATTCCCTATATAGTGCACTACTTTTGACCAGAGAATGGCACCCTATTCCCTATATAGTGCACTACTTTAGACCAGAGAATGGCACCCTATTCCCTATATAGTGCACTACTTTAGACCAGAGAATGGCACCCTATTCCCTATATAGTGCACTACTTTAGACCAGAGAATGGCACCCTATTCCCTATATAGTGCACTACTTTAGACCAGAGAATGGCACCCTATTCCCTATATAGTGCACTACTTTAGACCAGAGAATGGCACCCTATTCCCTATATAGTGCACTACTTTAGACCAGAGAATGGCACCCTATTCCCTATATAGTGCACTACTTTAGACCAGAGAATGGCACCCTATTCCCTATATAGTGCACTACTTTAGACCAGAGAATGGCACCCTATTCCCTATATAGTGCACTACTTTTGACCAGAGAATGGCACCCTATTCCCTATATAGTGCACTACTTTAGACCAGAGAATGGCACCCTATTCCCTATATAGTGCACTACTTTAGACCAGAGAATGGTACCCTTATTCCCTATATAGTGCACTACTTTAGACCAGAGAATGGCACCCTATTCCCTATATAGTGCACTACTTTAGACCAGAGAATGGCACCCTATTCCCTATATAGTGCACTACTTTAGACCAGAGAATGGCACCCTATTCCCTATATAGTGCACTACTTTTGACCAGAGAATGGCACCCTATTCCCTATATAGTGCACTACTTTTGACCAGAGAATGGCACCCTATTCCCTATATAGTGCACTACTTTTGACCAGAGAATGGCACCCTATTCCCTATATAGTGCACTACTTTTGACCAGAGAATGGCACCCTATTCCCTATATAGTGCACTACTTTTGACCAGAGAATGGCACCCTATTCCCTATATAGTGCACTACTTTTGACCAGAGAATGGCACCCTATTCCCTATATAGTGCACTACTTTAGACCAGAGAATGGCACCCTATTCCCTATATAGTGCACTACTTTAGACCAGAGAATGGCACCCTATTCCCTATATAGTGCACTACTTTAGACCAGAGAATGGCACCCTATTCCCTATATAGTGCACTACTTTAGACCAGAGAATGGCACCCTATTCCCTATATAGTGCACTACTTTAGACCAGAGAATGGCACCCTATTCCCTATATAGTGCACTACTTTAGACCAGAGAATGGCACCCTATTCCCTATATAGTGCACTACTTTTGACCAGAGAATGGCACCCTATTCCCTATATAGTGCACTACTTTAGACCAGAGAATGGTACCCTATTCCCTATATAGTGCACTACTTTAGACCAGAGAATGGCACCCTATTCCCTATATAGTGCACTACTTTAGACCAGAGAATGGCACCCTATTCCCTATATAGTGCACTACTTTTGACCAGAGAATGGCACCCTATTCCCTATATAGTGCACTACTTTTGACCAGAGAATGGCACCCTATTCCCTATATAGTGCACTACTTTTGACCAGAGAATGGCACCCTATTCCCTATATAGTGCACTACTTTAGACCAGAGAATGGCACCCTATTCCCTATATAGTGCACTACTTTTGACCAGAGAATGGCACCCTATTCCCTATATAGTGCACTACTTTTGACCAGAGAATGGCACCCTATTCCCTATATAGTGCACTACTTTAGACCAGAGAATGGTACCCTATTCCATATATAGTGCACTACTTTAGACCAGAGAATGTCACCCTATTCCCTATATAGTGCACTACTTTAGACCAGAGAATGGCACCCTATTCCCTATATAGTGCACTACTTTTGACCAGGGCCCATAGGGAACAGGCCTCTGACACGATATAGGGAACAGGGTGCCGTTTGGGACAATGTAGATATATTTTCCTCAGCTAGGAAGAGAAGGCCGGAGCCCGGTTACCTCGGTGACGACCCCGGCGGCGATGGTTGACCCTACGTATCTCAGCATGAAGCGTCCCAGCTCCTTGAAGTCCTTATAGAGCTCCAACGCCACAGGCCTCTGGGTCTGGATCTCCACCACCGCGTTCATACCCTTACCCAGACACCTACACAACGTTAAACAAACATTTACACAACATTCATATTCTTTCCCAACACTAGGGGTGTAACGGTTCACCAAACCCACGGTTCGGTACGTATTGCAGTTTTGGGGTCACGGTTCGGTTTCGGTACGTCGGGAAAATTAAAATGCCATTCACAAAGTTCAGCATTCACAATGTTCCTGGCATTTTCTGTTGTGACAGGATTGTTATGTTGGGTCTCCAGTTTCCACTCTGACGCTGTGTTTGTAACCATGTGGGAGGTGGAAATGTACCAGTTGTGAAGTCGTAAATACCAGTTGGATGCGTTCACGTGATTTGAACTCGTTGAGAAAACGCCAATTGACTAATGTCAACCATAAACTAAAAGAACAGCGATCATGCTCGTAAACAAATTATAGAGTTCAAAAATAGGATTGCTTTATATAAATGTTTTTAACTGCCGAAAATGCTGTTATAGAGGCCATTTCCTTAGTAGGTGACAGAGGTCACCATGTGGGAGAAGTGGGAGCTCAAGGAGAAGAGGAGTTTAGTAATTACCAGTTGGAGGCCATTCAAATAGATTTTTCCCAGTCGTATGTGGCAAATCCCCACTTGGTTACGAACGCGCCATGTCTCCTTCAGTGCCAGATGAGCACTTGTGACTCTCATAAAAAGGGGCGTGTCGGTACATCTTCGGGGTAATGTGATGGGCTGTCACTGTTAAGTACAGCGCCCTCAGAAAGTGTTCATACCCCTTGACTTGTTCCACATTTTTGTTGTGTTACAGCCTGAATTCAAAATTGATTACATTTATTTTTTTTCTCTAACCCATCTACACACAATACCCCATAATGAAAAAGTGAAAATATGTTTTTAGAAATGTTTGCTAATTTATTGAAAATGAAATACAGAAATCTCTCATTCACCTACAGTTGAAGTCGGAAGTTTACATACACCTTAGCCAAATACATTTAAACTCAGTTTTTCACAATTCCTGACCTTTAATCCTAGTAAAAATTCCCTGTCTTAGGTCAGTTAGGATCACCACTTTATTTTAAGAATGTGAAATGTCAGAATAATAGTAGAGAGAATGATTTATTTCAGCTTTTATTTCTTTCATCACATTCCCAGTGGGTCAGAAGTTTACATACACTCAATTAGTATTTGGTAGCATTGCCTTTAAATTGTTTAACTTGGGTCAAACGTGTCGGGTAGCCTTCCACAAGCTTTCCACAATAAGTTGGGTGAATTTTGTCCCATTCCTCCTGACAGAGCTGGTGTAACTGAGTCAGGTTTGTAGGCCTCCTTGCTCGCACACGCTTTTTCAGTTCTGCCCACAAATTTCTATAGGATTGTGATGGCCACTCCAATACCTTGACTTTGTTGTCCTTAAGCCATTTTGCCACAACTTTGGAAGTGTGCTTGGGGTCATTGTCCATTTGGAAGACCCATTTGCGACCAAGCTTTAACTTCCTGACTGATGTCTTGAGCTGTTGCTTCAATATATCTACATAATTTTCCTTCCTCATGATGCCATCTATTTTGTGAAGTGCACCAGTCCCTCCTGCAGCAAAGCACCCCCACAGCATGATGCTGCCACCCCCGTGCTTTATGGTTGGGATGGTGTTCTTCGGCTTGCAATCATCCCCCTTTTTCCTCCAAACATAACGATGGTCATTATGGCCAAACAGTTCTATTTTGGTTTCATCAGACCAGACGACATTTCTCCAAAAAGTATGATCTTTGTCCCCATGTGCAGTTGCAAACCGTAGTCTGGCTTTTTTATGGTGGTTTTGGAGCAGTGGCTTCTTCCTTGCTGAGCGGCCTTTCAGGTTATGTCGATATAGGACTCGTTTTACTGTGGATATAGATACTTTTGTACCCGTTTCCTCCAGCATCTTCACAAGGTTATTTGCTGTTGTTCTAGGATTGATTTGCACTTTTCGCACCAAAGTACATTAATCTCTAAGAGACAGAACACGTCTCCTTCCTGAGCGGTATGATGGCTGCGTGGTCCCATGGTGTTTATACTTGCGTACTATTGTTTGTACAGATGGACGTGGTACCTTCAGGCGTTTGGAAATTGCTCCCAAGAATAAACCAGACTTGTGGAGGTCTACAATTTTTTTTTCTGAGGTCTTGGCTGATTTCTTTTGATTTTCCCATGATGTCAAGCAAAGAGGCACTGAGTTTGAAGGTAGGCCTTGAAATACATCCACAGGTACTCCTCCAATTAACTCAAATGATGTCAATTAGCCTATCAGAAGCTTCTAAAGCCATGACATCATTTTCTGGAATTTTCCAAGCTGTTTAAAGGCACAGTCAACTTAGTGTATGTAAACTTCTGACCCACTGGAATTGTGATACAGTGAATTATAAGTGAAATAATATGTCTGTAAACAATTGTTGGAAAGATTACTTGTGTTATGCACAAAGTAGATGTCCTAACTGACTTGCCAAAACTATAGTTTGTTAACACAAACTTTGTGGAGTGGTTGAAAAACGAGTTTAAATGACTCCAACCTAAGTGTATGCAAACTTCCGACTTCAACTGTAAGTATTCACACTCGAGTCAATACTTTGTAGAATCACCTTTGGTTATCGCCATTACAGCTGTGAATCTTTCTGGGTAAGTCTCTAAGAGCATTTGGATTGTGCAACATTTGTCCATTATTCTTTTCAAAATTCTTCAAGCTCTTGTCAAATTGGTTGTTGATCGTTTCCATTTTCAGGTCTTGCCATAGATTTTCAAGTAGATTTAAGTCAAAACTGTTACTCGGCCACTCAGGAACATTCACTGTCATCTTGGTAAGCAGCTCCAGTGTAGATTCGGCCTTGTTTTAGGTTATTGTCCTGCTGAAAGGTCAATTCATCTCCTGGAAACCGACTGAACCAGGTTTTCCTCCAGGATTTTGCCTGTCCTATTATACAAAAAAAAAAATCCCCAGTCCTTAATGATTACAAGCATACCCATAACATGATGCAGCCACCACTATGCTTAAAAATATGTAGAGTGGTACTCTGTAATGTGTTGTATTGGATTTGCCCCAAACATACTTTGAATTCAGGAGAAAGAGTTAATTGCTTTTCCACAGTTTTACTTTAGTGCCTTGTTGCAAACAGGATGCATGTTATGGAATATTTTTTATTCTGTACAGGCTTCCTTCTTTTCACTCTGTCAATTAGGTTAGTATTGTGAAGTAACTACAATGTTGTTGATCCATCCTCAGTTTTCTCATTTCACAGCCATTAAACTCTGTAAGAGTTTTAAAGTCACCATTGGCCTCATGGTGAAATCCCTGAGCAGTTTCCTTCCTCTCTGGCAACTGAATAAGGAAGGAAGCCTGCATCTTTGTAGTGACTGGGTGTATTGATACACCATTCAAAGTGTAATTAATAACTTCACCATGCTCAAAGGGATATTCAATGTCTGCTTTTTTTTTTTTTTTACCCATCTACCAATAGGTGCCCTTCTTTGCGAGGCTTTGGAAAACCTCCCTGGTCTTTGTGGTTGAATCTGTGTTTGAAATTCACTGCTCGACTGAGGGACCTTACAGATAATTGTATGTGTGAGGTACAGAGATGAGGTAGTCATTCAAAAATCATGTTAAACACTATTATTGCACACAGAGTGAGTCCATGCAACTTATTATGTGACTTGATAAGCACATTTTTACTCCTGAACACATTTAGGCTTGCCATAACAAAGGGGTTGAATACTTATTGACTCAAAGACATTTCAGCTTTTCATTTTAATTAATTTGGAAAAACATAATTCCACTTTGACATTATGGGGTATTGTGTTTAGGCCAGTGACAAACAAATCAAAATGTAATCCATTTTAGAATAAGGCTGTAACACAACAGAATTTAGAAAAAGTCAAGGGGTGTGAATACTTGACTTTTTCCAAATTGTGTTACGTTACAGCCTTATTCTAAAATGGATTAAATATATTTTTTTCTTCATTAATCTACACACAATACCCCATAACGACACATTTTTGCAAATGTATATAAAAACAAACAACTGAAATATCACATTGACATAGGTATTCAGACCCTTTACCCAGTACTTTGTTGAAGCACCTTTGGCAGCGATTACAGCCTCGAGTTTTCTTGGGTATGACGCTACAAGCTTGGCACACCTGTATTTGAGGAGTTTCTCCCATTCTTCTCTGCAGATCCTCTCAAGCTCTGTCAGGTTAGATGGGGAGGGTTGCTGCACAGCTATTTTCAGGTCTCTCCAGAGATGTTCGATCGGGTTCAAATCCGGACTCTGGCTGGGCCACTCAAGGACATTCATTCAGAGACTTGTCCCGAAGCCACTCCTGCGTTGTCTTGGCTGTGTGCTTAGGGTTGTTGTCCTGTTGGAAGGTGAACCTTCGCCCCAGTCTGAGGTCCTGAGCGCTCTTAAGCAGGTTTTCATCAAGGATCTCTCTGTACTTCACTCCGTTCATCTTTGCCTCGATCCTGACTAGTCTCCCAGTCCCTGCCGCTGAAAAACATCCCCACAGCATGATGCTGCCACCACCATGCTTCACCGTAGGGATGGTGCCAGTTTTCCTCCAGACGTGACGCTTGGCATTCAGGCCAAAGAGCTCAATCTTGGTTTCATCAGGCCAGATAATCTTGTTTCTCATGGTCTGAGAGTCTTTAGGTGCCTTTTGGCAAACTCCAAGCGGGCTGTCATGTGCCTTTTGCTGAGGAGTGGCTTCCGTCTGGCCACTCTACCATAAAGGCCTGATTGGTGGAGTGCTGCAGAGATGGTTGTCCTTCTGGAAGGTTTTCCCATCTCCACAGAGGAACTCTGGAGCTCTGTCAGTGACCATCGGGTTCTTGGTCACCTCCCTGACCAAGGCCCTTCTCTCCCGATTGCTCAGTTTGGCCGGGCGGCCAGCTCTAGGAAGAGTCTTGGTTGTTCCAAACTTCTTCCATTTAAGAATGATGGAGGCCACGGTGTTCTTGGGGACCTTCAATGCTGCAGAAATGTTTTGCTACCCTTCCCCAGATCTGAGACTCGACACAATCCTGTCTCTGAGCTCTACGGACAATTCCTTCGACCTCATGGCTTGGTTTTTGCTCTGACATGCACTGTCAACTGTGGGACCTTATATAGACAGGTGTGTGCTTTTCCAAATCACGTCCAATCAATTGAATTTACCACAGGTGGACTCCAATCAAGTTGTAGAAACATCTCAAGGATGATCAATGGAAACAGGATGCACCGGAGCTCAATTTCGCGTTTCATAACAAAGGGTCTGAATACTAATGTAAATAAGCTTTCTGTTTAAAAAAAAAATAATTATGTACAAAAAATTTGTACAAACCTGTTTTCGCTTTGTCACTATGGGGTATCGTGTGTAGATTGATGAGGATTTTATTTATTTAATCAATTTTAGAATAAGGCTGTAATGTAACAATGTGGGAAAAAAGGGAAGGGGTCTGAATACTTTCCGAATGCACTTCCCCTTCCTGTATGAAGGCTATAGTTCATGGTTATCCGAACACACTACCTAACTTTGCTGAAATGGGTACAAGAGAGAAGTTCGCAACGTGGCTCGGGCAATTTGACGAGGTGCTGAAACCCCCTATTCTCAACCACCGAGAGGGTGCATAGCCCTTTAAACAAGACAGTAAAAAAATATAACCATAGCCTACCTAGCTCTCTTTGTAATTTCTTTGGACCGGTCAGAATCAGCTGCCAAGGGACTGCTTGAATGCAGAGGGGAGACGTTGTGTTGTTTCTTCGTGTTTGATATACTGGGGTGATGAGGTGTTGGCAGCATAGGCTATTCTAGGCGAGGAAATACTGTCAACGTTTTCTCCACAACTCTGTCCATCGCCTGTTGTAATCTACTGGGAAGCCAAAACGTTCCCAAACTGGAGATTTAAAAACGTTGGATCCTCCGATTCTGGTTTACCGACCGCACCACTCACCATTGTACAGAACTAGTTCCAGCCTGCGCCTCACAAAAGGACAGTTTGAAAATGTGCCAGTTAAGATTAGAATCTTGATTATAAAAGTCTATTTGTTTTAACAGAATAGTCTGAAATGTTTTCAGCTCAGATTTACTCAAGAGGCAAAGCAGCGTAGGCATAGCCTGTAGGCCTAGTGTTTTTAATTAATACATATATATTCAAGTATTCATTCGGGTTGACAGTGCGGACTGAACCGAGGTCCCTGTGCCGAACAGTTCGGTACGAACACGTGTACCGTTACACCCAAACACAACGTTAATGTAATGTTTACTGCATCACAACATTGAAGACATATTTCGGGACACTATCCTTGATCCTGAGACTGTATTAACTTTAAAAAGGTAGAGTCAGACATGCACAAAGTAAAATAGAAATCGGGCCGACTTCCTCAACAACAACAAATGTTACGATCCCTTCCCCTTGGGGGCGGCAGGGAGCTTAGTGGGTAAGAGCGTTGTGCCAGTAACCGAAAGGTCGCTGGTTCTAATCCCCGAGCAGACTAGGTGAAAAATCTGTCGATGTGCCCTTAAGCAAGGCACTTAACCCTAATTGCTCCTGTAAGTCGCTCTGGATAAGAGCGTCTGCTAAATGACCAAAAAAAAATAATAATAAAAAAAATACTCACTTTGGTTTCTTCTTGAGCACCTCTCCACTGCTCTTGTGAAGAACACTGACCAGCTTCCTAATAGTGGCCGGTTCACTGATCGTCTGGTAGTGTAACACAACCTACGCACACAAAACACACTTAGAACCACACAAAACACACTTAGAACCACACTCTTAGAACTGCTTAGAACAAACAGACTTAGAACCACACAAAACACACTCGACCACACACTGAACACAGACTGTGTGTGTGTGTGTGTGTGTGTGTGTGTGTGTGTGTGTGTGTGTGTATACTCACGGGGAAGCCCTGTGTGATGGGGACCTCTATGTTGAAGAGCAGGACTCTGGCCCTGAAGCGGGAACACGCTCTGATTGGCTCCTTGATATCACAGAACACACAGCCCACACTGGAGGAGAGGAGAGATTATATACACTGAGTGGACAAAACATTAGGACTAGAGGTCAGGGGGTTAAGGATAGAGGTCAGGGGTTAAGGATAGAGGTCAGGGGTTAAGGATGGAGGTCAGGGGTTAAGGATAGAGTTTATGTTATATACTTACTTAATCTTGATGATGTCCATGCCAGTGACGGTCAAACTAACATGATCCCCTGCAGCTGCCCAGTCCAGAGGCTCATCATGGAGAGTGATACCTACAGACAGAGAGAGAGAGAGAGAGAGAGAGAGAGAGAGAGAGAGAGAGAGAGAGAGAGAGAGAGAGGAGAGAGAGAGAGAGAGAGAGAGACAGAGAGAAAGAGAGAGAGAGACAGAGAGAGAGAGACAGACAGAGAGAGAGAAAGAGAGAGAGACAGAGAGAGAGAGAGAGAGAGAGAGAGAGACAGAGAGAGAGAGAGAGACAGAGAGAGAGAGAGAGACAGAGAGAGAGAGAGAGACAGAGAGAGAGAGAGAGAGAGAGACAGAGAAAGAGAGAGAGAGAAAGAGAGAGAAAGAGAGAGAGAGAGAGAGAGACACAGAGAAAGAGAGAGAGAGAAAGAGAGAGAAAGAGAGAGAGAGAGAGACACAGAGAGAGAAACAGAGAGAGCAATAATGTGTTGTATGTCCACAAGGTGGCACTGGTGTATTATTGTGCTCAGACATTGAGAAACACACAGACACACAGAGACAGACACACAGAGACAGACACACAGAGACAGACACACAGAGACAGACACACAGAGACAGACACACAGAGACAGACACACAGAGACAGACACACAGAGACAGACACACAGAGACAGACACACAGAGACAGACACACAGAGACAGACACACAGAGACAGAGACAGACACACAGAGACAGAGACAGACACACAGAGACAGACACACAGAGACACAGACAGTACCTTTAACAGTGCATGTCTCATTGGGGGGCATGGCCAGAACTCTGTCTCCTGTCTGAATGTACCCCGCCTCGATCTTCCCTGTTACACAGAACCCTGAGCCCTGATCTAGAACCACAGAGAACAGGGTTAGAACACAGAACCCTGATCTTTAAAAAGAATATCAACAGCTGATCGAGCACAAAAAGCATATTTCTCTCCAATGTTGTGCACAAATTTGTTTCCATCACTGTTAGTGAGCATTTCTCCTTTGCCAAGATGATCCATCCACCTGACAGGTGTGGCATATCATGAAGCTGATTAAACAGCATGATCATTACACAGGTGCACCTTGTGCTGGGTACAATAAAAGGCCACTGTAAAATACAACACAATGCCACAGATGTCTCAAGTTGAGGGAGCGTGCAATTGACATGACTGCAGGAATGTCCAACAGAGCTGTTGCCAGAGAATTGAATGTTCAGTTCTCTGTCATAAGCCACCTCCAACGTCGTTTTAGAGAATTTGGCAGTACATCCAACCAGCCTCACAACCACAGACCACATGTAACACCTGAGGAATTGTCTGAGGGGGGACCTTTTGTGGGGAAAAGCTGGGGAAAAACTCATTCTGATTGGCTGGGCCTGGCTCCCCAGTGGGTGGGCCTATGCCCTCCCAGTCCCACCCATGGCTCCGCCCCTGCCCAGTCATCTGAAATCCATAGATTAGGGCCTAATTAATTTATTTCAATTGACCGATTTCCTTCTATGAACTGTAACTCAGTAAAATTGTTGTATGTTGCATTTATAATTTAGTTCAATATAAGTTCTGTTAAGGTGTTCTAGAATGCATTCCGTTCCATCTGGGCTAGCGGTTAAGAACGTTGGGCCAGTAACCCAAAGGTCTCTGGTTCGAATCCCTGAAGTGACTAGGTGACAAACCTGTTGATGTACCCCTGAGCAAATCACTTAACCCTAATTGCTCCTGGAAGTCTCTCTGGAGAAGACATCTGCTAAATAATATGCCATTTAGCAGACGCTTTTATCCAAAGCGACTTACAGTCATGCGTGCATACATTATGGGGCGGCAGGTAGCTTAGTGGTTAAGAGCGTTGTGCCAGTAACCGAAAGGTTGCTGGTTCTAATCCCCGAGCCGACTAGGTGAAAAACCTGTCGATGTGCCCTTGAGCAAGGCACTTAACCCTAATTGCTCCTGTAAGTCGCTCTGGATAAGAGCGTCTGCTAAATGACCTATTTATTTATTTTTATTATTATTATTTTTTGTGTATGGGTGGTCCCGGGGATCGAACCCACTACCTTGGCGTTACAAGCGCCGTGCTCTACCAGCTGAGCTACAGAGGACCACTGTAAATGTCTCCTACTGGAAGTCTCTCTGGAGAAGACATCTGCTAAATGTCTCCTACTGGAAGTCTCTCTGGAGAAGACATCTGCTAAATGTCTCCTACTGGAAGTCTCTCTGGAGAAGACATCTGCTAAATGTCTCCTACTGGAAGTCTCTCTGGAGAAGACATCTGCTAAATGTCTCCTACTGGAAGTCACTCTGGAGAAGACATCTGCTAAATGTCTCCTACTGGAAGTCTCTCTGGAGAAGACATCTGCTAAATGTCTCCTACTGGAAGTCTCTCTGGAGAAGACATCTGCTAAATGTCTCCTACTGGAAGTCTCTCTGGAGAAGACATCTGCTAAATGTCTCCTACTGGAAGTCTCTCTGGAGAAGACATCTGCTAAATGTCTCCTACTGGAAGTCTCTCTGGAGAAGACATCTGCTAAATGTCTCCTACTGGAAGTCTCTCTGGAGAAGACATCTGCTAAATGTCTCCTACTGGAAGTCTCTCTGGAGAAGACATCTGCTAAATGTCTCCTACTGGAAGTCTCTCTGGAGAAGACATCTGCTAAATGTCTCCTACTGGAAGTCTCTCTGGAGAAGACATCTGCTAAATGTCTCCTACTGGAAGTCTCTCTGGAGAAGACATCTGCTAAATGTCTCCTACTGGAAGTCTCTCTGGAGAAGACATCTGCTAAATGTCTCCTACTGTAAGTCACTCTGGAGAAGACATCTGCTAAATGTCTCCTACTGTAAGTCTCTCTGGAGAAGACATCTGCTAAATGTCTCCTACTGGAAGTCTCTCTGGAGAAGACATCTGCTAAATGTCTCCTACTGGAAGTCTCTCTGGAGAAGACATCTGCTAAATGTCTCCTACTGGAAGTCTCTCTGGAGAAGACATCTGCTAAATGTCTCCTACTGGAAGTCTCTCTGGAGAAGACATCTGCTAAATGTCTCCTACTGGAAGTCTCTCTGGAGAAGACATCTGCTAAATGTCTCCTACTGGAAGTCTCTCTGGAGAAGACATCTGCTAAATGTCTCCTACTGGAAGTCTCTCTGGAGAAGACATCTGCTAAATGTCTCCTACAGTAAGTCTCTCTGGAGAAGACATCTGCTAAATGTCTCCTACTGGAAGTCTCTCTGGAGAAGACATCTGCTAAATGTCTCCTACTGGAAGTCACTCTGGAGAAGACATCTGCTAAATGTCTCCTACTGGAAGTCTCTCTGGAGAAGACATCTGCTAAATGTCTCCTACTGTAAGTCTCTCTGGAGAAGACATCTGCTAAATGTCTCCTACTGTAAGTCTCTCTGGAGAAGACATCTGCTAAATGTCTCCTACTGTAAGTCTCTCTGGAGAAGACATCTGCTAAATGTCTCCTACTGTAAGTCTCTCTGGAGAAGACATCTGCTAAATGTCTCCTACTGTAAGTCTCTCTGGAGAAGACATCTGCTAAATGTCTCCTACTGTAAGTCTCTCTGGAGAAGACATCTGCTAAATGTCTCCTACTGGAAGTCACTCTGGAGAAGACATCTGCTAAATGTCTCCTACTGGAAGTCTCTCTGGAGAAGACATCTGCTAAATGTCTCCTACTGGAAGTCTCTCTGGAGAAGACATCTGCTAAATGTCTCCTACTGTAAGTCACTCTGGAGAAGACATCTGCTAAATGACTCAAATATTAATGAGATATTTCTGTATTTCATTTTCAATAGATTTGCAAAAAAGTTAGGTACAGGATGAAACTAAGGAGAGGGCAGTTAGGCTACAGGAGATGAGCATCAGCGCTAACATTTTATGAGATTCATTTTACTTTATTTCATTCATTTTAGCAATGTAACTTACAAAATGAGTGCAGTTGTTCCCATAGCAACCATGTACTGTCTGTGTATCACTGACCCTGGATAAGCTAGCGACTGGGCTAAGTACAGCTAACCTTCTAGGTCAATAATATGCTGTTTTTTATTAACATTTTGTTGGCTTTATAAATCGTGACAGAAATGTAACTAGCTAGTAGCTAGCTAGTTAGTTATACCTAAGTAGCTTACAAGGTCAGCTGACTTTTCTCAAAACGAACCTCGCTGTGGCTAGCCCTTACAGACAAATATCACTTCAGAAATGTCTAATTAAAAATATTGATATGGCCAACATTGTAGAACATTTCTCTCCTCTTGATGTAGCTTTAGGTCATCTCGAAAAATAGCAGAGAAATGCTGAAAAAAACCCAGTTCTAAAATGTTTTGGTCACCAGGTGCTTGTTTTGTTAAAATGTTTTGTCCTCACGCACTGCAGCTCCTACGGCACTCATCTGGTGAGCCCCTTTGGACCTCCGCCCAAGCAAGGTGTTTGATTGGTTTGACGTGTTGTTCCGACCCCTCTTCAGAGGATTCCGCCATGGAACTTCCCCGGGCTTCCCGTTTTAGGGAATCCCTTGTTCACCACGAGGCTAGTTTCTCTGTAATGTGTCTGTGTCTCTGTAATGTGTCTGTGTCTCTGTAATGTGTCTGTGTCTCTGTAATGTGTCTGTTTCTCTGTAATGTGTCTGTGTCTCTGTAATGTGTCTGTGTCTCTGTAATGTGTCTGTGTCTCTGTAATGTGTCTGTGTCTCTGTAATGTGCCTGTGTCTCTGTAATGTGCCTGTATCTCTGTAATGTGTCTGTGTCTCTGTAATGTGTCTGTTTCTCTGTAATGTGCCTGTGTCTCTGTAATGTGTCTGTCTCTGTAATGTGTCTCTGTCTCTGTAATGTGTCTGTGTCTCTGTAATGTGTCTGTCTCTGTAATGTGTCTGTGTCTCTGTAATGTGTCTGTGTCTCTGTAATGTGTCTGTGTCTCTGTAATGTGCCTGTGTCTCTGTAATGTGTGTGTCTCTGTAATGTGTCTGTGTCTCTGTAATGTGTCTGTTTCTCTGTAATGTGCCTGTGTCTCTGTAATGTGTCTGTGTCTCTGTAATGTGTCTGTTTCTCTGTAATGTGCCTGTGTCTCTGTAATGTGTCTGTGTCTCTGTAATGTGTCTGTGTCTCTGTAATGTGTCTGTGTCTCTGTAATGTGTCTGTGTCTCTGTAATGTGTCTGTGTCTCTGTAATGTGCCTGTGTCTCTGTAATGTGTCTGTGTCTCTGTAATGTGTCTGTGTCTCTGTAATGTGTCTGTGTCTCTGTAATGTGTCTGTGTCTCTGTAATGTGTCTGTGTCTCTGTAATGTGTCTGTGTCTCTGTAATGTGTCTGTGTCTCTGTAATGTGCCTGTGTCTCTGTAATGTGTCTGTGTCTCTGTAATGTGTCTGTTTCTCTGTAATGTGTCTGTTTCTCTGTAATGTGCCTGTGTCTCTGTAATGTGTCTGTGTCTCTGTAATGTGTCTGTTTCTCTGTAATGTGTCTGTTTCTCTGTAATGTGCCTGTGTCTCTGTAATGTGTCTGTGTCTCTGTAATGTGTCTGTTTCTCTGTAATGTGTCTGTTTCTCTGTAATGTGCCTGTGTCTCTGTAATGTGTCTGTTTCTCTGTAATGTGTCTGTGTCTCTGTAATGTGTCTGTTTCTCTGTAATGTGCCTGTGTCTCTGTAATGTGTCTGTTTCTCTGTAATGTGTCTGTTTCTCTGTAATGTGTCTGTTTCTCTGTAATGTGTCTGTTTCTCTGTAATGTGTCTGTGTCTCTGTAATGTGCCTGTGTCTCTGTAATGTGTCTGTGTCTCTGTAATGTGTCTGTGTCTCTGTAATGTGTCTGTTTCTCTGTAATGTGTCTGTGTCTCTGTAATGTGCCTGTGTCTCTGTAATGTGTCTGTGTCTCTGTAATGTGCCTGTGTCTCTGTAATGTGTCTGTGTCTCTGTAATGTGTCTGTTTCTCTGTAATGTGTCTGTTTCTCTGTAATGTGCCTGTGTCTCTGTAATGTGTCTGTTTCTCTGTAATGTGTCTGTGTCTCTGTAATGTGTCTGTTTCTCTGTAATGTGTCTGTTTCTCTGTAATGTGTCTGTTTCTCTGTAATGTGTCTGTGTCTCTGTAATGTGTCTGTTTCTCTGTAATGTGTCTGTGTCTCTGTAATGTGTCTGTGTCTCTGTAATGTGTCTGTGTCTCTGTAATGTGTCTGTTTCTCTGTAATGTGCCTGTGTCTCTGTAATGTGCCTGTTTCTCTGTAATGTGCCTGTGTCTCTGTAATGTGTCTGTGTCTCTGTAATGTGTCTGTTTCTCTGTAATGTGTCTGTGTCTCTGTAATGTGTCTGTTTCTCTGTAATGTGTCTGTGTCTCTGTAATGTGTCTGTTTCTCTGTAATGTGCCTGTGTCTCTGTAATGTGCCTGTGTCTCTGTAATGTGTCTGTGTCTCTGTAATGTGCCTGTGTCTCTGTAATGTGTCTGTGTCTCTGTAATGTGTCTGTGTCTCTGTAATGTGTCTGTTTCTCTGTAATGTGTCTGTGTCTCTGTAATGTGCCTGTGTCTCTGTAATGTGTCTGTGTCTCTGTAATGTGCCTGTGTCTCTGTAATGTGTCTGTGTCTCTGTAATGTGTCTGTGTCTCTGTAATGTGTCTGTTTCTCTGTAATGTGTCTGTGTCTCTGTAATGTGCCTGTGTCTCTGTAATGTGTCTGTGTCTCTGTAATGTGCCTGTGTCTCTGTAATGTGTCTGTGTCTCTGTAATGTGTCTGTGTCTCTGTAATGTGCCTGTGTCTCTGTAATGTGCCTGTGTCTCTGGAATGTGTCTGTGTCTCTGTAATGTGCCTGTGTCTCTGTAATGTGTCTGTGTCTCTGTAATGTGCCTGTGTCTCTGTAATGTGTCTGTGTCTCTGTAATGTGTCTGTGTCTCTGTAATGTGCCTGTGTCTCTGTAATGTGTCTGTGTCTCTGTAATGTGCCTGTGTCTCTGGAATGTGTCTGTGTCTCTGTAATGTGCCTGTGTCTCTGTAATGTGTCTGTGTCTCTGTAATGTGTCTGTTTCTCTGTAATGTGTCTGTGTCTCTGTAATGTGTCTGTGTCTCTGTAATGTGTCTGTGTCTCTGTAATGTGTCTGTGTCTCTGTAATGTGTCTGTGTCTCTGTAATGTGTCTGTGTCTCTGTAATGTGTCTGTTTCTCTGTAATGTGTCTGTGTCTCTGTAATGTGTCTGTGTCTCTGTAATGTGTCTGTGTCTCTGTAATGTGTCTGTTTCTCTGTAATGTGTCTGTTTCTCTGTAATGTGTCTGTGTCTCTGTAATGTGTCTGTGTCTCTGTAATGTGTCTGTGTCTCTGTAATGTGTCTGTGTCTCTGTAATGTGTCCTGTGTCTCTGTAATGTGCCTGTGTCTCTGTAATGTGTCCTGTGTCTCTGTAATGTGTCTGTGTCTCTGTAATGTGTCCTGTGTCTCTGTAATGTGTCTGTGTCTCTGTAATGTGTCTGTTTCTCTGTAATGTGTCTGTGTCTCTGTAATGTGTCTGTGTCTCTGTAATGTGTCTGTGTCTCTGTAATGTGTCTGTGTCTCTGTAATGTGTCTGTGTCTCTGTAATGTGTCTGTGTCTCTGTAATGTGTCTGTGTCTCTGTAATGTGTCTGTGTCTCTGTAATGTGTCTGTGTCTCTGTAATGTGTCTGTGTCTCTGTAATGTGTCTGTGTCTCTGTAATGTGTCCTGTGTCTCTGTAATGTGTCTGTGTCTCTGTAATGTGTCTGTGTCTCTGTAATGTGTCTGTGTCTCTGTAATGTGTCTGTGTCTCTGTAATGGTGTCTCTGTAATGTGTCTGTGTCTCTGTAATGTGCCTGTGTCTCTGTAATGTGTCTGTGTCTCTGTAATGTGTCTGTGTCTCTGTAATGTGTCTGTTTCTCTGTAATGTGTCTGTGTCTCTGTAATGTGCCTGTGTCTCTGTAATGTGTCTGTGTCTCTGTAATGTGTCTGTGTCTCTGTAATGTGTCTGTGTCTCTGTAATGTGTCTGTGTCTCTGTAATGTGTCTGTTTCTCTGTAATGTGTCTGTTTCTCTGTAATGTGTCTGTGTCTCTGTAATGTGTCTGTGTCTCTGTAATGTGTCTGTTTCTCTGTAATGTGTCTGTTTCTCTGTAATGTGTCTGTGTCTCTGTAATGTGTCTGTGTCTCTGTAATGTGCCTGTGTCTCTGTAATGTGTCTGTGTCTCTGTAATGTGCCTGTGTCTCTGTAATGTGCCTGTGTCTCTGTAATGTGCCTGTGTCTCTGGAATGTGTCTGTGTCTCTGTAATGTGCCTGTGTCTCTGTAATGTGTCTGTGTCTCTGTAATGTGTCTGTTTCTCTGTAATGTGTCTGTGTCTCTGTAATGTGTCTGTGTCTCTGTAATGTGTCTGTGTCTCTGTAATGTGTCTGTGTCTCTGTAATGTGTCTGTGTCTCTGTAATGTGTCTGTTTCTCTGTAATGTGTCTGTTTCTCTGTAATGTGTCTGTTTCTCTGTAATGTGTCTGTTTCTCTGTAATGTGTCCGTTTCTCTGTAATGTGTCTGTTTCTCTGTAATGTGTCTGTGTCTCTGTAATGTGTCTGTTTCTCTGTAATGTGTCTGTGTCTCTGTAATGTGTCTGTGTCTCTGTAATGTGTCTGTGTCTCTAATGTGTCTGTGTCTCTGTAATGTGTCTGTGTCTCTGTAATGTGTCTGTGTCTCTGTAATGTGTCTGTGTCTCTGTAATGTGTCTGTGTCTCTAATGTGTCTGTGTCTCTGTAATGTGTCTGTGTCTCTGTAATGTGTCTGTGTCTCTGTAATGTGTCTGTGTCTCTGTAATGTGTCTCTGTAATGTCTCTGTAATGTGCCTGTGTCTCTGTAATGTGTCTGTGTCTCTGTAATGTGTCTGTGTCTCTGTAATGTGCCTGTGTCTCTGTAATGTGCCTGTGTCTCTGTAATGTGCCTGTGTCTCTGTAATGTGCCTGTGTCTCTGTAATGTGCCTGTGTCTCTGTAATGTGTCTGTGTCTCTGTAATGTGTCTGTGTCTCTGTAATGTGTCTGTGTCTCTGTAATGTGCCTGTGTCTCTGTAATGTGTCTGTGTCTCTGTAATGTGCCTGTGTCTCTGTAATGTGTCTGTGTCTATGTAATGTGTCTGTGTCTCTGTAATGTGCCTGTGTCTCTGTAATGTGTCTGTGTCTCTGTAATGTGTCTGTGTGTCTGTATCTCTGTAATGTGTCTGTATCTCTGGAATGTGTCTGTGTCTCTGTAATGTGTCTGTGTCTCTGTAATGTGCCTGTGTCTCTGTAATGTGCCTGTGTCTCTGTAATGTGCCTGTGTCTCTGTAATGTGCCTGTGTCTCTGTAATGTGTCTGTGTCTCTGTAATGTGTCTGTGTCTCTGTAATGTGTCTGTGTCTCTGTAATGTGTCTGTGTCTCTGTAATGTGTCTGTGTCTCTGTAATGTGTCTGTGTCTCTGTAATGTGTCTGTGTCTCTGTAATGTGTCTGTGTCTCTGTAATGTGTCTGTGTCTCTGTAATGTGTCTGTGTCTTTGTAATGTGTCTGTGTCTCTGTAATGTGTCTCTGTAATGTGTCTGTGTCTCTGTAATGTGTCTGTGTCTCTGTAATGTGTCTGTGTCTCTGTAATGTGTCTGTGTCTCTGTAATGTGTCTGTGTCTCTGTAATGTGTCTGTGTCTCTGTAATGTGTCTGTGTCTCTGTAATGTGTCTGTGTCTCTGTAATGTGTCTGTGTCTCTGTAATGTGTCTGTGTCTCTGTAATGTGTCTCTGTAATGTGTCTGTAATGTGTCTGTGTCTCTGTAATGTGCCTGTGTCTCTGTAATGTGTCTGTGTCTCTGTAATGTGTCTGTGTCTCTGTAATGTGCCTGTGTCTCTGTAATGTGCCTGTGTCTCTGTAATGTGCCTGTGTCTCTGTAATGTCTCTGTGTCTCTGTAATGTCTCTGTGTCTCTGTAATGTGCCTATGTCTCTGTAATGTGTCTGTGTCTCTGTAATGTGCCTGTGTCTCTGTAATGTGTCTGTGTCTCTGTAATGTGTCTGTGTCTCTGTAATGTGTCTGTGTCTCTGTAATGTGTCTGTGTCTCTGTAATGTGTGTGTCTATGTAATGTGTCTGTGTGTCTGTATCTCTGTAATGTGTCTGTATCTCTGGAATGTGTCTGTATCTCTGGAATGTGTCTGTGTTTCTGGAATGTGTCTGTGTCTCTGTAATGTGTCTGTGTCTCTGTAATGTGTCTCTGTAATGTGTCTGTTTCTCTGTAATGTGTCTGTTTCTCTGTAATGTGTCTGTGTCTCTGTAATGGGTCTGTTTCTCTGTAATGTGTCTGTATCTCTGTAATGTGTCTGTATCTCTGTAATGTGTCTGTGTCTCTGTAATGTGTCTGTATCTCTGTAATGTGTCTGTATCTCTAGTCTAATCTAGGGACCACAATGGAAATAAGTCTTGACTTTTTGGTGAATGGATGTACTGTGTGTATATGTTTTTTTTACTGGCAAATAAAAAAATCAATCAATCAAACCACAGAACAGGGTTAGAACACACAGAACCCTGAGCTAGAACCACAGAGAGAACAGGGAGAATCTCACCTTTGAAGACGTCTGAGACACACAGTCGGAATGGCTTTTCTATCGACCTCTGGGGGGGTTTGAAATAATCTATGGAGAGAGCGAGAGAGAGAGAGGAGAGAGGAAGAGGAATGGAGAGAGCAGAGGTCAAGAGAAATGGAGGGAGGGAGAGAGTAGAGAGAAGAGATATGGAGGGAGGGAGAGAGAGAGCAGAGAAGAGATATGGAGGGAGAGAGAGAGAGATACGGATGGTTACCATGCTGACTAATACCTTAGCAACATCACCATTGTTACCACTTTTTACTATTTTTATTATTGTCCCAATCATAACAGAACATAGACACACGCTCTCAGATCATTACAGAAGAGAGCAGAGACCAAGTCAAATAGCATGGTATCCAGTCAATATGGCTCAGCTACTCTGCTCTCTCTGAGCTCCTGAAACATAGTTTTTCTTCCTCAAAAATGATTGTCCAAGGGCCATGTGTACACAACGGATGTTTTTGGTTAACATCAAATTGTATAACACTGTTGAGTTGTCACATTATCTTCTTTTATAAAGCTTTGTGGACTTGAATAAGAGAGAGAGTGGTGTGTCCGTACCGATCTGTTCCAGAAGACAGGGTCCGGAGTACCAGGATGTCAGCTCCGGAGCAGAACTCTTAGTGGTGAGGTTCTCTCCTGATAGACCGCTGGTCGGGACGTAGAACACGTCAGAGTCCTGGGAGAGAACATAGAACAGCTATAAAACTACAGAACACTGTTATAGAACTCTTAGTGGTCGGAACGTAGAACACTGTTATAGAACTCTTAGTGGTCGGAACGTAGAACACTGTTATAGAACTCTTAGTGGTCGGAACGTAGAACACTGTTATAGAACTCTTAGTGGTCGGAACGTAGAACACTGCTATAGAACTCTTAGTGGTCGGAACGTAGAACACTGTTATAGAACTCTTAGTGGTCGGAACGTAGAACACTGTTATAGAACTCTTAGTGGTCAGGTTCTCTCCTGATAGACCGCTGGTCGGGACGTAGAACACATCAGAGTCCTGAATGAGAACAGTTATAACACTACATACGTTGATTTAAAAAATAATTATCTTCAAAACAATACAAAACATACAAAAGTCAACATCACCCAGACCCACCTGCTCCTCACCCCTTTCTCCAATGCCTGCACTACTTTCAGCCACGTCTCAAAATTGCACCATTTTGTTCCTCTCCGTCGCCCAGGCCTTTTCAATATTTAGATAATGAAGCATTTTATTTTTTTTCCATTGTCTTAACAATTGAGGATTTGGTTGATTTCCAGTTTTTAAATATACTTATTTTCCACCATAATTTGCAAATAAATTCATTAAAAATCCTACAATGTGATTTTTTTCCTCAATTTGTCTGTCATAGTTGACGTGTACCTATGATGAAAATTACAGGCCTCTCTCATCTTTTTAAGTGGGAGAACTTGCACAATTGGTGGCTGACTAAATACTTTTTTCCCCCCCCACTGTATCTACATTGGTCACTCCAAAATTGCTTTTTAAAGCTGTCATGGAAAACCCCCCTCAGACTCAGGAAGATGTAAAACTTTCCTTTTTATTCTGTGAGTTTTATTTGCCCAAATAAAGTCTGTTATGCCGGAGAATAGTTCTTTAAAGAACGTCTTCGGTGGGGTAATTGGAATTACCGACAATAAGTATAAAAACTTTAGGAGCCGTGCCATTCTGAAGAGGCTTATTCTACCTGTAAAATGTCTCCATTTAATTAGATCTGCTTTCATATTGTTGAGTAATGGGATAACGTTATCTATATATATCTGTTGTTTGTTGTCATTTATTAAGCATCCTGAGGATTTGATATTGTTTTGTGGTCCACTTAAAGGATTCCTGTAGATCATGAGTTAGTCTTTTTCCTACTGCCATTATTTCAGGTTTTTCCAAGTACATTTTATATCCTGAGATTTTAGAGTATTCTGAAAATATTTTTAGTAAGGGGTCATAGAGTTTTCAATATTGGTCAGGTAAATAACAGAGTTTTCTGTCGTCAGTGAGGAGTGAAAATCCCAACGATTCTGTCCTTCTCCTCCGTGGGCTAATAATAATAATAATAATAATAATAATTTAAATTAGATAATTTGTTATTCGTTTTCTTATTGCCATTATTTCCTATTTTAACATTTTTATATCCTGAGATTTTAGAATATTCTGAATATTTTTAGCAAGGGGGGCATTGAGTTTTCAGTATTGGTCAGGTATATCAAGAGATCATCATCTGCAAATAAGTTTACATTATATTCATGTTTACCCATTCTGATACCTGTTACGTTTGGGTCCTGTCTAATTCTTTCTGCAAGCGGTTCAATTGCTAGTGCAAACAGGAGGGGGGGGGGGGGGGGGGGGGGGGGGATAGGACATGCCCCTATCTAAAGTAATTTAATCAGATCATGTATTTTGTGTATATTTTTGCTTTAGGATATTTATATAATATTTGTATTAAATGTATTATTTCAGCTGGAAAGTTGAAGGCTTCCAAAGTTTTGAATAGAAAAAGGCCATTCAAGACGGTCGAAAGCCTTTTCGACATCAACAAACATTATTGATAAATCTATATCTTGTATTTGTTTGTAAGTGTCCATTTTTAATAAACCCTGTTGGACCATTTTATTGCTTGTGAGCTTTATTATTTTGTTTTCGCAGTTTATTAAAAACTTCTGGGTCTGTAAATCAGCAGGGGGTTTCTCCAGATTCTCATTTAACTGAAATAACTGTTTGATGCACGGAACTAGAAAGTACTGAAGTGAGTGACTTACAGTACCAGTCAAAAAAGTTTGGACACGCCTACTCATTCAAGGGTTTTTCTTTATTTGTACAATTATTATTTTTTTACATCAAAACTATGAAATAACACATATGGAATCATGTAGTAACCAAAAAAGTGCCACCCATGTAGTAACTTCAAATAGCCACCCTTTGCCTTGATGACAGCTTTGCACACTCTTTGCACAATGAGGGCCTTCTATACCTACAAGGGCTAAGGATTTATAAAATAATAATGATTCTAATTATATTCTTATTTTCAATTATGTTCTGATTTAATCTCTTCAGTTTTTGTTGGAAAGGGTTAACTACTAAAAAGAAAAAAAGATCCAATCAGGATTTTTCTTTGCTGGTCTCTGGGGATATAAATCTATCTAGCTAAATCAGCCACTGGCTTGGCCATCAGAAGCTATACTGAACAAAAATATAAAAACGCAACATGCAACAATTTCATTGATTTTACTGAGTTCCAGTTCATATAAGGAAATCAGTCAACTGAAATAAATTCATTAGGCCCTAATCTATGGATTTCACATGACTGGGAATAAAGATATGCATCTGTTGGTCACAGAAAATGGGCCTCACAATGGGCCTCAAGATCTCATCACAGTATTTTTGGGCATTCTAATTGCCATCGATAAAATGCAATTGTGTTCATTGTCTGTAGCTTATACCATAACCCCACCGTTACCAAGGGGCACTCTGTTCACAGCGTTGACATTAGTATACCGCTCGCCCACACGATGCCAAACACGTGGTCTGTGAGGCCAGTTGGACGTACTGCCAAATTCTCTAAAATGACGTTGGAGGCGGCTTATGGTAGAGAAACGAACATTCAATTATCTGGCAACAGCTCTGGTGGACATTCCTGCAGTCAGCATGCCAATTGCACGCAATTTGAGAGAAATAAGCTTTTTGTGCATATGGAAAATGTCTGGGATCTTTTATTTCAGCTCATGAAACATGGGACCAACACTTTACATGTTGCGTTTATATTTTTGTTCAGTGTAGATAGAAGGCATCTGCCATTCAACTGTATTAGGGCAAAATGTTGGAGTGACAGTGGAATCAACAAATCACATTTTGATTTGTAATGGGTGGGACCGATTTTACAAAAAAACATTTGGAAACTTCTGCCTTCTCAAAGGCCAACAGGTCACTGCGCAATAGCGAGCAGTCGTTTGCTCTCTATAGAGTCAAAGTTAACATTTTTACTGCAGTGGGCTAAATCAGGGTCAGACAGAGTGATTCTTGGTAGTCTTAAACAAATCTACTTTGAAACAAAAGTATACACCTCACACACATGGTTATGGGCTTAAAAAAGACACCTGTACCATATCGGATATAGAGTTGAAATATTACATTTTTAGTTTGCATCCCAATATTACACTTTATATAAATCACAGAAGACTGAAATATAACAAAACTGTTTGACATAGTATAAATAATAATCTATTAATTATGAGAAATATGAATAACATTCCACCCATGAGGCCAAAGAGGCTTTTGGTCACTGACTGCAGCAACGGGTCGTTTCAAATTATCATCATTTTGTGAGTGGAACTGTGTTTTTTGTAATATTTTTGCTCAATCTGATTGGGTGGGCCTGTCGGGGCCTGCCTCCCCAGTGGGTGGGCCTGTCGGGGCCTGCCTCCCCAGTGGGTGGGCCTGTCGGGGCCTGCCTCCCCAGTGGGTGGGCCTGTCGGGGCCTGCCTCCCCAGTGGGTGGGCCTGTCGGGGCCTGCCTCCCCAGTGGGTGGGCCTGTCGGGGCCTGCCTCCCCAGTGGGTGGGCCTGTCGGGGCCTGCCTCCCCAGTGGGTGGGCCTGTCAGGGCCTGCCTCCCCAGTGGGTGGGCCTCTGTCCACCCCGTCCATGTCTACGCCCCCTGATGCAAACAGCACATGATGACAATTGCGCATCACAAATAGCCTACTAACACCTGGTCTGCATACCCATTGTTAGCATTTACTGGTAGAGATCATAAGGTGAAACATCTTTCCTACCCTACCGATGTCATTCTTCTGCTCCATGAACAAAACCAGTTGAGAGCTGCTCCATGCCAACACCAGTTGAGAGCTGCTCCATGCCAACACCAGTTGAGAGCTGCTCCATGCCAACACCAGTTGAGAGCTGCTCCATGCCAACACCAGTTGAGAGCTGCTCCATGCCAACACCAGTTGAGAGCTGCTCCATGCCAAAACCAGTTGAGAGCTGCTCCATGCCAAAACCAGTTGAGAGCTGCTCCATGCCAACACCAGTTGAGAGCTGCTCCATGCCAACACCAGTTGAGAGCTGCTCTTCCTGCCAGATGATATTCCACTGAAACTAGGCTGCGTGAGGCTCATGTGAATATATTTCACGTGCTTTGCGATTGTGTAGGCTACTTTGTGCATGATTTCTCTATTGTACTACATCATTGATAAATCGTACACCTCCAAGATGGCGTAGCAGTGTGGTGGTGAATTGAATTGTGTCCTCGTGTAAATAGCCAGTTTTTTAGTTTGTCTTTTTTAGTAATATATATATATATATATCTCACTTCCCATCCTTTAACCAAATATACTTTCCTGCAACCTGCCTCACCCAATGTGGAACGGATTCTATTATTTCTTAATTTTTTTATCTAGAACCTACGGCTGAAACTAGCCAGCTAACTAGCTACTTGCTATTAGCCACCGTTAGCGGTCTTCACCACTGTCCGTGGCCTGCACTACCTACCAGCCAGCTCTAGCCTGGACAAGTATCGGCCAGTCTGCACAGCGCGTTATCGACCCAGAACATATCGGATGTTCTGCCGGAATCACTGAATCACTGGACCTTAACACCGCAACTAGCTAGCTGCAACCGAATGGATGTTGTTGGCTAATTCACCACTGTCCCGATGCACCAGTTAGCCTTGAGCTAGCCTCGAGCCCATCTCCCGGCTATCTACCGCTCTGTCAACCGGACGGGACCTCCTAGTGTCTGCTGCCGATGACTGGAACAAATTGCAAAAATCTCTGAAGCTGGAGACTCTTATCTCCCTCACTAACTTTAAGCATCAGTTGTCAGAGCACCTTACCGATCACTGCACCTGTACACAGCCCATCTGTAATTAGCCCACCCAACTACCTCATCCCCATATTGTTATTTATTTTGCTCATTTGCACCCCAGTATCTCTATTTGCACATCATCTTCTGCACATCTATCATTCCAGTGTTAATACTAATTGTAATTATTTTGCACTATGGCCTATTTATTGCCTTACCTCCATAACTTGCTACATTTGCACACACTGTATATAGATTTTCTATTGTGTTATTGACTGTACGTTTTGTTTACCCCATATGTAACTCTGTGTTGTTTTTATCGCCCTGCTTTGCTTTATCTTGGCCAGGTCGCAGTTGTAAATGAGAACTTGTTCTCAAATGGCTTACCTGGTTAAATAAAGGTGAAATAAAATCAGTAGGGATTAAGATGTGAGTATACGCAAGGCCCACTGAAAAGAAAAGAGGGTATATGGCTTATACCAGCGTATAACCTCCACCACTCCACTGGCCCTTTGTGTTTTACAAAAAGTGAACTCTCCTACATGCGCAGGTATTACAACATCACGAGCCTATAGGTTCACCACTGAAGGCCTATAGGTTCACCACTGTAACACACTGAAGACCTATAGGTTCACCACTGTCACCACTGAAGGCCTATAGGTTCACCACTGAAGGCCTATAGGTTCACCACTGTCACCACTGAAGGCCTATAGGTTCACCACTGAAGGCCTATAGGTTCACCACTGTCACCACTGAAGGCCTATAGGTTCACCACTGTCACCACTGAAGGCCTATAGGTTCACCACTGAAGGCCTATAGGTTCACCACTGAAGGCCTATAGGTTCACCACTGAAGGCCTATTGGTTCACCACTGAAGGCCTATAGGTTCACCACTGAAGGCCTATAGGTTCACCACTGTCACCACTGAAGGCCTATAGGTTCACCACTGTCACCACTGAAGGCCTATAGGTTCACCACTGAAGGCCTATAGGTTCACCACTGAAGGCCTATAGGTTCACCACTGAAGGCCTATTGGTTCACCACTGAAGGCCTATAGGTTCACCACTGAAGGCCTATTGGTTCACCACTGAAGGCCTATAGGTTCACCACTGAAGGCCTATAGGTTCACCACTGTCACCACTGAAGGCCTATAGGTTCACCACTGTCACCACTGAAGGCCTATAGGTTCACCACTGAAGGCCTAGAGGTTCACCACTGAAGGCCTATAGGTTCACCACTGAAGGCCTATAGGTTCACCACTGAAGGCCTAGAGGTTCACCACTGAAGGCCTATAGGTTCACCACTGAAGGCCTAGAGGTTCACCACTGTCACCACTGAAGGCCTATAGGTTCACCACTGAAGGCCTATAGATTCACCACTGAAGGCCTATAGATTCACCACTGATCAAACAAGTCTAATAGATATAAAGGCTGTTAAGATATTAATGCATCTAGAAAGGAGTGTTTATATTCAGCCTGGAGAAGAGGTGTAATGCGCTGACTGAATGGAAGCCGATTACGAGTTTTTTACTCCGCTGGTCTCGGCAAGAAATTACGAGTCCTCACTGTCCGAGACCGAATACAAATGTATCCAAGACCGAGACACTCAAAATGTGGTCTGGAGTATTACAACTGTTTAATTCTGATTTATACATTTTCATAGAAGTTTAAAAAAATATAGTAATTAATCACATTGTTTCTAATTAATGCATTTGCATCTTTATCTTTTACAATTATAACTGGTTTGGCGTGTTTTTGTTTTGTGAGAGCTGTGAGATATTTACCAGGTTTATTTGCCATTAGGTAGTATGCTTTATTTGAGTTTAACCTGTAGTTGTTGGCTCTCTTCAAAAGTAAAACAAAATAATATTCCTGCTTAAGTTTTTAAAAAAAGATAGAAATTAAAATTTAAGAAAAATAAATCACTAACTCAGATTTAAAACAAAAAATATAAAGCAAAGTACTTCAAGGCACAATGCCTTTCTAGTGCTTTAAGGCTCAGACTCTTCTCATAATGTACCAAAACTCTGGATTATGTCATTGTACATACATTGGAGAGAGACCGCCACTTAAATACTTTTGTATGACCTTGTGAATTTAATTAATTATAATTATAGTGGCTGGTGGGGGTCTACTTGGGGAGAGGGGTCCACCTAGAGACTGAAGTGAGATGAGTGGAGGCCCCACACATACTTCAGAGAAGAGTCTGATGACCTCTCAGCCCCCCCCCGTCCCAATCCCTCGGATAGAACCCCTCTTCACTCTCACAATAACCACCATCGGATCTATAACTTCAAAACAAGGAATAATAATGACTCATCATCCTCTCCTAATCTGTCCACTACATAACACTGTTCTAGAACTAACTCAACATCCTCTCCTAATCTGTCCACTACATAACACTGTTCTAGAACTCACTCATCATCCTCTCCTAATCTGTCCACTACATAACACTGTTCTAGAACTAACTCATCATCCTCTCCTAATCTGTCCACTACATAACACTGTTCTAGAACTCACTCATCATCCTCTCCTAATCTGTCCACTACATAACACTGTTCTAGAACTAACTCATCATCCTCTCCTAATCTGTCCACTACATAACACTGTTCTAGAACTAACTCAACATCCTCTCCTAATCTGTCCACTACATAACACTGTTCTAGAACTCACTCATCATCCTCTCCTAATCTGTCCACTACATAACACTGTTCTAGAACTAACTCATCATCCTCTCCTAATCTGTCCACTACATAACACTGTTCTAGAACTAACTCAACATCCTCTCCTAATCTGTCCACTACATAACACTGTTCTAGAACTAACTCATCATCCTCTCCTAATCTGTCCACTACATAACACTGTTCTAGAACTAACTCATCATCCTCTCCTAATCTGTCCACTACATAACACTGTTCTAGAACTCACTCATCATCCTCTCCTAATCTGTCCACTACATAACACTGTTCTAGAACTAACTCATCATCCTCTCCTAATCTGTCCACTACATAACACTGTTCTAGAACTAACTCAACATCCTCTCCTAATCTGTCCACTACATAACACTGTTCTAGAACTAACTCATCATCCTCTCCTAATCTGTCCACTACATAACACTGTTCTAGAACTAACTCATCATCCTCTCCTAATCTGTCCACTACATAACACTGTTCTAGAACTAACTCAACATCCTCTCCTAATCTGTCCACTACATAACACTGTTCTAGAACTAACTCATCATCCTCTCCTAATCTGTCCACTACATAACACTGTTCTAGAACTAACTCAACATCCTCTCCTAATCTGTCCACTACATAACACTGTTCTAGAACTAACTCATCATCCTCTCCTAATCTGTCCACTACATAACACTGTTCTAGAACTCTTGGACTACGGGTCGGGACGTAGAACACAGAGTCCTGATATAGAACACCACACTTATAATACTACATAACACTGTTCTAGAACTAACATAGAACACAGAGTCCTGGGAAAGAACACAACCATAGAATTAGGCTACAAATTAGATATAGGATCTCTACGCATATAACACTTAAAACACTGCAATAAAAGCATTATAAATCTGGTATAACACTATTAGAAACACAATAAAACTGTAGTTCAGGTCAGCTGATTGTCTTTATTCAGTGTCCACTAACCCTAGCCCCAGGTCAAAGGTCCTAACCCTAGCCACCCACCTTGAATCCAGCCTGTTTCAGGAAATGTCCAAGTTTGGAGATGATCTCTTTGAATCGCTCCTGTTGCCAGTTTACCTGTTACACACACAGAGAGTTCCTTTTTTTAAAACATGGCCATATCTGTTAAGAGAGTACAATTGTACCATATAAATTACACCGTTGTCATAGTAACAGGCGTTGCCATGGCTACACCTAGCAGCCGTGGTAACCCTTGTTCTCACCTGGTCCATCTTGTTGACGGCGACGGCGAGCTGCGTGACGCCCAACGAACGGACCAGGAGGCCGTGCTCCCGCGTCTGCCCGCCCGCCTCGAACCCCGCCTCAAACTCACCTCTGCTGGCGTCTACCACCAACACCGCCACGTCTGCCTGTAGGACCACATTATAGACGTGTGAAGGGTCGGCTGAGGACACACTTTTACACACTGGATTGACCTTCACTCTGGTAGCCCTGAGGCCCTTCTGTATTACAGACCATATTGTGATCTGTATTAAAAGGCCGTGGACGAGGACATTCTGTATAACCTGTGATTTTCCACTCTGTATAAACTGTAACTTTCCATTTATACTGAACAAAAAAAAAAGTAAAACGCAACATGAAACAATTTCAAAGATTTTACTGAGTTACAGTTCATAGAAGGAAATCGGTCAATTGAAATACATTCATTAGACCCTAATCTATGGATTTCACATGACTGGGAATACACATTTTCATCTGTTGGTCAAAGATACCTTAAGAAAATAAATAAGGGCGTGGATCAGAAAACCGGTCAGTATCTGCAGGTAGCTTAGTGGTTAAGAGCGTTGTGCCAGTAACCGAAAGGTCGCTGGTTCTAATCCCCGAGCTGACCAGGTGAAAAATCTGTCGATGTGCCCTTGAGCAAGGCACTTAACCCTAATTGATCCTGTAAGTCGCTCTGGATAAGAGCGTCTGCTAAATGACTAAAATGTAAATGCATCTTGTTTGACCCCGTGCTTTACGGTTGGGATGGTGTTCTTCGGCTTGCAAGCCTTCCCCTTTTTCCTCCAAACATAACGATGGTCATTATGGACAAACAGTTCTATTTTTGTTTCATCAGACCAGAGGTCATTTCTCCAAAAAGTAAGATCTTGTTCCCCATGTGCAGTTGCAAACCGTAGTCTGGCTTTTTTATGGTGGTTTTGGAGCAGTGGCTTCTTCCTTGCTGAGCGGCCTTTCAGGTTATGTCGATATGGACTCGTTTTACTGTGGATATAGATACTTTTGTACCTGTTTCCTCCAGCATCTTCACAAGGTCCTTTGCTGTTGTTCTGGGATTGATTTGCACTTTTCACACCAAAGTACGTTCATCTCAAGGAGACAGAACGCGTCTCCTTCCTAAGCAGTATGACGGCTGCGTGGTCCCATGGTGTTTATACTTGCGTACTATTGTTTGTACAGATGAACGTGGTACCTTCAGGCGTTTGGAAATTGCTCTCAAGGATGAACCAGACTTGTGGAGGTCTACAATTTTGGCTGATTTCTTTTGATTTTCCCATGATGTCAAGCAAAGAGGCACTGAGTTTGAAGGTAGGCCTTGAAATACATCCACAGGTACACCTCCAATTGACTCAAATGATGTCAATTAGCCTATCAGAAGCTTCTAAAGCCATGACATCATTTTCTGGAATGTTCCAAGCTGTTTAAAGGCACAGTCAATTTAGTGTATGTAAACTTCTGACCCACTGGAATTGTGATACAGTGAATTATAAGTGAAATAATCTGTCTGTAAACAATTGTTGGAAAAATTACTTGTGTTATGCACAGAGTAGATGTCCTAACCGACTTGCCAAAACTATAGTTTGTTAACAAGATATTTGTGGAGTGGTTGAAAAACCTGTTTTAATGACTCAAACCAAAGTATATGTAAACTTCCGACATCTACTGTAAGTGAGGGGATTCATTGAGTCTTCCCCTTCGGTAATATAGAAAGCCCTTAGTCACCTTGGGCATGGCAGACACAACACCATAGAAGAAACCCTTTAGATAAGATTACTATTCATCTGGTGAACGCCAAAAACACACACACACACTCATCTTGTGAATGCCGAGAATACCTCAACCCAAAGCCACAGAGGGGTGGAGCGAGGTACCTTAACAAATCAAGAGAAATAGAATGCAGCAGGGCGCATTTAGGAACCTCTGTCAGCTCCAGATGAGATCTAATATATTGGCACTTTCAAATGGAGTGGAATGAAGCAGAATGTTCCTTTTTTACTGGTTGAACTGCAATATTTTGCCTGTAGGTGCCTGCAACTTACCACCGGTAGTATAAAATACACTTTTCACTTTCCTCCAATCCAAAATCATTTGAATAATTTAGTCCAGGGAATTTTCTTACTTTAAAAATTTCAGTTTTTATATTATTTTATTTCATCCTGTTCAGTTGTAAATAAAACAAATAAACGTGTGAACACCAAAAGTTTTCGATTGCAACTTATTTTACAAGAAATGGTGAATCATGCCAAGGGTGGCAATATTTCTGATCACATCTGGATGCTGCTCACCTGAGTACGAGTACACACAGACACACACAGACACACACACACAGACACACACACACACACACACACACACACACACGGACACACACACACGGACACACACACACGGACACACGGACACGGACACACACACACGGACACACACACACACGGACACACACACACGGACACACACACACGGACACACACACACGGACACACACACACGGACACACACACACCTCCACACACGGACAGACACACGGACACACACACAGACACACACACAGACACACACACGGACACACACACGGACACACACACGGACACACACACACGGACACACACACACGGACACACACACACACACACGGACACACCTCCACACACGGACAGACCCACCCACACAGGGACACAGGGTCCTACCTGGGCCGCTCCAGTGATCATGTTGGGGATGAAGTCTTTGTGTCCGGGAGCGTCCATCAGAGTCACCACCTTAGAGGCGGTCTCAAACTTAGTCATTCCCACGTCCATGGTTACACCCCTGGAAAACACACACACACACAATGTGGCTTCAGTGGGTGTTTTGCAGAGTAGGTGGGTATATGTGTGGAACCGTCTGTCTCTGTCTACCCACCTGTCCCTCTCCTCCCCGGTCTCATCCAGGACCCATGCGTAGGCGAACGAGGCCTTGCCAGCCTTTTTGGACTCCTGCTCGTACTTGTGCATGGTGCGTTTGTTGACGTTTCCCAACAGGTAAAGCAGGTGACCCATTAGAGTACTCTTCCCAGCATCCACATGACCTGGAAAGGAGAAGGGGGAGGGGGGAGGAGAAGGGGGAGGGGGGAGGTGAAGGGGGAGGGGGGAGGTGAAGGGGGAGGGGGGAGGAGAAGGGGGAGGGGGGAGGTGAAGACAGGAAACATACTGAAAATGTTCTGTTCAATCTCTGTAACCGTGCCGACAGCACAGTCTCTGTAACCGTGCCGACAGCACAGTCTCTGTAACCGTGCCGACAGCACAGTCTCTGTAACCGTGCCGACAGCACAGTCTCTGTAACCGTGCCGACAGTAGTCTCTGTAACCGTGCCGACAGCACAGTCTCTGTAACCGTGCCGACAGCACAGTCTCTGTAACCGTGCCGACAGCACAGTCTCTGTAACCGTGCCGACAGTAGAGTCTCTGTAACCGTGCCGACATCACAGTCTCTGTAACCGTGCCGACAGTAGAGTCTCTGTAACCGTGCCGACAGCACAGTCTCTGTAACCGTGCCGACAGTAGAGTTTATGTGATGCAGTCCATGCATGAGTATGTGTGCCTCAGTGGAATGGGGTGCTCCAGGAGCCGTGTCTGTCTGTCCGTCCGTCCGTCCGCCCGCCCGCCCGCCCGTCTGTCTGCCTGCCTGCGTCTTTGTGTGTCTTTGTGTGTGTGTGCGTCTTTGTGTGTGTGTGTGTGTGTGCGTGTCTTTGTGTGTGCGTCTTTGTGTGTGTGTGCGTGCGTGTGCGTGTGTGTGTGTGCGTGTACCTATAACCACCAGGTTGAGGAGTGGCTTGCCTCCTTGCCTTTTCTCCAGCTCTGCCCTGACGTTCAGCTGTTGCCTGGCCTTTCCCGGGGTACGTCCTGGGGTGGGGACGGAAGGGGGCTCCTCTGCCCTCCCGGACCCTTTAGAGGGTGTCTCCGGCCGCTTGGAGGGGGTGTCAGGGCTGCTTTTCATAGTTACGCCATCAGGGCTACTCCTGCGATGCACGGAGGGGCTGGGGACAACCCCGTTCTCCTCTGTACTGATTGATAGGACAAGAAGAGGGATCATTTATTTAACATTTATTTAAATCTTCAGTATAAGATATAGGTATGTAGATAGATAGGAGGGGAGGAGGAGACAGGGAGGAGGAGACGACAGGCAGGGAGGAGGAGGAGACAGGGAGGAGGAGGAGACAGGGAGGAGGAGGAGACAGGGAGGAGGAGGAGACGACAGGGAGGAGGAGACGACAGGGAGGAGGAGGAGGAGGAGACAGGGAGGAGGAGGAGACGACAGGGAGGAGGAGGAGACGACAGGGAGGAGGAGGAGACGACAGGGAGGAGGAGGAGGAGACAGGGAGGAGGAGGAGACAGGGAGGAGGAGACGACAGGGAGGAGGAGACGACAGGGAGGAGACAGGGAGGAGGAGGAGGAGACGACAGGGAGGAGGAGGAGGAGGAGACAAGGAGGAGGAGACAGGGAGGAGGAGACAGGGAGGAGGAGGAGACAGGGAGGAGGAGGAGACAGGGAGGAGGAGGAGGAGACAGGGAGGAGGAGGAGGAGACAAGGAGGAGGAGGAGACAAGGAGGAGGAGGAGACAGGGAGGAGGAGACGACAGGGAGGAGGAGACGACAGGGAGGAGGAGACGACAGGGAGGAGGAGACGACAGGGAGGAGGAGACGACAGGGAGGAGACAGGGAGGAGGAGACGACAGGGAGGAGGAGGAGGAGACAAGGAGGAGGAGGAGACAGGGAGGAGGAGACGACAGGGAGGAGGAGACGACAGGGAGGAGGAGACGACAGGGAGGAGGAGACGACAGGGAGGAGGAGGAGACGACAGGGAGGAGGAGACGACAGGGAGGAGGAGACGACAGGGAGGAGGAGACGACAGGGAGGAGGAGACAGGGAGGAGGAGACAGGGAGGAGACAGGGAGGAGGAGGAGACAGGGAGGAGGAGGAGACAGGGAGGAGGAGACAGGGAGGAGGAGGAGACAGGGAGGAGGAGACAGGGAGGAGGAGACAGGGAGGAGGAGACAGGGAGGAGGAGACAGGGAGGAGGAGACAGGGAGGAGGAGACAGGGAGGAGGAGACGACAGGGAGGAGGAGACGACAGGGAGGAGGAGACGACAGGGAGGAGGAGACGACAGGGAGGAGGAGGAGGAGACAGGGAGGAGGAGACGACAGGGAGGAGGAGGAGGAGGAGACAGGGAGGAGGAGGAGACGACAGGGAGGAGGAGGAGGAGACGACAGGGAGGAGGAGGAGGAGACGACAGGGAGGAGGAGGAGGAGACGACAGGGAGGAGGAGGAGACGACAGGGAGGAGGAGGAGGAGGAGACAGGGAGGAGGAGGAGACGACAGGGAGGAGGAGGAGACGACAGGGAGGAGGAGGAGACAGGGAGGAGGAGGAGACAGGCAGGGAGGAGACAGGGAGGAGGAGGAGACAGGGAGGAGGAGGAGGAGGAGACAGGGAGGAGGAGGAGGAGGAGACAGGCAGGAGGAGGAGACGACAGGGAGGAGGAGGAGACAGGGAGGAGACGACAGGGAGGAGGAGGAGGAGACGACAGGGAGGAGGAGGAGGAGACGACAGGCAGGAGGAGGAGGAGACGACAGGGAGGAGGAGGAGACAGGGAGGAGGAGGAGACAGGGAGGAGGAGGAGACAGGGAGGAGGAGGAGACGAGGAGGAGGAGGAGACAGGAGGGAGGAGGAGGAGACAGGGAGGAGGAGGAGACAGGGAGGAGGAGGAGACAGGGAGGAGGAGGAGACAGGGAGGAGGAGGAGACAGGGAGGAGGAGGAGACAAGGAGGAGGAGGAGACAAGGAGGCGGCGACAAGGAGGAGGAGGAGGAGACAGGGAGGAGGAGGAGGAGGAGACAGGGAGGAGGAGGAGGAGGAGACAGGGAGGAGGAGGAGACGACAGGGAGGAGGAGGAGACGACAGGGAGGAGGAGGAGGAGACAACAGGGAGGAGGAGGAGGAGACAGGCAGGAGGAGGAGACAGGCAGGAGGAGGAGACAGGGAGGAGGAGGAGACAGGGAGGAGGAGGAGACAGGGAGGAGGAGGAGACAGGGAGGAGGAGGAGACGACAGGGAGGAGGAGGAGACGACAGGGAGGAGGAGGAGACGACAGGGAGGAGGAGGAGACGACAGGGAGGAGGAGGAGACGACAGGGAGGAGGAGGAGACGACAGGGAGGAGGAGGAGACGACAGGGAGGAGGAGGAGGAGACAGGCAGGAGGAGGAGGAGACAGGCAGGAGGAGGAGACAGGCAGGAGGAGGAGACAGGGAGGAGGAGAGGACAGGGAGGAGGAGGAGAGGACAGGGAGGAGGAGGAGAGGACAGGGAGGAGGAGGAGAGGACAGGGAGGAGGAGGAGAGGACAGGGAGGAGGAGGAGACGACAGGGAGGAGGAGGAGAGGACAGGGAGGAGGAGGAGAGGACAGGGAGGAGGAGGAGACGACAGTACAGGGGAGGAGAGAGGAGGAGGAGACGACAGGGAGGAGGAGGAGGAGGAGACAGGGAGGAGGAGGAGACGACAGGGAGGAGGAGGAGGAGACGACAGGGAGGAGGAGGAGACGACAGGGAGGAGGAGGAGACGACAGGGAGGAGGAGGAGGAGACGACAGGGAGGAGGAGGAGGAGACGACAGGGAGGAGGAGGAGGAGACGACAAGGAGGAGGAGGAGGAGACAGGGAGGAGGAGGAGACGACAGGGAGGAGGAGGAGACGACAGGGAGGAGGAGGAGGAGGAGACGACAGGGAGGAGGAGGAGACGACAGGGAGGAGGAGGAGGAGGAGACAGGGAGCAGACAAGTGTCACGGGACTTGTCTGAAGGTAATCCATCCAAATTAATGGAAGTATGGAGGTAGTTTTGTGCCAACCAAAATATATATTTCCTGGCCTGTCTTATGTCTCCTAGATACAGGACAGACACTTCAAAACCTTATTCTTTACGATTAATTTTTTGACTTCATTGCCATTTCTGAATGTGTTATTGAATGTGTTTCTATGGGCTATAGTAGTAAAGACCAAATTCTATATTTTATCAAATCATTTATTTTATATTTTTTGGGGGAATACCTAAAGGGGTCCTACAATTCCAAATCAAATAGCTAAATGATCCATGGTATGACCATCTTAAAACAATTATATATGTCAGCTTAGTGCTACTACCTGTCCCCAACTGTCCCTGTCCCCAACTGTCCCTGTCCCCAACTGTCCCTGTCCCCAACTGTCCCTGTCCCCAACTGTCCATGTCCCTGTCCCCAACTGTCCCTGTCCCCAACTGTCCCTGTCCCCAACTGTCCCTGTCCCCAACTGTCCCTGTCCCCAACTGTCCCTGTCCCCAACTGTCCCTGTCCCCAACTGTCCCTGTCCCCAACTGTCCATGTCCCCAACTGTCCCTGTCCCCAACTGTCCATGTCCCTGTCCCCAACTGTCCCTGTCCCCAACTGTCCATGTCCCTGTCCCCAACTGTCCCTGTCCCCAACTGTCCATGTCCCTGTCCCCAACTGTCCCTGTCCCCAACTGTCCCTGTCCCTGTCCCCAACTGTCCCTGTCCCCAACTGTCCCTGTCCCCAACTGTCCATGTCCCCAACTGTCCCTGTCCCCAACTGTCCCTGTCCCCAACTGTCCCTGTCCCCAACTGTCCATGTCCCCAACTGTCCCTGTCCCCAACTGTCCATGTCCCTGTCCCCAACTGTCCCTGTCCCCAACTGTCCATGTCCCTGTCCCCAACTGTCCCTGTCCCCAACTGTCCCTGTCCCCAACTGTCCCTGTCCCTGTCCCCAACTGTCCCTGTCCCCAACTGTCCCTGTCCCTGTCCCCAACTGTCCCTGTCCCCAACTGTCCCTGTCCCTGTCCCCAACTGTCCCTGTCCCCAACTGTCCATGTCCCTGTCCCCAACTGTCCCTGTCCCCAACTGTCCCTGTCCCTGTCCCCAACTGTCCCTGTCCCCAACTGTCCATGTCCCTGTCCCCAACTGTCCCTGTCCCCAACTGTCCATGTCCCTGTCCCCAACTGTCCCTGTCCCCAACTGTCCCTGTCCCCAACTGTCCCTGTCCCTGTCCCCAACTGTCCCTGTCCCCAACTGTCCATGTCCCTGTCCCCAACTGTCCCTGTCCCCAACTGTCCCTGTCCCCAACTGTCCCTGTCCCTGTCCCCAACTGTCCCTGTCCCCAACTGTCCCTGTCCCTGTCCCCAACTGTCCCTGTCCCCAACTGTCCCTGTCCCCAACTGTCCCTGTCCCCAACTGTCCCTGTCCCCAACTGTCCCTGTCCCCAACTGTCCCTGTCCCCAACTGTCCCTGTCCCCAACTGTCCCTGTCCCTGTCCCCAACTGTCCCTGTCCCTGTCCCCAACTGTCCCTGTCCCCAACTGTCCCTGTCCCCAACTGTCCCTGTCCCTGTCCCCAACTGTCCCTGTCCCCAACTGTCCCTGTCCCCAACTGTCCCTGTCCCCAACTGTCCCTGTCCCCAACTGTCCCTGTCCCCAACTGTCCCTGTCCCTGTCCCCAACTGTCCCTGTCCCCAACTGTCCATGTCCCTGTCCCCAACTGTCCCTGTCCCCAACTGTCCCTGTCCCTGTCCCCAACTGTCCCTGTCCCCAACTGTCCCTGTCCCCAACTGTCCCTGTCCCCAACTGTCCCTGTCCCCAACTGTCCCTGTCCCCAACTGTCCCTGTCCCCAACTGTCCCTGTCCCCAACTGTCCCTGTCCCTGTCCCCAACTGTCCCTGTCCCCAACTGTCCCTGTCCCCAACTGTCCATGTCCCTGTCCCCAACTGTCCCTGTCCCCAACTGTCCCTGTCCCCAACTGTCCCTGTCCCCAACTGTCCCTGTCCCTGTCCCCAACTGTCCCTGTCCCCAACTGTCCATGTCCCTGTCCCCAACTGTCCCTGTCCCCAACTGTCCATGTCCCTGTCCCCAACTGTCCCTGTCCCCAACTGTCCATGTCCCTGTCCCCAACTGTCCCTGTCCCCAACTGTCCCTGTCCCTGTCCCCAACTGTCCCTGTCCCCAACTGTCCCTGTCCCCAACTGTCCCTGTCCCCAACTGTCCCTGTCCCCAACTGTCCCTGTCCCTGTCCCCAACTGTCCCTGTCCCCAACTGTCCCTGTCCCTGTCCCCAACTGTCCCTGTCCCCAACTGTCCCTGTCCCCAACTGTCCCTGTCCCCAACTGTCCATGTCCCTGTCCCCAACTGTCCCTGTCCCCAACTGTCCATGTCCCCAACTGTCCCTGTCCCCAACTGTCCATGTCCCTGTCCCCAACTGTCCCTGTCCCCAACTGTCCCTGTCCCCAACTGTCCCTGTCCCCAACTGTCCATGTCCCCAACTGTCCATGTCCCCAACTGTCCATGTCCCCAACTGTCCCTGTCCCCAACTGTCCCTGTCCCCAACTGTCCCTGTCCCCAACTGTCCCTGTCCCCAACTGTCCCTGTCCCCAACTGTCCCCAACTGTCCATGTCCCCAACTGTCCCTGTCCCCAACTGTCCCTGTCCCCAACTGTCCATGTCCCTGTCCCCAACTGTCCCTGTCCCCAACTGTCCCTGTCCCCAACTGTCCATGTCCCTGTCCCCAACTGTCCATGTCCCTGTCCCCAACTGTCCCTGTCCCCAACTGTCCCTGTCCCCAACTGTCCCTGTCCCCAACTGTCCCTGTCCCCAACTGTCCCTGTCCCCAACTGTCCCTACTGTACTCGTTGTTAGCTCTCCCAGTCTGACTCAGAGAAAAGCTGTGTGCCACTGATAAACACTGTTCATGCGGTGTGTTACCTGGGCACGTCGAAGCCCATGGTCTGTTTCTTCCCTGAGACGGTCATGCGGGCCACTTTAGGCAGAACCTCTAGGTCCAGTTTACTCTGTGCCGCCTCACGGCCCTTAGCTGGGGGAGAGAGAGACACACACACACTCAGTAATATTCTCACACACACACACACACACACACACACACACACACACACACACACACACACACACAGAAATACAACAAACACAGTATACAGTTTCATTATGCAATTGTAATGTATTACCTACCAAATTAATTAGTATGAAAAATGCATGCACTCACTAACTGTAAGTCGCTCTGGATAAAAGCGTCTGCTAAATGACTAAAATGTAAAAATGTAACTAGTAAAGCACTACATGTGCAGAACCATGATAAAAAAGACAAGGAATCAGATGTATCTTAATACTACAGAGATGCAGCTAGCTTCATAAACATGATTGTAGATGAGGAGTTAACTCATTCATTCGTGTTTGAACATCTTCGGTGGTAACAGTCCATTAGCATTAGCGTAGAGACTGTGGTGGTAACAGTCCATTAGCATTAGCGTAGAGACTGTGGTGGTAACAGTCCATTAGCATTAGCGTAGAGACTGTGGTGGTAACAGTCCATTAGCATTAGCGTAGAGACTGTGGTGGTAACAGTCCATTAGCATTAGCGTAGAGACTGTGGTGGTAACAGTCCATTAGCATTAGCGTAGAGACTGTGGTGGTAACAGTCCATTAGCATTAGCGTAGAGACTGTGGTGGTAACAGTCCATTAGCATTAGCGTAGAGACTGTGGTGGTAACAGTCCATTAGCATTAGCGTAGAGACTGTGGTGGTAACAGTCCATTAGCATTAGCGTAGAGACTGTGGTGGTAACAGTCCATTAGCATTAGCGTAGAGACTGTGGTGGTAACAGACCATTAGCATTAGCGTAGAGACTGTGGTGGTAACAGTCCATTAGCATTAGCGTAGAGACTGTGGTGGTAACAGTCCATTAGCATTAGCATAGAGACTGTGGTGGTAACAGTCCATTAGCATTAGCGTTGAGACTGTGGTGGTAACAGTCCATTAGCATTAGCGTAGAGACTGTGGTGGTTTGTGCTTCCTCTCTGAAATGAAGCCTTTACTGATGAGGCTGCTGCAGGCTGCTACAGGGCCTGGGCTGGGTCTAGTTAGATGAATCAGTGATGTGCTGGTATGACTGGTGTTGACTGGGAACCCTGGCAGCCTAGTCAGTAAAGGGTTAATTTCAGAACTGGCAGTTGTTGTGGAAATAGAACAGTGACACAGCATTTCACAGAATGATTATTGGGGCGCGAACCAAACAAACGCATTACCTTGCCATGAACACAAATGTACACACACACACACACACAACACACTGTCTCTCTAACACACACAGGAAGAGATGTTTCAGAGAGAGGAGGAGGTGGTATGATCCAGAGAGAGGAGGAGGTGGTATGATCCAGAGAGAGGAGGAGGTGGTGGTATGATCCAGAGAGAGGAGGAGGTGGTATGATCCAGAGAGAGGAGGTGGTGGTATGATCCAGAGAGAGGAGGAGGTGGTATGATCCAGAGAGAGGAGGAGGTGGTATGATCCAGAGAGAGGAGGAGGTGGTATGATCCAGAGAGAGGAGGAGGTGGTATGATCCAGAGAGAGGAGGAGGTGGTATGATCCAGAGAGAGGAGGAGAGGTGGTATGATCCAGAGAGAGGAGGAGGAGGTGGTATGATCCAGAGAGAGGTGGTGGTGGTATGATCCAGAGAGAGGAGGAGGTGGGGTATGATCCAGAGAGAGGAGGAGGTGGGGTATGATCCAGAGAGAGGAGGTGGTATGATCCAGAGAGAGGTGGTGGGGGTATGATCCAGAGAGAGGTGGTGGGGTATGATCCAGAGAGAGGTGGTGGGGGTATGATCCAGAGAGAGGAGGAGGTGGTATGATCCAGAGAGAGGAGGAGGTGGTATGATCCAGAGAGAGGAGGAGGTGGTATGATCCAGAGAGAGGAGGAGGTGGTATGATCCAGAGAGAGGAGGAGAGGTGGTATGATCCAGAGAGAGGTGGTGGTGGTATGATCCAGAGAGAGGTGGTGGTGGTATGATCCAGAGAGAGGTGGTGGTGGTATGATCCAGAGAGAGGAGGAGAGGTGGTATGATCCAGAGAGAGGAGGAGGAGGTGGTATGATCCAGAGAGAGGTGGTGGTGGTATGATCCAGAGAGAGGAGGAGGTGGGGTATGATCCAGAGAGAGGAGGAGGTGGGGTATGATCCAGAGAGAGGAGGTGGTATGATCCAGAGAGAGGTGGTGGGGGTATGATCCAGAGAGAGGTGGTGGGGTATGATCCAGAGAGAGGTGGTGGGGGTATGATCCAGAGAGAGGAGGAGGTGGTATGATCCAGAGAGAGGTGGTGGTGGTATGATCCAGAGAGAGGAGGAGGTGGTATGATCCAGAGAGAGGTGGTGGTGGTATGATCCAGAGAGAGGAGGTGGTGGTATGATCCAGAGAGAGGAGGAGGTGGTATGATCCAGAGAGAGGAGGTGGGGGTATGATCCAGAGAGAGGTGGAGGTGGTATGATCCAGAGAGAGGTGGAGGTGGTATGATCCAGAGAGAGGTGGAGGTGGTATGATCCAGAGAGAGATGGTGGGGGTATGATCCAGAGAGAGGAGGAGGTGGTATGATCCAGAGAGAGGTGGTGGTGGTATGATCCAGAGAGAGGAGGTGGTGGTATGATCCAGAGAGAGGAGGAGGTGGTATGATCCAGAGAGAGGAGGTGGGGGTATGATCCAGAGAGAGGTGGAGGTGGTATGATCCAGAGAGAGGTGGAGGTGGTATGATCCAGAGAGAGATGGTGGGGGTATGATCCAGAGATTTGTCATACCTTGTCCATAGACTGCGGTCATACCTTGTCCATAGACTGCGGTCATACCTTGTCCATAGACTGCGGTCATACCTTGTCCATAGACTGCGGTCATACCTTGTCCATAGACTGCGGTCATACCTTGTCCATAGACTGCGGTCATACCTTGTCCATAGACTTCTGACAGGGTAACAGACAATTTATGCTTGATCCGAAAATGTGGTCAGAGGCTCTGTATAGAGGGTATGAAGCAATTGCGGAGCCGCCGGAGGCACTGAGCTCCATACCGCATCGCCGCGCGCCTCTCAAATGTTGTAACAATGCAGAGGCCACCGTATAGCTCCGCATTGACATGATTGGTTGACGGTAGGTGAGGGCGGGAGGTCCTGTATAAACACAAACTCACTTCCTTGACAACTTCCTTCACAACAAACTCTGCGCTGCTCGGCGAAGCGTGAATGGCCAGACTTCTGCAGAGGCAGGATCACTGTAAACGCTGCTCGGCGAAGAGTGAATGCCCAGACTTCTGCAGAGGCAGGATCACTGTAAACGCTGCTCGGCGAAGCGTGAATGCCCAGACTTCTGCAGAGGCAGGATCACTGTAAACGCTGCTCGGCGAAGCGTGAATGGCCAGACTTCTGCAGAGGCAGGATCACTGTAAACGCTGCTCGGCGAAGAGTGAATGGCCAGACTTCTGCAGAGGCAGGATCACTGTAAACGCTGCTCGGCGAAGAGTGAATGGCCAGACTTCTGCAGAGGCAGGATCACTGTAAATGCTGCACGGCCAATGCAGACATCAGGTTGACCATGCAGCAAATTTAAGGAAACCAATGTGTAATTTTGTAATTTGGGTGAGCTCTCTCTTTAAAGGTTAACTTTATTAGTCCATACGAAATGGAAATGTGTCTTCTGTTTTTTTACCCAACTCCTCCGACACAGACAGATGTTTTCTAACTGAGGTTTCTCTGAATGAGTGTTTATGGAGGACAGGAACAACCCCTGTGCTGCTAGAAGACTGATGCAGAAAAACCACCTAGAAGCCACCTCAGGGTGTGTGTGTGGGGGTGTGTGTGTGTGTGTGTGTGTGTGTGTGTGTGTGTGTGTGTGTGTGTGTGTGTGTGTGTGTGTGTGGGGGTGTGTGTGGGGGTGTGTGGGGGTGGGTGGACGTGTTTAACCAGTCTTGTGGGGTCCAGAAAGTCAAACTAAACAAACAAAAATTTGACCAACTGGGGACATTTCGTTGGTCCCCACAAGGTCAAATGCTATTTCTAGGGGGTTTAGGGTTAAGGTTAGAATTAGGTTTAGGAGCTAGGGATAGGTTTAGGGTTAGGAGCTAGGGTTAGGTTTTTGGGTTAAGGTTAGGGAAAATAGGATTTTGAATGGGACGGAATTGTGTGTCCCCACAATGTTAGCTGTACAATACTCTGTGTGTGTGTGTGTGTGTGTGTGTGTGTGTGTGTGTGTGTGTGTGGTCGGAGGGAGGGAGGAGGACAGGTGTGGTAGGAGGGTAGATGAAGCCTACGACTACCATCGGGATCAGATGGGGCTTTCTGGAATCCTAGAAGGAGAGGGTTTGCATTTACTGGTCCCCTCCCATCTCCTCCTTCTCCTCCCCTCTCTGTTAGGCCCCAGGCCTCCTTCCCCTCTCTGTTAGGCCCCAGGCCTCCTTCCCCTCTCTGTTAGGCCCCAGGCCTCCTTCCCCTCTCTGTTAGGCCCCAGGCCTCCTTCCCCTCTCTGTTAGGCCCCAGGCCTCCTTCCCCTCTCTGTTAGGCCCCAGGCCTCCTTCCCCTCTCTGTTAGGCCCCAGGCCTCCTTCCCCTCTCTGTTAGGCCCCATGCCTCCTTCCCCTCTCTGTTAGGCCCCAGGCCTCCTTCCCCTCTCTGTTAGGCCCCAGGCCTCCTTCCCCTCTCTGTTAGGCCCCAGGCCTCCTTCCCCTCTCTGTTAGGCCCAGGCCCTCCCAGGCCTCCTTCCCCTCTCTGTTAGGCCCCAGGGCAGGGTGAGACTGACTATGACTCCCTGTCCAGGTTCTCCTGTTGTCCTTCAGCTAAATCCTGGAGAATACAGTGTTACTACTTTCTCATCGACGGGGCTGTAGTGGAACAGGTTGAGAGCTTCAAGTTCCTTGGTGTCCACATCACCAACGAACTATCATGGTCCAAACACACCAAGACAGTCGTGAAGAGGGCACGACAAAGCCTATTCCCCATCAGGAGACTAAAAAGATTTGGCATGGGTCCTCAGATCCTCAAAAATTCTACAGCTGCACCATCGAGAGCATCCTGACTGGTTGCATCACCGCCTGGTATGGCAACTGCTTGGCCTCCGACCGCAAGGCACTACAGAGGGTAGTGCGTACGGCCCAGTACATCACTGGGGCCAAGCTTCCTGCCATCCAGGACCTCTATACCAGGCGGTGTCAGAGGAAGGCCCTCAAAATTGTCAAAGACTCCAGCCACCCTAGTCATAGACTGTTCTCTCTGCTACCGCACGGCAAGCGGTACCGGAGTGCCAAGTCTAGGTCCAAAAGACTTCTCAACAGCTTCTACCCCCAAGCCATAAGACTCCTGAACAGCTAATCATGGCTACCCAGACTATTTGCACTGCTCCCCCACCCAATCCTTTTTACGCTGCTGCTACTCTGTTAAGTATTTATGCATAGTCACTTTAACTCTACCCACATGTACATATTACCTCAACTACCTCAACTAGCCGGTGCCCCCGCACATTGACTCTGCAACGGTACCCCCCTGTATATATAGCCTCCCTACTGTCACTTTATTTTACTTCTGCTCTTTTTTTCTCAACACTTTTTTTGTTGTTGTTTTATTCTTACTTTTGTTGTTTAAAATAAATGCACTGTTGGTTAAGGGCTGTAAGTAAGCATTTCACTGTAATGTCTGCACCTGTTGTATTCGGCGCATGTGACCAATAAAATTTGATTTGATTTGATTTGACCTGCCCTGAGTATCTAAACAGTATTCATCACACACAGAGACACACAAACTAAACATTCTTCATCACAACGACGGCAGGCAGGGAGGGAGGGAGGGAGGGAGCAGGGGGAAGGAGGGAGGGAGGGCGGGAGGAACGGCGGGAGGGAGTGAGGGAGCAGGATATGCAAATCCTCTCCTTCTAGGATATGCAGAAATCCCCATCTGATCCAGATGGCAGTTGTGATCAGTGCCCTGAGGGCTACATCTACCCTCCTACCGCACCTGTCCTCTCCTCCCTTGGACCACACACACACAGGTCGTAGGCCCTGGGCCTGGAGGTTTTGGACAAACAGATGTTAGACGTTATCCGTTTTTATTCAGAACCCATCTAAGCTTCCAACCCTGAGGTTTACAGTTTAACGACCAGAATCCAGTCAGGCAGTCAGTTGTGTTTGCCTTCCTAACACACTGAGCAAATAACAGTAAGTCAAGGATTTACAGTTCTGGGCATTTAACCTAATACTACAGCATATTTACTTCTAAGTGGATGTAACTGCACAGAGGGAATGACTGAAAGAGAGGGAGAATGGAGAGGTGTGAGAGATAGAGATAGAGACAGACAGAGGAGTAAGAAAGAGAGAACATGTGTATCTGTGAAAATCTTCACTGTAATCTCCCTCCCTGCCACTAGGGCGCAGTAAAGGCTGTGGCAGAGGACGGTACAGTCATAAACCGCTGTAAACACTAACAAGCCCATCATGTCATCAACGACACCCCTCGTAGTAATTTAGGATCTGCTTATCTATTTGAATAAAACATTTACATGTGTTGAACGCAGGGTATTCAGGAGTGGGTTGGGGGGAGTTGAGGAGGCTACAAACCTGTTCAAATCACAAGAATGAATAAGTCTTTGAATGTCATGTGTTCCGTGACCCAGGGCCCATTTGGGATGCAGCGTACTGTCCAGAAACAACCCCTAGCCCCTATACACTCTTTTACAGCGCCTTCTGAAAATATTCAGACCCCTTTACTTTTTCCACATTGTTACGTTACAGCCTTATTCTAAAATTCATTAAATTAAACAATTTCCTCAGCAATCTACATACAATACCCCATAATGACAAAGCGGAAACAGGTTTTTGCAAATTCTTGCAAATGTATAAAACCTCAAAAACAGAAATACCTTATTTACATAAGTATTTAGACCCTTTGCTGTGAGACTCGAAATTGAGCTCAGGTGCATCCTGTTTCCATTGATCATCCTTGAGATGTTTCTTCAACTTGAATGGAATCCACCTGTGGTAAATTCAATTGATTGGACATGATTTGGAAAGGCACACACCTGTCTATATACGGTTCCACAGTTGACAGTGCATGTCAGAGCAAAAACGAAGCCATGAGGTCCAAGGAATTGTCCGTAGAGCTCAGAGACAGGATTGTGTCTAGGCACAGATCTGGGGAAGGGTACCAAAACATTTCTGCAGCATTGAAGGTCCCCAAGAACACAGTGGCCTCCATCATTCTTAAAATGGAAGAAGTTTGGAACCACCAAGACTCTTCCTAGAGCTGGCCGCCCGGCCAAACGGAGCAATCGGGGGAGAAGGGCCTTGGTCAGGGAGTTGACCAAGAACCTGATGGTCACTCTGACAGAGCTCCAGAATTTGTCTGTGGAGATGGGAGAACCTTCCAGAAGGACAACCATCTCTGCAGCACTCCACCAATCAGGCCTTTATGGTAGAGTGGCCAGACGGAAGCCACTCCTCAGTAAAAGGCACATGACAGCCTGCTTGGAGTTTGCCAAAAGGCACCTAAAGACTCTCAGACCATGAGAAACAAGATTCTCTGGACTGATGAAACCAAGGTTGAACTATTTGGCCTGAATGCCAAGTGTCACGTCTGGAGGAAACCTGGCACCATCCCTACGGTGAAGGATGTTTTTCAGCAGTGGGGACTGGGAGACTAGTCAGGATCGAGGCAAAGATGAACGGAGCAAAGTACAAAGAGATCCTTGATGACAACCTTCTCCAGAGTGCTCAGGACCTCAGACTGGGGCGAAGGTTCACCTTCCAACAGGACAACGACCCTAAGCACACAGCCAAGACAACGCAGGAGTGGCTTCGGGACAAGTCTCTGAATGTCCTTGAGTGGCCCAGCCAGAGCCCGGACTCGAACATCTCTGGAGAGACCTGAAAATAGCTGTGCAGCGACGCTCCCCATCCAACCGGACAGAGGTTGAGAGGATCTGCAGAGAAGAATGGGAGAAACTCCACAAATACAGGTGTGCCAAGCTTGTAGCATCATACCCAAGGAGACTCGAGGCTGTAATCACTGCCAAATGTGCTTCAACAAAGTACTGAGTAAAGGGTCTGAATACTTATGTAAATGTAATATTTCTGTTTTATTTTTAATACATTTTCTAAAATGTCTGAACCTGTTTTACTTTGTCAATGTCGGGCATTCTGTGTAGATTGATAAGAAGAAAAAAAAATATTTAATCCATTTTAGAATAAGGCTGTAACGTAACAAAATGTGGAAAAAGTCAAGGGATCTGAACACTTTCCGAGGGCACTGTACATCATGAAGGCCATGATTTCTAGGCAGGACTGTACAGTGAATATTGCACCTAGCTACTAGTGAGGGGCCCTGTCTGACTAACCCATATAACCTCTCCTAAAATGAGTCACACACACACACAGGGGAAATGCTACAGACAGCACCACGGGCTTTCAGTACTTATTATTAGGACCTGAATGTAAAAGACATCCCCATCAAGTAAGTCAACCACCCACTCACCCGTCAGTCAAGCCCTAACCACAGGGTGAATGACCTCCAAACAGAAGAGAATCGCATGCTAGTGTATTCTCCAAGCTGAAAATAATTTAACTAATAATCCAATAAAAACAACCAAATAAGGATATCATATGATCTAACAGGAAGTGAATCAAGATGCAGAAAGCATCGGGTACAAGGCTACAGCAACAGGTCTACTGATACAGTTGTATATAAAAAATAATATATATATATATATATATATATATATATATATATATATATATATTAATAATAATACACTGCTTTTTGACCACAAAATAAAGTCACCAACATCTATGACATCCTTGTCTAGAAGATGAAGGGTAGAGACTCTTATCTCCCTCACTAACTTTAAGCATCAGTTGTCAGAGCAGCTTACCGATCACTGCACCTGTACACAGCCCATCTGAAATTAGCCCACCCAACTACCTCATCCCCATATTGTTATTTATTTTGCTATTTTGCACCCCAGTATCTCTATTTGCACATCATCTCTTGCACATCTATCATTCCAGTGTTAATACTATTGTAATTATTCTGCACTATGGCCTATTTATTGCCTTACCTCCATAACTTGCTACATTTGCACACACTGTATATATATTTTCTGTTGTATTTTTGACTTTATGTTTTTTACCCCATATGTAACTCTGTGTTGTTTTTATTGCACTGCTTTGCTTTATCTTGGCCAGGTCGCAGTTGTAAATGAGAACTTGTTCTCAACTGGCCTACCTGGTTAAATAAAGGTGAAATAAAAATAAAAATAAAAAAGAGACATGGAACTGGGTCTACATCACAGAAGATGAAGGGTAGAGACCCTATTAGTCCCTATAAAGCCCCATGGACCTCGATCAAAAGTAGTGCACCATATAGGGAATAGGGTGCCATTCTCTAGTCTAAAGTAGTGCACTATATAGGGAATAGGGTGTCATTCTCTGGTCTAAAGTAGTGCACTATATAGGGAATAGGGTGCCATTCTCTGGTCTAAAGTAGTGCACTATATAGGGAATAGGGTGCCATTCTCTGGTCTAAAGTAGTGCACTATATAGGGAATAGGGTGCCATTCTCTGGTCTAAAGTAGTGCACTATATAGGGAATAGGGTGCCATTCTCTGGTCTAAAGTAGTGCACTACATAGGGAATAGGGTGCCATTCTCTGGTCTAAAGTAGTGCTCTATATAGGGAATAGGGTGCCATTCTCTGGTCTAAAGTAGTGCACTACATAGGGAATAGGGTGCCATTCTCTGGTCCAAAGTAGTGCACTACGTAGGGAATAGCGTGCCATTCTCTGGTCTAAAGTAGTGCACTACATAGGGAATAGGGTGCCATTCTCTGGTCTAAAGTAGTGCACTATATAGGGAATAGGGTGCCATTCTCTGGTCTAAAGTAGTGCACTATATAGGGAATAGGGTGCCATTCTCTGGTCTAAAGTAGTGCACTATATAGGGAATAGGGTGCCATTCTCTGGTCTAAAGTAGTGCACTATATAGGGAATAGGGTGCCATTCTCTGGTCTAAAGTAGTGCACTATATAGGGAATAGGGTGCCATTCGCTGGTCTAAAGTAGTGCTCTATATAGGGAATAGGGTGCCATTCTCTGGTCTAAAGTAGTGCACTACGTAGGGAGTAGCGTGCCATTTGAGACGCAGCCCTAGTCTGATGCGTTTCCCATCTCCTGACCTCTAGCAGGGGTGATGCTACTTTTCCTACGCATCTGACAGGTATGCAACACCAGCAGCTTTCTGCAAAACCAAGACTGCAGAGAAGAGACCAAAGACGATGATCTTCATCGACACACAATCACTTTTTCCTACGTAGGAGGAGGGAAAGAAAACAAGCAAAGTGATCTGAATGGTGTGAGAGTGAGAGTATGGTGTGTGTGTGTGTGTATATGTGTGTATGGTGTGTGTGCATGGTGTGTGTGCATGGTGTGTATGGTGTGTGTGTGTGTGTGTGTGTATATATGGTGTGTGTGTGTGTGTGTATGGTGTGTGTGTGTATGTGTGTATGGTGTGTGTGTGTGTATGTACTGTGTGTGTGTATGTACTGTGTGTGTGTGTGTGTGTGTGTGTGTGTGTATGGTGTGTGTGTGTGTGTATATGGTGTGTGTGTGTGCATGTGTGTATGGTGTGTGTGTGTGTGTGTGTGTGTATATATGGTGTGTGTGTGTGTGTGTATGTGTACTGTGTGTGTGTGTATGTGTACTGTGTGTGTGTGTGTGTGTGTGTGTGTACTGTGTGTGTGTGTGTGTGTGTGTGTGTGTGTGTGTGTACTGTGTGTGTGTGTACTGTGTGTGTGTGTACTGTGTGTGTGTACGTGTGTGTGTGTGTGTGTGTGTGTGTGTGTACTGTGTGTGTGTACTGTGTGTGTGTGTACTGTGTGTGTGTGCGTATGTACTGTGTGTGTATATATATGGTGTGTGTGTGTACTGTGTGTGTGTGTATGTACTGTGTGTGTGTGTGTGTATATGGTGTGTGTGTATATATGGTGTGTGTATATATGGTGTGTGTGTGTGTGTGTGTATATATGGTGTGTGTATATATGGTGTGTGTATATATGGTGTGTGTATATATGGTGTGTGTGTGTGTGTGTACTGTGTGTGTGTATATATGGTGTGTGTATATATGGTGTGTGTATATATGGTGTGTGTGTGTGTGTATATATGGTGTGTGTATATATGGTGTGTGTGTGTATATATGGTGTGTGTGTATATATGGTGTGTGTGTGTGTGTGTACTGTGTGTGTATATATGGTGTGTGTGTGTGTGTGTGTACTGTGTGTGTATATATGGTGTGTGTGTGTGTGTACTGTGTGTGTATATATGGTGTGTGTGTGTGTGTACTGTGTGTGTATATATGGTGTGTGTGTGTGTGTACTGTGTGTGTATATATGGTGTGTGTGTGTGTGTGTATATATGGTGTGTGTATATATGGTGTGTGTATATATGGTGTGTGTATATATGGTGTGTGTATATATGGTGTGTGTATATATGGTGTGTGTATATATGGTGTGTGTATATATGGTGTGTGTATATATGGTGTGTGTATATATGGTGTGTGTATATATGGTGTGTATATATATGGTGTGTATATATATGGTGTGTGTATATATGGTGTGTGTATATATGGTGTGTGTATATATGGTGTGTATATATGGTGTGTATATATGGTGTGTGTATATATGGTGTGTGTATATATGGTGTGTGTATATATGGTGTGTATATATATGGTGTGTATATATGGTGTGTGTATATATGGTGTGTGTATATATGGTGTGTGTATATATGGTGTGTGTATATATGGTGTGTGTATATATGGTGTGTGTATATATGGTGTGTGTATATATGGTGTGTGTATATATGGTGTGTGTATATATGGTGTGTGTATATATGGTGTGTGTATATATGGTGTGTGTATATATGGTGTATATGACATTTGCCTTCCTGCAGCAACCCACGCTAGCCCTGTCTGAAGAGCACAGATTGAGCTGGTGATAGACAGCTGGACACACACACAGTACACACACAGTACACACACACACAGTACACACACACACACACACACAGTACACACACAGTACACACACACAGTACACACACACACACACACACAGTACACACACAGTACACACACACAGTACACACACACACACACACACACACACACACACACACACACACACACACACACACACACACACACACACACACACACACACACACACACACAGTACACACACACACACACACACACACACACACACACACACACACACACACACACACACACACACACACACACACACACACACACACACGAATGCAGATATCGACGCTCTCTCACAGACAAAACTTCCACAGAATACAATGGAAGACGTATTAAACTTCTACAGACCACTATGGAAAACGTATTTAATGTCCTAAACCTGTTGCTATTATGATTGCCATGATAGAAACCTGACTGACTTGATGTTCTGAAGGTGGTTCACAACCCAGGGCCAAAATCACTCAGCTAACTACACCTGAACTAACTACACCGGAACTAACTACACCAGTCATATACTCAGCTAACTACACCTGAACTAACTACACCAGTCATATACTCAGCTAACTACACCTGAACTAACTACACCAGTCATATACTCAGCTAACTACACCTGCCTGTATTAACTACATCAGTCATATACTCAGCTAACTACACCTGAACTAACTACACCAGTCATATACTCAGCTAACTACACCTGCCTGTATTAACTACATCAGTCATATACTCAGCTAACTACACCTGAACTAACTACACCAGTCATATACTCAGCTAACTACACCTGAACTAACTACACCAGTCATATACTCAGCTAACTACACCTGAACTAACTACACCAGTCATACTCAGCTAACTACACCTGAACTAACTACACCAGTCATATACTCAGCTAACTACACCTGAACTAACTACACCAGTCATATACTCAGCTAACTACACCTGAACTAACTACACCAGTCATATACTCAGCTAACTACACCTGCATTAACTACACCAGTCATATACTCAGCTAACTACACCTGAACTAACTACACCAGTCATATACTCAGCTAACTACACCTGAACTAACTACACCAGTCATATACTCAGCTAACTACACCTGCATTAACTACACCAGTCATATACTCAGCTAACTACACCTGCCTGCATTAACTACACCAGTCATATACTCAGCTAACTACACCAGTCATATACTCAGCTAACTACACCTGCCTGCATTAACTACACCAGTCATTGCTCTCTCTCTCCCCAGACGGAAATAATGGAACATGGGAAAACAGCTGTGACATGGTGGAAGACCAACTGCTTAAGGTACAGCACAGACAGTCGGCTTGTAGCTTGGCTTTTGGTTAAAGAAATCAATAGAAGATTTAAAAAAACTACATTTGGACTGAAACTTTGGGAAATAGATCCATTACAACGTTGGGAAATTCAGTTGAAGTCAGAAGTTTACATACACTTTGGTTGGAGTAATTAAAACTTGTTTTTCAACCACTCGACAAATTTCTTGTTAACAAACTATCGTTTTGGCAAGTCGGTTAGGACATCTACTTTGTGCATAACACAAGTAATCTTTCCAACAATTGTTTACAGACAGATTATTTCACTTATAATTCACTGTATCACAATTCCAGTGGGTCAGAAGTTTACATACACTAAGTTGACTGTGCCTTTAAACAGCTTGGAAAATTCCAGAAAATGATGTAATGGCTTTAGAAGCTACTGATAGGCTAATTGACATCATTTGAGTCAATTGGAGGTGTACCTGTGGATGTATTTCAAGGCCTACCTTCAAACTCAGTGCCTCTTTGCTTGACATCATGGGAAAATCAAAAGAAATCAGCCAAGACCTCAGAAAATAAAATTGTAGTCCTCCACAAGTCTGGTTCATCCTTGGGAGCAATTTCCAAATGCCTGAAGGTACCACGTTTATCTGTACAAACAATAGTACGCAAGTATAAACACCATGGGACCACGCAGCCGTCATACCGCTCAGGAAGGAGACGCACTCTGTCTCCTAGAGATGAACGTACTTTGGTGCGAAAAGTGCAAATCAATCCCAGAACAACAGCAAAAGGACCTTGTGAAGATGCTGGAGGAAACAGGTACAAAAGTATCTATATCCACAGTAAAACGAGTCCTATATCGACATAACCTGAAAGGCCGCTCAGCAAGGAAGAAGCCACTGCTCCAAAACCACCATAAAAAAGCCAGACTACGGTTTGCAACTGCACATGGGGACAAAGATCGTACTTTTTGGATAAATGTCCTCTGGTCTGATGAAACCAAAATAGAACTGTTTGGCCATAATGACCATCGTTATGTTTGGAGGAAAAATGGGGTGCCTTGCAAGCCGAAGAACACCATCCCAACCGTGAAGCAACGGGGTGGCAGCATCATGCTGTGGGGGTGCTTTGCTGCAGGAGGGACTGGTGCACTTCACAAAATAGATGGCATCATGAGGAAGGAAAATTATGTGGATATATTGAAGCAACATCTCAAGATATCAGTCAGGAAGTTAAAGCTTGGTTGCAAATATGTCTTCCAAATGGACAATGACCCCAACCATACTTCCACAGTTGTGGCAAAATGGCTTAAGGACAACAAAGTCAAGGTATTGGAGTGGCCATCACAAAGCCCTGACCTCAATCCTATAGAACATTTGTGGGCAGAACTGAAAAAGCGTGTGTGAGCAAGGAGGCCTACAAACCTGACTCAGTTACACCAGCTCTGTCAGGAGGAATGGGACAAATTTCACCCAACTTATTGCTTGTGAAAGGCTTGTGAAAGGCTACCCGAAACATTTGACCCAAGTTAAACAATTTAAAGGCAATGCTACCAAATACTAATTGAGTGTATGTAAACTTCTGACCCACTGGGAATGTGATGAAAGAAATAAAAGCTGAAATAAATCACTCTCTACTATTATTCTGACATTTCACGTTCTTAAAATAAAGTGGTGATCCTAACTGACCTAAGACAGGGAAGTTTTACTAGGATTAAATGTCAGGAATTGTGAAAAATTGACACTTTTTTTTTTTTTACAAAGCACCTGGTAGTCAGGTTTTTCACCTGGTAGTCAGGTTTTTCACCATTCACCTGGTAGCATGTAGGTTTAAGCTGGTTTTAGTGGTGAAGTATGTTTTCTAATGTGAATGAAAGGGTGGGAAACTATGTTAGCACATTTGTATCACACCTTGTTGTGGTCCATGAGAAAACAACAGCATAGAGAAGCATACACACAATACATTTACATTATATTTTAGTCATTTAGCAGACGCTCTTATACAGAGCGACTTACAGAAGCAATTAGGGTTAAGTGCCTTGCTCAAGGGCACATCGACAGATTTTTCACCTAGTCGGCTCGGGGATTAGAACCAGCGACCTTTCGGTTACTGGCACAACGCTCTTACCCACTAAGCTACCTGCCGCCCCTTCCTTTATGTACATATCTACCTCAATTACCTCGTACACCTGCATATCGACTCGGTACTGGTACCCTGTGTATATAGCCACGTTATTGTTGTGTATTTATTCCTTGTGTTATTCTTTTCTATAATGTCTCTATCCTTCTCTCTGCATTGTTGGGAAGGGCCCATAAGTAACCACCTGTTAGTCTACACCTGTTGTTTAGGAAGCATGTGACAAATAAAATGTGATTTTGATTTGATTTGATTAATTATCTTAGCTGGCATGCCTGCTGGCAAGGTTGGTAGACTTTAGAAAAGCAAGCAATAACAAAATGTATGAATACAAAATGTATGAAATAACAAAATGTACAATCACAGTACAAGTACGTACACACACACACACACACACACACACACACACACACACACACACACACACAGACAGACAGGAGGATGGGTATGAGTCATCCAGTCTTCTAATGGACATCAATACTTTCTTTTTTTTAATACTTGAAAACTATTTTGTGGAATGTGCTTTGTAGCTTCCTGAAGGGAAAAGTGAAATGTGTCCTATGTTTTTTTTTTGTATATCTTAAAGACCATGTTAATGTGCTTTGACTCCATTTATAGATGTGCATTTGTGGGGCACAACAAAAAAGGAACCAGGCAAGGCATCAAACCAAATGACTACAGTTTTATCACTGGTTGACTGAAGTAGGGGGATCCTGTATATGTTCCAACAACCAGCTGCAGTTTTGGAATAATTGCGTCCTGTGTATTTTCCGCTTAGGCTACTTTACTGCTAGTGCCATTTAGAATGGGTTAGCCTAGCCTCCTGCTACTGCCATTTAGAATGGGTTAGCCTAGCCTCCTGCTAGTGCCATTTAGAATGGGTTAGCCTAGCCTCCTGCTAGTGCCATTTAGAATGGGTTAGCCTAGCCTCCTGCTACTGCCATTTAGAATGGGTTAGCCTAGCCTCCTGCTAGTGCCATTTAGAATAGGTTAGCCTAGCCTCCTGCTAGTGCCATTTAGAATGGGTTCGCCTAGCCTCCTGCTAGTGCCATTTAGAATGGGTTCGCCTAGCCTCCTGCTAGTGCCATTTAGAATGGGTTCGCCTAGCCTCCTGCTAGTGCCATTTAGAATGGGTTAGCCTAGCCTCCTGCTAGTGCCATTTAGAATGGGTTAGCCTAGCCTCCTGCTAGTGCCATTTAGAATGGGTTCGCCTAGCCTCCTGCTAGTGCCATTTAGAATGGGTTAGCCTAGCCTCCTGCTAGTGCCATTTAGAATGGGTTAGCCTAGCCTCCTGCTAGTGCCATTTAGAATGGGTTAGCCTAGCATCCTGCTAGTGCCATTTAGAATGGGTTAGCCTAGCCTCCTGCTAGTGCCATTTAGAATGGGTTAGCCTAGTGCATTAGAATGGGTTAGCCTAGCATCCTGCTAGTGCCATTTAGAATGGGTTAGCCTAGCCTCCTGCTAGTGCCATTTAGAATGGGTTAGCCTAGCCTACTGCTAGTGCCATTTAGAATGGGTTAGCCTAGCCTCCTGCTAGTGCCATTTAGAATGGGTTAGCCTAGCCTACTGCTAGTGCCATTTAGAATGGGTTAGCCTAGCCTCCTGCTAGTGCCATTTAGAATGGGTTAGCCTAGCCTACTGCCATATAGAATTGGTTAGCCTAGCCTCCTGCTAGTGCCATTTAGAATGGGTTAGCCTAGCCTCCTGCTAGTGCCATTTAGAATGGGTTAGCCTAGCCTCCTGCTAGTGCCATTTAGAATGGGTTAGCCTAGCCTCCTGCTAGTGCCATTTAGAATGGGTTAGCCTCTTGCTAGTGCCATTTAGAATGGGTTAGCCTAGCCTACTGCCATATAGAATGGGTTAGCCTAGCCTCCTGCCATTTAGAATGGGTTAGCCTAGCCTCCTGCTAGTGCCATTTAGAATGGGTTAGCCTAGCCTCCTGCTAGTGCCATTTAGAATGGGTTAGCCTAGCCTCCTGCTAGTGCCATTTAGAATGGGTTAGCCTAGCCTCCTGCTAGTGCCATTTAGAATGGGTTAGCCTAGCCTCCTGCTAGTGCCATTTAGAATGGGTTAGCCTAGCCTCCTGCTAGTGCCATTTAGAATGGGTTAGCCTAGCCTCCTGCTAGTGCCATTTAGAATGGGTTAGCCTAGCCTCCTGCTAGCGACATTTAGAATGGGTTAGCCTAGCCTCCTGCTAGTGCCATTTAGAATGGGTTAGCCTAGCCTCCTGCTAGTGCCATTTAGAATGGGTTAGCCTAGCCTACTGCTAGTGCCATTTAGAATGGGTTAGCCTCCTGCTAGTGCCATTTAGAATGGGTTAGCCTAGCCTACTGCTAGTGCCATTTAGAATGGGTTAGCCTAGCCTCCTGCTAGTGCCATTTAGAATGGGTTAGCCTAGCCTACTGCCATATAGAATGGGTTAGCCTAGCCTACTGCTAGTGCCATTTAGAATGGGTTAGCCTAGCCTCCTGCTAGTGCCATTTAGAATTGGTTAGCCTGTTATCTGTGATGGTTATGATAAATTAGGCGTTGTTGCTAACTGTTGGTATATAGATAAATGCACATATATTTTTCCAGTGTGGGCCTTGTGTTTTAAAAATATATTTTTTTCCATTCCAGTACTAAAAAAATAAATAATGTGAGTACTTAAAGAGTCAAAACATTTTAAAAAAAATGTTGTCCCCTGTAGCTCAGTTGGTAGAGCATGGCGCTTGCAACGCCAGGGTTGTGGGTTCGTTTCCCACGGGGGGTCAGTATGAAAATGTATGCACTCACTACCTGTAAGTCACTCTGGATAAGAGCGTCTGCTACATGTCTACTATGTAAAAGCCCATCCCTAAAAACACACACTGGTCACCCAGAGAGGCCTGGTCACCCAGAGAGGCCTGGTCACCCAGAGAGGCCTGGTCACCCAGAGAGGCCTGGTCACCCAGAGGGGCCTGGTCACCCAGAGGGGCCTGGTCACCCAGAGGGGCCTGGTCACCCAGAGAGGCCTGGTCACCCAGAGAGGCCTGGTCACCCAGAGAGGCCTGGTCACCCAGAGAGGCCTGGTCACCCAGAGAGGCCTGGTCACCCAGAGAGTGAGTGAGTGAGTGAGACCTGATCACCCAGCGAGAGAGAGGTCTGATCAGAGTACAAAAATGAATATCTTTATTTCCGTATTATTAACAAACACAAACCTCAGCCGTTGTCTGCCTGGTCTATTCCCTACATAGTGCACTACTTTAGACCAGAGAATGGCACCCTATTCCCTATATAGTGCACTACTTTAGACCAGAGAATGGCACCCTATTCCCTATATAGTGCACTACTTTAGACCAGAGAATGGCACCCTATTCCCTATATAGTGCACTACTTTAGACCAGAGAATGGCACCCTATTCCCTATATAGTGCACTACTTTAGACCAGAGAATGGCACCCTATTCCCTATATAGTGCACTACTTTAGACCAGAGAATGGCACCCTATTCCCTATATAGTGCACTACTTTAGACCAGAGAATGGCACCCTATTCCCTATATAGTGCACTACTTTAGACCAGATAATGGCACCCTATTCCCTATATAGTGCACTACTTTAGACCAGAGAATGGCACCCTATTCCCTAAATAGTGCACTACTTTAGACCAGAGAATGGCACCCTATTCCCTATATAGTGCACTACTTTACCCAGAGAATGGCACCCTATTCCCTATATAGTGCACTACTTTAGACCAGAGAATGGCACCCTATTCCCTATATAGTGCACTACTTTACCCTAAACCTTTTCCCTATAGCCTATAGTCCAAGCCCTAAGTGCCCTAGTCAAAAGTAGTGCACTTTATGGGGAACACGGGTGCCATTTGGGTCAATCCCAAAAACTCCATCTCTACACCATCCCTTTAAAACAACTCCATCTCTACACCACCCCTTTAAAAACAACTCCATCTCTACACCACCCCTTTAAAAACAACTCCATCTCTACACCACCCCTTTAAAAACAACTCCATCTCTACACCACCCCTTTAAAAACAACTCCATCTCTACACCACCCCTTTAAAAACAACTCCATCTCTACACCACCCCTTTAAAAACAACTCCATCTCTACACCACCCCTTTAAAAACAACTCCATCTACACCATCCCTTTAAAAACAAAGTTATGAGCATAAAAAAGTTCATTGTTTTGAATTCAGTTTAACACATTCCGTTTTTATTTAAATTAGTGCTTTCATGTCATACAATAATAGTAAACAAACTAAAATTTGACCAACTGGGAACATTTTGTTGGTCCCCACAAGGTCAAACGCTATTTCTAGGAGGTTTAGGGTTAAGGTTAGAATTAGTGCTAGGGTTAGAATTAGGTTTAGGAGTTAGGGTTAGGTTTTGGGGTTAAGGTTAGGGAAAATAGGACTTTGAATTGGTTATAAATTGTTTTGTCCCGACAAGGTTAGTGAAACAATTGTGTGTGTTCAGTCGTGGGAAAAACTCCAGGTGTCCTCTAAACTCAAATGTCTCCCCCTCCAAACACAGACACACAGGTGGTGAGCCAGAACAATAGTTAACTGATCCATATTTCCAATAGCAGCTGCACAACCCCTCTACTCTATTTCACTATTACTTTCCTTCTAAACATGAAGGGATTTCTCTCATCTTTCTAGAAAAGAGCTACCGTAAAATAAGAGATTCACACTCAAAAAGACAGAATTATAGAACATATGAAATCCAATAAAAAGCCACTGCTCCTGATTACAAAGATAGACTCCAATCTTTTATGATTTTTTTTTTTTTTTGTACATTTTTTAGTCATTTAGCAGACGCTCTTATACAGAGCGACTTACTGGGGCAATTAGGGTTAAGTGCCTTGCTTAAGGGCACATCGACAGATTTTTCACCTAGTCGGCTCGGGATTAGAACCAGCGACCTTTCGGTTACTGGCACAACGCTCTTAACCACTAAGCTACCTGCCGCCCCATTTATCTCTCAATAAAATTCTCAGAACACTTTCAAAAGAGCTCAAGCTCACATGCCAAAAGTGTGCAAAGCTGTCATCAAGGCAAAGGGTGGCAACTTTGAAGTGAGACATTCTTACTAATCTGCTAGAGAACCAGTTCAGATTTAAGTATAACTTTTGTATGACTGAAGCCTTTAGTGAGAGGTCTAATGGTTTAATATAAAAAAAATGTCTGCCAACACAATTTATATTTATTATATAAATAGGCCCGTTTAATTGTCTGGCTTGCCGTTCCAAATAAAATGGAATATTTTTTGATCATATAATTTTTAAAACAAGTCGATCGGTGTAGGCAGGGCCATAAGCAAATAGGTAAACTGGGATACGACTAAATCATTACATTCGGGTGATTTTTCCACAAATACACGGGTATTTTCCTTTCCATGGTAGCAAGAACTTAACTATTTTTGCTAACTTTCTATTAAAATTGATTGTAGTGAAATAATGTATTTATTTCGGCATATGAATACCGAGTTTGTCCACTTGTACCACACCTATTTTACACATAACTTTAACCCATTGTATAAGAGATTCTCAAAAATTGAAATATTCCAGGTATTTATATATAAATTCCAGTCGGATATAAATACCAGGCCTGATTTTTCATAGTGGTCTATTGTTTCCAGCACTTGTCTTATATTATCTCCAATGTGTCGTCCAAAAAACTGATTAGGATTAATAATATCCAACAACACCTTTTTAATTCTATGCATTTTGCTAGATTTTTTGCTTTTTTACTTTCCGACTGCCCTGTATATATTACAAAAATCTTGCATATCTTAATTTTTTCCCACAATTATCGAATAATATGCGTATTAACGTTGGCAGTTCATATGAAGGATTGTTACCTATAACCAGGATTGGCATTACAAAAATTACACTTTTAGCAAACAATTATTGTGACTCATCATATTTTGTACCTAACATTATTACCCCATAGCAACGGATGACACACACACACACACACACACACACACACACACACCCCTTTCCCCAACAAACAACCACAAGCTCAAAATGTTCCAACAGTTGTTCCATCCCCGAGCCCAACTCAAGAGAAGGCTTGATGTGCGAATGCATATACAGTCGTAGCCGTTTGAGAAGGCGTGCAAAATTGAGCAAGAATGGGGAGATTTGATTAACCAATGTCAAGTCCTATCTGACGGAGCTTAGATACAACCCCTTCCCCTGAAAACACACACACACGCTGGTCTCCCGTTGTGACCATTTTTCCCCATCATGCATCTCTGTGCAGTCAGACCATTGATTATTTTGTGCCACCAGGGCCACAATTATACGCCCCCCTCTCTGATTGTCCGAGTGTGACCTCCTCCCCCATGGGTTACTGCAGCCAGTGTTGCCAGCACTGCCACTATCTGGGTGGGGGCCTATTTCAACCATATTGATACATATACACATTTCATGTTCCTACTTGCCAATGTCTAATTTGTCTCAATAAATTTCATGATGTGTAGCCTAACATGAGCGATGACATGTCAAATCTGTGATTTAGTGCATTATTACGTTATAGGTAAGCCGCATCAATATTTGCAGCCGTAGGTGGTATTGATCTCTCTAGGAGCTGATCCATCGTCAGTATTGTGAAATAATTATAATATCTTAATTAAGGAAAGATTTGAACTGAGAAAGCTGATCTTCGGCCGTTGTAGGAAAGATGCATCGTTTAAAAACTCCCTGTGAGCCTAAATTCGCCATCGGGAAAACCGGGCCCTGGTCCGATGTGGTCCCTGGTCTAGACCAGGCGTACCTTTCTCTGGTCGCGGTGCGGCTGAGGCTTCCCGATTGGCTCTCGGTACAACTGCCGTCTCCTTATTGGCCCTCTGCGGCAGTGGTGCGTCCTTATTGGCTGGGGGCGGAAGCCCGGCGCTCTCGTCTGATAGAACGGCATCCAAGGCTCTCTGAGGGTCGAAGGCGCACCGCAAGGCAGCCTGGGTAAGGACTGACTCTGGCACGGCATCACCCAGCACCGCACGCATCTGGTCCAGACACGAGTACAACATGCCTGTGGAGACACACACATCGGACATGTTACAGCTGAAAGTCCCCTTGGTCTAGGGGGGTTGAGGTTGTGTGTGAGGGTGGAGGAGGTGGGGGAGGTGGGGTTAAGTGTACCTTGGTCCAGGGGGGTTGAGGGTGGGGGAGGTGGGGTTAAGTGTACCTTGGTCCAGGGGGGTTGAGGGTGGGGGAGGTTGGGTTAAGTGTACCTTGGTCCAGGGGGGTTGAGGGTGGGGGAGGTGGGGTTAAGTGTACCTTGGTCCAGGGGGGTTGAGGTTGTGTGTGAGGGTGGGGGAGGTGGGGTTAAGTGTACCTTGGTCCAGGGGGGTTGAGGTTGTGTGTGAGGGTGGGGGAGGTGGGGTTAAGTGTACCTTGGTCCAGGGGGGTTGAGGTTGTGTGTGAGGGTGGGGGAGGTGGGGTTAAGTGTACCTTGGTCCAGGGGGGTTGAGGGTGGGGGTGGTGGGGTTAAGTGTACCTTGGTCCAGGGGGGTTGAGGGTGGGGGAGGTGGGGTTAAGTGTACCTTGGTCCAGGGGGGTTGAGGGTGGGGGAGGTGGGATTAAGTGTACCTTGGTCCAGGGGGGTTGAGGTTGTGTGTGAGGGTGGGGGAGGTGGGGGAGGTGGGGTTAAGTGTACCTTGGTCCAGGGGGGTTGAGGTTGTGTGTGAGGGTGGGGGAGGTGGGGTTAAGTGTACCTTGGTCCAAGGGGGTTGAGGTTGTGTGTGAGGGTGGGGGAGGTGGGGTTAAGTGTACCTTGGTCTAGGGGGTTGAGGTTGTGTGTGAGGGTGGGGGAGGTGGGGTTAAGTGTACCTTGGTCTAGGGGGTTGAGGTTGTGTGTGAGGGTGGAGGTGGGGTTAAGTGTACCTTGGTCTAGGGGGTTGAGGTTGTGTGTGAGGGTGGGGGAGGTGGGGTTAAGTGTACCTTGGTCTAGGGGGGTTGAGGTTGTGTGTGAGGGTGGAGGTGGGGTTAAGTGTACCTTGGTCTAGGGGGTTGAGGTTGTGTGTGAGGGTGGGGGAGGTGGGGTTAAGTGTACCTTGGTCCAGGGGGGTTGAGGTTGTGTGTGAGGGTGGGGGAGGTGGGGGAGGTGGGGTTAAGTGTACCTTGGTCCAAGGGGGTTGAGGTTGTGTGTGAGGGTGGGGGAGGTGGGGTTAAGTGTACCTTGGTCTAGGGGGTTGAGGTTGTGTGTGAGGGTGGGGGAGGTGGGGTTAAGTGTACCTTGGTCTAGGGGGTTGAGGTTGTGTGTGAGGGTGGAGGTGGGGTTAAGTGTACCTTGGTCTAGGGGGTTGAGGTTGTGTGTGAGGGTGGGGGAGGTGGGGTTAAGTGTACCTTGGTCTAGGGGGGTTGAGGTTGTGTGTGAGGGTGGAGGTGGGGTTAAGTGTACCTTGGTCTAGGGGGTTGAGGTTGTGTGTGAGGGTGGGGGAGGTGGGGTTAAGTGTACCTTGGTCTAGGGGGTTGAGGTTGTGTGTGAGGGTGGGGGAGGTGGGGGAGGTGGGGTTAAGTGTACCTTGGTCCAGGGGGTTGAGGTTGTGTGTGAGGGTGGGGGAGGTGGGGTTAAGTGTACCTTGGTCTAGGGGGTTGAGGTTGTGTGTGAGGGTGGGGGAGGTGGGGTTAAGTGTACCTTGGTCTAGGGGGTTGAGGTTGTGTGTGAGGGTGGGGGAGGTGGGGGAGGTGGGGTTAAGTGTACCTTGGTCTAGGGGGTTGAGGTTGTGTGTGAGGGTGGGGGAGGTGGGTATGGCCTCCTCTTCCTCCATCTCCTCCTCCTCTAGGGGTGGTTCAACGTTGGGCCTCTCCTGCCTGCTGGAGTAGATGAACTGGGCCGCTATGGAGACCACAGAACACACACAACGGAACACTCAGGAGCCAATCACAGTGTTTGGCAATGTCAACAATGTGTCACATTCATGTTCTGACATTGTGGCCTTTCAGAGATAACCAGAGAGGACGATGTTACTTAAAGATGCACTATGTCAGAAGCTAGCAGATTCATTACATAGCAACAACAGCTGCAAATTCCAACAAAATTCCATCACGTTTTGAAGTTCACTTTCCTTGCTTTGTAGAACAACACTGAGTGCAGTATTTATTTAGCTTCATAGCACACACACGTTTGTTAGCACGTTTCTCACACTGGCTTTAGCCATGGAGGGAGCAGGCCTGCCAAGGCAACAGCAGGATGGTTGCCTAGCAATACGTGCCTCGGAGGGAGACAACGTCTTCATAGCACGACAAATTCCCATGTGTTGTGAATCTGTTCGGACCAAAACAACTAGCACGACAGCTAAAATGGCTTGAAAAAAAATAAGATTTAAGCTAACAGGCAGAAGTATCTAACAAAATAACAACATTGTCATTCACTAATCAAACTATTTACATATAATAGAAACGTTTGTGGACAATTCTTACTTACTCAACCTTGAATATCTGATCAGTCAATATGGAAGTGCTGTGTTGATGTTTAGTTTACATTATCATATCAAGGCAACTAAAAGAGTGCCTTCAGAAAGTATTCACACCCCTTAACTTTTTCCACATTTTGTTGTGTTACAGCCTGAATTTAAAATTGATTAAATTTAGATTATTTTGTTACTGGCCTACACAAAATACCCCATAATGTCAAAGTGGAATAATGTTTTTTATTTATTTATTTAACAATCTAATTAAATACGGAAAGCTGAAATTTTTTAAGTCAATAAGTATTCAACCCCTTTGTTATGGCAAGCCTAAAGTTCAGGAGTAAAAATGTGCTTAACAAGTCACATAATAAATTGCGTGCACTCACACTGTGTGCAATAATAGTGTTTAACATGATTTTTTAAATGATTGCCTCATCGCTGTACCCCACACATACAATAATCTGTAAGGTCCCTCCGTCAAGTCATTAAGGTTTCGAGGCTGACGTTTGGCAACTCAAACCTTCAGCTCCCTCCACAGATTTTCTATGGGATTAAGGTCTGGAGACTGGCTAGGCCACTCCAGGACCTTAATGTGCTTCTTCTTGAGCCACTCCTTTGTTGCCTTGGCCGTGTGTTTTGGGTCATTGTCATGCTGGATTACCCATCCATGACCCATTTTCAATGCCCTGGCTGAGGGAAGGAGGTTCTCACCTAAGATTTGACGGTACATGGCCCCGTCCATCGTCCCTTTGATGCGGTGAAGTTGTCCTGTCCCCTTAGCAGAAAAACACCCCCAAAGCATAATGTTTCCACCTCCATGTTTGACGGTGGGGATGGTGTTCTTGGGGTCATAGGCAGCATTCCTCCACCTCCAAACATGGCGAGTTGAGTTGAGCCAAATAGCTCAATTTTGGTCTCATCTGACCACAACACTTTCACCCAGTTCTCCTCTGAATCATTCAGATGTTCATTGGCAAACTTCAGACGGCCCTGTATATGTGCTTTCTTGAGCAGGGGGACCTTGCGGGCGCTGCAGGATTTCAGTCCTTCACGGCGTAGTGTGTTACCAATTGTTTTCTTGGTGACTATGGTCCCAGCTGCCTTGAGATCATTGACAAGATCATCCCGTGTAGTTCTGGGCTGATTCCTCACCGTTCTCATGATCATTGCAACTCCACGAGGTGAGATCTTGCATGGAGCCCCAGGCCGAGGGAGATTGACAGTTATTTTGTGTTTCTTCCATTTGCGAATAATCGCACCAACTGTTGTCACCTTCTCACCAAGCTGCCTGGCGATGGATTTGTAGCCCATTCCAGCCTTGTGTAGGTCTACAATCTTGTCCCTGACATCCTTGGAGAGCTCTTTGGTCTTGGCCATGGTGGAGAATTTGGAATCTGATTGATTGATTGCTTCTGTGGACAGGTGTCTTTTATACAGGTAACAAGCTGAGATTAGGAGCACTCCCTTTAAGAGTGTGCTCCTAATCTCAGCTCGTTACCTGTATAAAAGACACCTGGGAGACAGAAATCTTTCTGATTGAGAGGGGTCAAATACTTATTTCCCTCATTAAAATGCAAATCAATTCATAACATTTTTGACATGCGTTTTTCTGGATTTTTTTGTTGTTATTCTGTCTCTCACTGTTCAAATAAACCTACCATTAAAATTATAGACTGATCATTTCTTCGTCAGTGGGCAAACGTACAAAATCAGCAGGGGATCAAATACCTTTTTCCCTCCTGAGATGCCATTTCATACACACATTAGTCTAAGGCAGGGTTCCCCAACTGGCGGCAATTTGATTTGTCCCCTTAAATTCTGAGCAATATCCATAGCTCTCTTTTTCCATGTTATTTTTTGGGGGGATAAAAACAACTAAAACACACCAGCAAATCAGCTCCATGTGATATTACATTCTGGAAATCGGTCCCAAAGTATTCCCACGCATAATAGAGAGACATGTGATCGTATACAAAAGTAAGCAAGGTTTTGAAAAATGATTATGTTTTAGTCAAATATGATATCTGTTTGTGCTTCTTACGGATTTGATTTGATTTGACTTGACAGACCTGTAGCTGGGGAGATGCAGTAGTCCTCATCAACAGACTGTCCATACACGTCGTCATCATCAAGGTCTGCAGGAACGCCAGGGGAAGGGATGCAGTTAATAACAGGACAACACACACAGTATTAACACACAGAGGAAACACAGACACAGGTCTTTCTAATGGCTGCCTATCACCTGGCCTAGTCAGCAACTCTGCCTGGCTGGCTGGCAGCTTGTGTGAGCTTGGCATTTACTGGTGGACTGGATACACAACTGTATCTTTCAATAGGGAAACAATTACCTTACATTCAATAATGACTACACCGTAAAACTTCAACTAAACGCAGTCTCAAATAGCCGCCTCTCCCTTTTAATAGTCGGGCAACGTTTCAGTAACTAAACGCCCGTTTCTAAATTAAATTGTTTACAAGGCTACCGTGAATTACCATGAATTGTTTACGAGGTTCAATGTTTGATTTGTTACATTAAGTAATTCATTAATGACTCAAAAAAGTATGTCAATCATCCATTTTTAAATCTCCAGTAAGAAACTGCTAGCCAACTGGCAAGCACAACTTTGGGAGTCCAGATCCCTTGAAATGCTTAGTCAAAGAGGAGAATCATTATTCTGTCAAGGAATATCATTATTTAAAAATAAAATAAAAAATTGTAACACACTAAGAGAAAAGAAACATGACAGTGTAAATGATAACATTAGTACAGGAAATGAAGACATTTATTAAAATGCTGGAATTAAACAATTAACTACAGTGCCCTCGGAAAGTATTCAGACCCCTTGACTTTTTCCATATTTTGTTACGTTACAGCCTTATCCTAAAATTGATTAAATTGTTTTTTTTCTCCATCAATTTACACACAATATCCCATAATGACAAAGCAAAACAGGTTCAGACATTTTAGAAAATGTATTAAAAATAAAACTGAAATATGACATTTACATAAGTATTCAGACCCTTTACTCAGTACTTTGTTGAAGCACCTTTGGCAGCGATTACAGCCTCAAGTCTCCTTGGGTATGACGCTACAAGCTTGGCACACATGTATTTTGGGGAGGTTCTCCCATTCTTCTCTGCAGATTCTCTCAAGCTCTGTTAGGTTGGATGAGGAGCGTCGCTGCACAGCTATTTTCAGGTCTCTCCAGAGATGTTCGATCAGGTTCAAGTCCGGGCTCTGGCTGGGCCACTCAGTGACTTGTCCCGAAGCCACTCCTGCGTTGTCTTGGCTGTGTGCTTAGGGTCGTTGTCCTGTTGGAAGGTGAACCTTCGCCCCATTCTGAGGTCCTGAGCGCTTTGGAGCAGGTTTTCATCAAGGATCTGCACTTTGCGCCGTTCATATTTCCCTCGATCCTGACTAGTCTCCCAGTCCCTGCCGCTGAAAAACATCCCCACAGCTCTGTCAGAGTGACCATTGGGTTCTTGGTCACCTCCCTGACCAAGGCCCTTCTCCCCTGATTGCTCAGTTTGGCCGGGCGGCCAGCTCTAGGAAGAGTCTTGATGGTTCCAAACTTCTTCAATTTAAGAATGATGGAGGCCACTGCGTTCTTGGGGACCTTCAATGCTGCAGACATTTTTTGCTACCCTTCCCCAGATCTGTCTCGACATAATCCTGTCTCGGAGCTCTACGGACAGTTCCTTCGACCTAATGGCTTGGTTTTTGATCTGACATGCACTGTCAACTGTGGGATCTTATATAGACAGGTGTGTGCCTTTCCAAATCATGTCCAATCAATTGAATTTTCCACAGGTGGATTCCAATCAAGTTGTAGAAACAAACATCAAGGATGATCAATGGAAATAGGACGCACCTGAGCTCAATTTCGAGTCTCATTGCAAAGGGTCTGAATACTTATGTAAATAATGTTTTCTTTTTTTTGCAAACATTTCTAAAAACTGTTTTTACTTTGTCATGATGAGGTAATGTATGTAGATTGATGAGGAATTGTTTTTAATTTATCCATTTTAGAATAAGGCTGAAATGTAACAAAATGTGGAAAAAGGGAAGGGGTTTGAATACTTTCGGAATGTTCTGTATGTAACTTACTTTTTGGGCAACCAACCAAATACACATAGAAGTGTGAGTTATAGATATGTCATTCTAATTGAAAGCAAGTCTAAGAGAAGGAAGATCTGTTCTATGTGCACTATTTCTATGCTTCCAGTTCTTAAATTTCGTTTTTGCGTCTTTTACTTTAAGTTTTGTACACCAGCTCTAAACAGCTGAAAATACAATATTTTTGGTTATGGAAAATATATTTCTCAGCGGTTTAGATGGTTGAATGATTCTCTACATTATACTTGCTGGTTTTGCCACATTAAATGAAAGTAGTAGCAAACTATTCGAATTTTAGCAACCAGGAAATGGTGGAGCGATTTCTGTACAGTGAAGCTTTAAATCCACTTCATGTTTTGTTTCCTTGCCACGATATTAATGAGTATCGCGATACTGGTATATAACGATATGGTCCTCTGTAGCTCAGCTGGTAGAGCACGGCGCTTGTAACGCCAAGGTAGTGGGTTCGATCCCCGGGACCACCCATACACAAAAAATGTATGCACGCATGACTGTAAGTCGCTTTGGATAAAAGCGTCTGCTAAATGGCATATTATATTATTATTATTATTATATTATATTATTATTATTATATTATTATATTAATGAGTATCGCGATACTGGTATCTTACCGGCCAGCGTCAGTGGGTGGAACTTGAATAGCTAACTAGCTAGCTAGCTAAACAATAACATTGACACATGCCGGCGATAGAGTTGCCTTAGTTAAGTTAGCTAAATAGTTAGATACAGTTCTCTGAAATATACTCCGTTACCTTAATGTTACGGCCTGTGCCACCAATTGCAAGTGACAGCCCAAATAGGACACGACAGCAATAGGTTGATGCTTATCAAGCTAGCCGGCTAACGTTAGCTAGCTAAGTTTTGCCACATTCAACGTTTGCCACATCAACGTTAGCTAGCTAAGTTAGCTAGATAACAAGTTGGTTTAGTTCAGGCCTTGCATCGGAGGGTCAAAAAACCGCCACTAGCACTTTCACAGCAGAATCTAACCTTCATCATAGTTGTAGCCTCGGACATTTCTGTGCCGGGACATGTTGGTTTCTACTTCTCCTTTCGGCGGTTGTAACGCGTCATGTGTCCAAAGAAGAAGGGGCGAAGCGAGAGATTTTACTCCGCCCAAAATCTGTCCACGAAAATAAGCCGACGAAGTGACAAATATTTGTATGGAGGTCAATGATTTATTTTATTTTATTTGGTCAGCAAAAATATAATTGCTAATTTGCTACTTGAGAAAATGTGATCTAATATATGTTTCGTAATGGCTAGATTGTTACGAATGCACAGATATGAGTGGACGCACGTGGCATTTCAGCAATTTTTTGGCATGGACATTGCCTTTCCACCATTTTAAAGTATTCAACTGGGTGAGGATTCCTATGAGTTGGGAGCAATCAGCCTGTAAAGAAGAATCACATTTACTATTTTTTAAATGGAAATTGCCTCAATGGCGCTGCCCATGCTGTCATAGACCCTATAATGGTACAGATACAAAGATGAGTCCACTATCTATCTCTATGGCCTGTTGTTCACACGCTTATCTTCCCTCTCATTTGGCTAGAATGGTCCCACCTGATCTCGCCGCCTCCCACTTGCATTGTTAGAGGGGTGACTCGAATATCTTTAATATTAATAGACAATCTTTGATGCGTCTCACTTTCCGAGAGCCATATTTGCGTGTTGAATAGTGGCAGGACCCCCATTTTTTTTTGGTACCCCTACCCGAGTTATAACAAAATAAAACAATGTTTTTCGTTCTCCTTAGGTGAAATGGATGGTTGTGTAAAAATATTTTACTGCAAAAGTGATTAAATGTATAGATATTGTGACACCACTTTAACTAAAACAGTGCAGAATAACGCTTGGCTGGAGGGTGGTGGAATTCCACCAATCCAAAGAGAGGAATAGCCGTTGCGCTCTGTGGACAACGAATCCCATTATTAGGGCAAAGTCATAGGCATCTAGTCATTGGCCGTGTTCGAGTGCATCAAATCCATGAAGCATTGTGGGTAAATGGTGACTAACAGACTGATCTACAAATAATAATGAGTAGTTATATATGATGCAAGGTGATTCGTAGATCAGCCAGTCGGCAATCTTATGCACTGTCTAACAAGGCCATTATATCCAGTATCTCTGGCTAAATACACACTTCTGCACACAGACTCAGTGGAGTAGAGCACTCTACGGTTGAGCGGTACTAAACAAGACAGAAGTTAGCATGAGGCAGCTTGATCTACCATAGCTTGCTTGCTACGTGACATTGACATTTGTACTTTAACTATTTGCACATCGTTACAACACTGTATATAGACATAATATGACATTTTGAATGTCTATTCTTTTTAAACTTTTGTGAGTGTAATGTTTACTGTTCTTTTTTTGTTTAGTTTATTTCACTTTTGTTTATTATCTACTTCACTTGCTTTGGCAATGTTAACATACGTTTCCCATGCCAATGTTAACATACGTTTCCCATGCCAATGTTAACATACGTTTCCCATGCCAATGTTAACATACGTTTCCCATGCCAATGTTAACATACGTTTCCCATGCCAATGTTAACATACGTTTCCCATGCCAATGTTAACATACGTTTCCCATGCCAATGTTAACATACGTTTCCCATGCCAATGTTAACATACGTTTCCCATGCCAATGTTAACATACGTTTCCCATGCCAATGTTAACATACGTTTCCCATGCCAATGTTAACATACGTTTCCCATGCCAATGTTAACATACGTTTCCCATGCCAATGTTAACATACGTTTCCCATGCCAATGTTAACATACGTTTCCCATGCCAATGTTAACATACGTTTCCCATGCCAATGTTAACATACGTTTCCCATGCCAATGTTAACATACGTTTCCCATGCCAATGTTAACATACGTTTCCCATGCCAATGTTAACATACGTTTCCCATGCCAATGTTAACATACGTTTCCCATGCCAATGTTAACATACGTTTCCCATGCCAATGTTAACATACGTTTCCCATGCCAATGTTAACATACGTTTCCATGCCAATGTTAACATACGTTTCCCATGCCAATGTTAACATACGTTTCCCATGCCAATGTTAACATACGTTTCCCATGCCAATGTTAACATACGTTTCCCATGCCAATGTTAACATACGTTTCCCATGCCAATGTTAACATACGTTTCCCATGCCAATGTTAACATACGTTTCCCATGCCAATGTTAACATACGTTTCCCATGCCAATGTTAACATACGTTTCCCATGCCAATGTTAACATACGTTTCCCATGCCAATGTTAACATACGTTTCCCATGCCAATGTTAACATACGTTTCCCATGCCAATGTTAACATACGTTTCCCATGCCAATGTTAACATACGTTTCCCATGCCAATGTTAACATACGTTTCCCATGCCAATGTTAACATACGTTTCCCATGCCAATGTTAACATACGTTTCCCATGCCAATGTTAACATACGTTTCCCATGCCAATGTTAACATACGTTTCCCATGCCAATGTTAACATACGTTTCCCATGCCAATGTTAACATACGTTTCCCATGCCAATGTTAACATACGTTTCCCATGCCAATGTTAACATACGTTTCCCATGCCAATGTTAACATACGTTTCCATGCCAATGTTAACATACGTTTCCCATGCCAATGTTAACATACGTTTCCCATGCCAATGTTAACATACGTTTCCCATGCCAATGTTAACATACGTTTCCCATGCCAATGTTAACATACGTTTCCCATGCCAATGTTAACATACGTTTCCCATGCCAATGTTAACATACGTTTCCCATGCCAATGTTAACATACGTTTCCCATGCCAATGTTAACATACGTTTCCCATGCCAATGTTAACATACGTTTCCCATGCCAATGTTAACATACGTTTCCCATGCCAATGTTAACATACGTTTCCATGCCAATGTTAACATACGTTTCCCATGCCAATGTTAACATACGTTTCCCATGCCAATGTTAACATACGTTTCCCATGCCAATGTTAACATACGTTTCCCATGCCAATGTTAACATACGTTTCCCATGCCAATGTTAACATACGTTTCCCATGCCAATGTTAACATACGTTTCCCATGCCAATGTTAACATACGTTTCCCATGCCAATGTTAACATACGTTTCCCATGCCAATGTTAACATACGTTTCCCATGCCAATGTTAACATACGTTTCCATGCCAATGTTAACATACGTTTCCCATGCCAATGTTAACATACGTTTCCCATGCCAATGTTAACATACGTTTCCCATGCCAATGTTAACATACGTTTCCATGCCAATGTTAACATACGTTTCCCATGCCAATGTTAACATACGTTTCCCATGCCAATGTTAACATACGTTTCCCATGCCAATGTTAACATACGTTTCCCATGCCAATGTTAACATACGTTTCCCATGCCAATGTTAACATACGTTTCCCATGCCAATGTTAACATACGTTTCCATGCCAATGTTAACATACGTTTCCCATGCCAATGTTAACATACGTTTCCCATGCCAATGTTAACATACGTTTCCATGCCGATGTTAACATACGTTTCCCATGCCAATGTTAACATACGTTTCCATGCCGATGTTAACATACGTTTCCATGCCAATGTTAACATACGTTTCCCATGCCAATGTTAACATACGTTTCCCATGCCAATGTTAACATACGTTTCCCATGCCAATGTTAACATACGTTTCCATGCCGATGTTAACATACGTTTCCCATGCCAATGTTAACATACGTTTCCATGCCGATGTTAACATACGTTTCCATGCCAATGTTAATGGAAATGTGACTTCTAAACGCAGAACTAGGGTCAGTCACACTGCTCCAATCCTAACTGAAATCCAAAGCAAGGAGAAAGATATGATGATGATGATGATGATGACAATGGAGGAGGAGGAGGAGGAGGAGGAGGAGGAGGAGGATGAGATAACTGCTAAGTTACCACCACTGGATAACTAACTAGGCCTATATACAGTCGGAAGTTTACATACACTTAGGTTTGAGTCATTAAAACTCGTTTTTTTAACCACTCCACACATTTCATGTTAACAAACTATAGTTTTGGCAAGTCGGTTAGGAAAACTACTCTGTGCATAACACAAGTAATTTTTCCAACAATTGTTTACAGACAGATTATTTCACTTATAATTCACTGTATTACAATTCCAGTGGGTCAGAAGTTTACATACACTAAGTTGACTGTGCCTTTAAACAGCTTGGAAAATTCCAGAAAATGATGTCATGGCTTTAGAAGCTTCTGATAGGCTAATTGACATCATTTGAGTCAATTGGAGGTGTACCTGTGGATGTATTTCAAGGCCTACCTTCAAACTCAGTGCCTCTTTGCTTGAAATCATGGGAAAATGAAAAGAAATCAGCCAAGACCTCAGAAAAAAAAATTGTAGACCTCCACAAGTCTGGTTCATCCTTGGGAGCAATTTCCAAACGCCTGAAGGTACCACGTTTATCTGTACAAACAATAGTACGCAAGTATAAACACCATGGGACCACGCAGCTGTCAAACCGCTCAGGAAGGAGACGCGTTCTGTCTCCTAGAGATGAACGTACTTTGGTGCAAAAAGTGCAATTCAATCCCAGAACAACAGCAAAGGACCTTGTGAAGATGCTGGAGGAAACCGGTACAAAAGTATCTATATCCACAGTAAAACGAGTCCTATATCGACATAACCTGAAATGCTGCTCAGCAAGGAAGAAGCCACAGCTCCAAAACCGCCATAAAAAAGCCAGAATACGGTTTGCACCTGCACATGGGGGCAAATATCGTACTTTTTGGAATGTCCTCTGGTCTGACGAAACAAAAATAGAACTGTTTGGCCATAATGACCATCGTTATGTTTAGAGGAAAAAGAGGAAGGCTTGCAAGCCGAAGAACACCATCCCAACCATGAAGCATGGGGGTGGCAGTATCATGCTGTGGGGGTGCTTTGCTGCAGGAGGGACTGGTGCACTTCACAAAACAGATGGCATCATGAGGAAGGAAAATTGTGGATATATTGAAGCAACATCTCAAGACATCAGTCAGGAAGTTAAAGCTTGGTCGCAAATGGGTCTTCCAAATGGACAATGACCCCAAGCAAAGTTCCAAAGTTGTGCCAAAATTGCTTAAGGACAACAAAGTCAAGGTATTGGAGTGGCCATCACAATCCTATAGAACATTTGTGGGCAGAACTGAAAAAGCGTGTGCGAGCAAGGAGGCCTACAAACCTGACTCAGTTACACCAGCTCTGTCAGGAGGAATGGGCCAAAATTCACCCAACTTATTGTGGGAAGCTTGTGGAAGGCTACCCGAAACGTTTGACCCAAGTTAAACAATTTAAAGGCAATGCTACCAAATATTAATTGCGTATGTAAACTTCTGACCCACTGAGAATGTGATGAAAGAAATAAAAGCTGAAATAAATCATTCTCTCTACTATTATTCTGACATTTCACATTCTTAAAATAAAGTGGTGATCCTAACTGACCTAAGACAGGGAATTTTTACTAGGATTAAATGTCAGGAATTGTGAAAAACTGAGTTTAAATGTATTTGGCTAAGGTGTATGTAAACTTCCGACTTCAACTGTATATAGGTGATAGGGCCACACTGATAACTCGAGCTTGGTTCCCAAGTTTTCTAAACCATACCAAACCATCTTTGGTATAGTGTTGCCATAATATTTGAATTGAGGAAGTGTGATTGTAATCATTAGGATATTTTAGCGATCTGAAGTAAGTCCTAAATGCCTCCCAGCCCTCAGATGTCTGCATTGCACTTGAGATGGATGAGAAAGTAAAAATGATCATTTCCTAACTTTTAAGCAGTTGCTTGCTTTGCGATCTATTAACAGAAAGGAATGCATTAAATAGGCGCAATGTTTTTTACTGATGCATTTGGCGATATTAAATTCATACGCACGAAACATAAAAACAAAAGCGTTCACTGTAAAAGTTGACACATGTAGGCCATTCATACAGTATATAGGCTATGCGCAGCACTTCGTTCAGTGTATCCAATCAGTTATTGTTTTCTTTCTCAAACCGCGACCAAACTCAGACATTTCTCTCAGAACACAGGGATGTTGATTCACACGGGACTAGTATTATCAGAGGACCTTGGAGTTCGCCAAAAAAAACTGTAGGTTATTCTGGCTGGAATTGTTACTCTCCTGCCATGTAAAAATGACTGACATGGCAGAATCGGACTGGACAGAAATGACAGATGTGGTGTTTTGTGTTCGTGCCCATAACCCGACCTCCCCCAGTAAAACTAATCCCGTCCAAATGGGGTTTATGAGGATAATGCCCTTGTAGTGTAAGAGCTGTTTGAAAAGACCACCTGAAATCTCAGCTTGTTTGGCTGGGTGTTTATTTATTTTTTGGACTGCCTGTTAACATCACCAGGTGATATTAGTTGTTAGACCAATAACAAAGAGAGTTTGCCCTCCTCTCGGCCAATAACAGATCGTTTTCAGGTTACACATCCCTCCAATTAGGCCCCTCTCTCAGACCACTACCAGACAGTCCTTGCAAAATTCTTGCTTGAGAAATGTCATTTAGATAAGAAGCTATTTTTGTTTCTTTTTGACCATTTTATTTAAACAATCACAGTAAGGTACTTCATTGTTACCCAGAAATGATTTGATATTGAGATAAAAATGACTGCTTTGGATCTTTAAACCCTTCTATTTCAGAAATCATTAACATATCTGCCAAAGCCAACTACATGCAATGGATAATAATTAAGAGTTGAGTTATTGGTTTTTTTTTTTGCACACTTTTTTTTGCACAATATTGAGACAGGTTTTGAAAGTCAGGCTTAGGAACAATGACTCAAGAAATTAGATTTGGTCTAATGGGGTCGCAAGCTGTGCATGGAAAGTCTATGACAAGTCTATCACAACACCAATACCACACACACACACACATATACAAACAAAGCCTCCAACCCAGACCCACCTGCGTTCTAGACGTGTGTGCAGCCCCCCCCCCCACCCCCCCCCCACCCCTCCACAGACACACACCCTTCAAAGGTCAGCCCAGCCCTGTGAGCCAACCCTGACCACAACACAACACACACACACAACACCCAGGCAGAGACAGGGTTTCAGACGGACCCAGTGACATCATTTTTTCCATCACCGCTGGCTACACAAGTTGAGGGAGGGGGGGGGGGGGGGGTGCCATTCTCTGGTCTAAAGTAGTGCACTATATAGGGAATAGGGTGCCATTCTATGGTCTAAAGTAGTGCACTATATAGGGAATAGGGTGCCATTCTCTGGTCTAAAGTAGTGCACTATATAGGGAATAGGGTGCCATTCTCTGGTCTAAAGTAGTGCACTATATAGGGAATAGGGTGCCATTCTCTGGTCTAAAGTAGTGCACTATATAGGGAATAGGGTGCCATTCTCTGGTCTAAAGTAGTGCACTATATAGGGAATAGGGTGCCATTCTCTGGTCTAAAGTAGTGCACTATATAGGGAATAGGGTGCCATTCTCTGGTCTAAAGTAGTGCACTATATAGGGAATAGGGTGCCATTCTCTGGTCTAAAGTAGTGCACTATATAGGGAATAGGGTGCCATTCTCTGGTCTAAAGTAGTGCACTATATAGGGAATAGGGTGCCATTCTCTGGTCTAAAGTAGTGCACTATATAGGGAATAGGGTGCCATTCTCTGGTCTAAAGTAGTGCACTATATAGGGAATAGGGTGCCATTCTCTGGTCTAAAGTAGTGCACTATATAGGGAATAGGGTGCCATTCTCTGGTCTAAAGTAGTGCACTATATAGGGAATAGGGTGCCATTCTCTGGTCTAAAGTAGTGCACTATATAGGGAATAGGGTGCCATTCTCTGGTCTAAAGTAGTGCACTATATAGGGAATAGTGAGCCATTTGGGACAGACCTCCTTCTCTATCTAGGCCACTTTCTGCCAAACTGTCACCTGGAACATGAAGCCTGTTCATTGTAAAGGTCTCCAGGTTACCAGGTGTCTTCATACTGCTTTATATTTAGATATACAGGGTAGACGCTCAGACTGTCACCGTATCTGACAGGGCCATACAGGGTAGACTCTCAGACTGTCACTGTATCTGACAGGGTCATACAGGGTAGACTCTCAGACTGTCACTGTATCTGACAGGGTCATACAGGGTACGTTTACGTTTACGTCATTTAGCAGACGCTCTTATCCAGAGCGACTTACAAATTGGTGCATTCACCCTATAGCCAGTGGGTTAACCACTTTACAATATATATATATATTTTTTTTTGGGGGGGGGGGGGGGGGGGGGGTTGGGGGGGGGGGGGGGGGGGGGGTAGAAGGATCACTTTATCCTATCCCAGGTATTCCTTAAAGAGGTGGGGTTTCAAATGTCTCCGGAAGGTGGTGAGTGACTCCGCTGTCCTGGCGTCGTGAGGGTGCTTGTTCCACCATTGGGGTGCCAGAGCAGCGAACAGTTTTGACTGGGCTGAGCGGGAACTGTGCTTCCACAGAGGTAGGGGAGCCAGCAGGCCAGAGGTGGATGAACGCAATGCCCTCGTTTGGGTGTAGGGACTGATCAGAGCCTGAAGGTACAGAGGTGCCGTTCCCCTTACTGCTCCATAGGCAAGCACCATGGTCTTGTAACAGATGCGAGCTTCAACTGGAAGCCAGTGGAGTGTGCGGAGGAGGGGGGTGACGTGAGAGAACTTGGGAAGGTTGAACACCAGACGGGCTGCGGCATTCTGGATGAGTTGTAGGGGTTTAATGGCACAGGCAGGGAGCCCAGCCAACAGCGAGTTGCAGTAATCCAGACGGGAGATGACAAGTGCCTGGATTAGGACCTGTGCCGCTTCCTGTGTAAGGCAGGGTCGTACTCTCCGAATGTTGTAGAGCATGAACCTGCAGGATCGGGTCACCGCCTTGATGTTAGCGGAGAACGACAGGGTGTTGTCCAGGGTCACGCCAAGGCTCTTCGCACTCTGGGAGGAGGACACAACGGAGTTGTCAACCGTGATGGCGAGATCATGGAATGGGCAGTCCTTCCCCGGGAGGAAGAGCAGCTCCGTCTTGCCAGGGTTCAGCTTGAGGTGGTGATCCGTCATCCATACTGATATGTCGGCCAGACATGCAGAGATGCGATTCGCCACCTGGTTATCAGAAGGGGGAAAGGAGAAGATTAGTTGTGTATCGTCAGCGTAGCAATGATAGGAGAGGCCATGTGAGGATATGACAGAGCCAAGTGACTTGGTGTATAGGGAGAAAAGGAGAGGGCCTAGAACTGAGCCCTGGGGGACACCAGTGGTGAGAGCACGTGGTGCGGAGACAGCTTCTCGCCACGCCACTTGGTAGGAGCGACCGGTCAGGTAGGACGCAATCCAGGAGTGAGCCGCGCCGGAGATGCCCAGCTCGGAGAGGGTGGAGAGGAGGATCTGATGGTTCACAGTATCAAAGGCAGCAGACAGGTCTAGAAGGACAAGAGCAGAGGAGAGAGAGTTAGCTTTAGCAGTGCGGAGAGCCTCCGTGACACAGAGAAGAGCAGTCTCAGTTGAATGACCAGTCCTGAAACCTAGACTCTCAGACTGTCACTGTATCTGACAGGGTCATACAGGGTAGACTCTCAGACTGTCACCGTATCTGACAGGGTCATACAGGGTACGTTTACGTTTACGTCATTTAGCAGACGCTCTTATCCAGAGCGACTTACAAATTGGTGCATTCACCCTATAGCCAGTGGGTTAACCACTTTACAATATATATAAAAAAAAAATTTGGGGGGTGGGTGGGGGGGGGGGGTGGGGTAGAAGGATCACTTTATCCTATCCCAGGTATTCCTTAAAGAGGTGGGGTTTCAAATGTCTCCGGAAGGTGGTGAGTGACTCCGCTGTCCTGGCGTCGTGAGGGTGCTTGTTCCACCATTGGGGTGCCAGAGCAGCGAACAGTTTTGACTGGGCTGAGCGGGAGCTATGCTTCCGCAGAGGAAGGGGAGCCAGCAGGCCAGAGGTGGATGAACGCAATGCCCTCGTTTGGGTGTAGGGACTGATCAGAGCCTGAAGGTACGGAGGTGCCGTTCCCCTCACTGCTCCATAGGCAAGCACTATGGTCTTGTAACAGATGCGAGCTTCAACTGGAAGCCAGTGGAGTGTGCGGAGGAGGGGGGTGACGTGAGAGAACTTGGGAAGGTTGAACAGCAGACGGGCTGCGGCATTCTGGATGAGTTGTAGGGGTTTAATGGCACAGGCAGGGAGCCCAGCCAACAGCGAGTTGCAGTAATCCAGACGGGAGATGACAAGTGCCTGGATTAGGACCTGTGCCGCTTCCTGTGTAAGGCAGGGTCGTACTCTCCGAATGTTGTAGAGCATGAACCTGCAGGATCGGGTCACCGCCTTGATGTTAGCGGAGAACGACAGGGTGTTGTCCAGGGTCACGCCAAGGCTCTTCGCACTCTGGGAGGAGGACACAACGGAGTTGTCAACCGTGATGGCGAGATCATGGAATGGGCAGTCCTTCCCCGGGAGGAAGAGCAGCTCCGTCTTGCCAGGGTTCAGCTTGAGGTGGTGATCCGTCATCCATACTGATATGTCGGCCAGACATGCAGAGATGCGATTCGCCACCTGGTTATCAGAAGGGGGAAAGGAGAAGATTAGTTGTGTATCGTCAGCGTAGCAATGATAGGAGAGGCCATGTGAGGATATGACAGAGCCAAGTGACTTGGTGTATAGGGAGAAAAGGAGAGGGCCTAGAACTGAGCCCTGGGGGACACCAGTGGTGAGAGCACGTGGTGCGGAGACAGCTTCTCGCCACGCCACTTGGTAGGAGCGACCGGTCAGGTAGGACGCAATCCAGGAGTGAGCCGCGCCGGAGATGCCCAGCTCGGAGAGGGTGGAGAGGAGGATCTGATGGTTCACAGTATCAAAGGCAGCAGACAGGTCTAGAAGGACAAGAGCAGAGGAGAGAGAGTTAGCTTTAGCAGTGCGGAGAGCCTCCGTGACACAGAGAAGAGCAGTCTCAGTTGAATGACCAGTCCTGAAACCTAGACTCTCAGACTGTCACTGTATCTGACAGGGTCATACAGGGTAGACTCTCAGACTGTCACCGTAATTGACAGGGCCATACAGGGTAGACTCTCAGACTGTCACCGTAATTGACAGGGCCATACAGGGTAGACTCAGGTTTCATATACACTACAGATCTGCTGTTCACTGTATTCATCTATGACTGACTCTCATCTATGACTGACTCCCTACTCCCTAAATAGTGCGCTAGTTTTTTAAAGTCTATAGGGAATAGGGTGCCATTTGGGACACTGAAGAGAGATGGTGTGGAATAGGAGGATTGTGACAGAGTAAACAGAGAAAGGAGAGATCTGATCTGAAGTCATTCAGAGGTAAACACCTCGGGTGAGGGTGTCTCGCTGTGTGTGTGTGCGTGTGTGTGTGTGTGTGTGTGTGTGTGTGTGTGTGTGTGTGTGTGTGTGTGTGTGTGTGTGTGTGTGTATATTTTGATGAGGTGTGACACACACACACACACACAAATAGGGATCACACAGGTGACGGAGAGGGGAATCTCCCATGACGACAACAGGCGGCATCTGCATGGCAACAGAAAGTCTAGATATGACAACGGGGGGGGTATTGGTACATCTATTGGAGTTTTAAAATCATGATATAGCCTTTGATTCTTATAGAATATAACTTAGAAATGCCCCATGAGCTTAGTTCAACTGTGCTACCTCATCAGAACAGGTTTGTAGCTGTTTGAATTACATTATAGACTGAATTACAGAATGAATTACAGACTGAATTATAGACTGAATTACAGACTGAATTACAGACTGCATAACAGACTGCATAACAGACTGAATTACAGACTGAATTACAGACTGAATTATAGACTGAATTATAGACTGAATTACAGAATGAATTACAGACTGAATTATAGACTGAATTACAGACTGAATTACAGACTGAATTACAGACTGTATTATAGACTGAATTATAGACTGAATTACAGAATGAATTACAGACTGCATAACAGACTGAATTACAGACTGAATTACAGACTGAATTATAGACTGAATTATAGACTGAATTACAGAATGAATTACAGACTGCATAACAGACTGCATAACAGACTGAATTACAGACTGAATTACAGACTGAATTATAGACTGAATTATAGACTGAATTACAGAATGAATTACAGACTGAATTATAGACTGAATTACAGACTGAATTACAGACTGAATTATAGACTGAATTACAGAATGAATTACAGACTGCATAACAGACTGAATTACAGACTGAATTATAGACTGAATTATAGACTGAATTACAGAATGAATTACAGACTGCATAACAGACTGCATAACAGACTGAATTACAGACTGAATTACAGACTGAATTATAGACTGAATTATAGACTGAATTACAGACTGAATTACAGACTGTATTATAGACTGAAGGCTCTTCTGTACTGTACCAGTCTGGAAACCAACCAAACCTGCTCTCTGACTGAATCTCATCTGTTTTCCAACCAAACCTGCTCTCTGACTGAATCTCATCTGTTTTCCAACCAAACCTGCTCTCTGACTGAATCTCATCTGTTTTCCAACCAAACCTGCTCTCTGACTGAATCTCATCTGTTTTCCAACCAAACCTGCTCTCTGACTGAATCTCATCTGTTTTCCAACCAAACCTGCTCTCTGACTGAATCTCATCTGTTTTCCAACCAAACCTGCTCTCTGACTGAATCTCATCTGTTTTCCAACCAAACCTGCTCTCTGACTGAATCTCATCTGTTTTCCAACCAAACCTGCTCTCTGACTGAATCTCATCTGTTTTCCAACCAAACCTGCTCTCTGACTGAATCTCATCTGTTTTCCAACCAAACCTGCTCTCTGACTGAATCTCATCTGTTTTCCAACCAAACCTGCTCTCTGACTGAATCTCATCTGTTTTCCAACCAAACCTGCTCTCTGACTGAATCTCATCTGTTTTCCAACCAAACCTGCTCTCTGACTGAATCTCATCTGTTTTCCAACCAAACCTGCTCTCTGAGTGAATCTCATCTGTTTTCCAACCAAACCTGCTCTCTGACTGAATCTCATCTGTTTTCCAACCAAACCTGCTCTCTGACTGAATCTCATCTGTTTTCCAACCAAACCTGCTCTCTGACTGAATCTCTTCTGTTTTCCAAACCCACTTCACCCTTTGATGGTTTGACTTCAGATGATCCTCTACTAATCTAACATTGAGTCACAGAGTGTCAGTAGGCGGTAGTGTACTGTTGTCCTAACCCTACTTTACTGGCTTTTCTAAACTGGCACATCTTAGACAACTCTCCGCTGTTTGAGTTCCTCAAGCCTCCTCTCCTCTCCTCTCCTCTCCTCTCCTCTCCTCTCCTCTCCTCTCCTCTCCTCTCCTCTCCTCTCCTCTCCTCTCCTCTCCTCTCCTCTCCTCTCCTCTCCTCTCCTCTCCTCTCCTCTCCTCTCCTCTACTCTCCTCTCCTCTCCTCTCCTCTCCTCTCCTCTCCTCTCCTCTCCTCTCCTCTCCTCTCCTCTCCTCTCCTCTCCTCTCCTCTCCTCTCCTCTCTCTTCCTTCCTCCCAACCCCCCTCCCATCCACTCCTCACCCTACCCCACCCTATGACATATCTCACAGAAGCTTTGAAAGCCTGATTATACTCAAAATCTCAGGGCTAAGAAGTATTCAAATGACCCTACCTGAACACACAATGCTTTGCAAAGAGGGCTGCCTTGACAATGGCAGCACTAACCTTTCCAATCGCGCCCATGCAAATTACCCCATCCCACTGGCCAGGAGACAGACAGACAGACAGACAGACAGACAGACAGACAGGCTCTGAGCATGCCAGGGCAAAACGTTGTGGAACGTTCAGATAGAATGCCTCCCCGATGGCACCCTATTCCCTATATAGTGCACTACTTTAGACCAGAGAATGGCACCCTATTGCCTATATAGTGCACTACTTTAGACCAGAGAATGGTACCCTATTCCCTATATAGTGCACTACTTTAGACCAGAGAATGGTACCCTATTCCCTATATAGTGCACTACTTTAGACCAGAGAATGGCACCCTATTCCCTATATAGTGCACTACTTTAGACCAGAGAATGGCACCCTATTCCCTATACAGTGCACTACTTTAGACCAGAGAATGGCACCCTAATCCCTATGTAGTGCACTACTTTGACCAGAGAATGGCACCCTATTCCCTATATAGTGCACTACTTTGACCAGAGAATGGCACCCTATTCCCTATATAGTGCACTACTTTAGACCAGAGAATGGCACCCTATTCCCTATATAGTGCACTACTTTGACCAGAGAATGGCACCCTATTCCCTATATAGTGCACTACTTTAGACCAGATAATGGCACCCTATTCCCTATATAGTGCACTACTTTGACCAGAGAATGGCACCCTATTTCCTATATAGTGCACTACTTTGACCAGCGTTCATCCACCTCTGGCCTGCTGGCTCCCCTTCCTCTGCGGAAGCATAGTTCCCGCTCAGCCCAGTCAAAACTGTTCGCTGCTCTGGCACCCCAATGGTGGAACAAGCTCCCTCACGACGCCAGGACAGCGGAGTCACTCACCACCTTCCGGAGACATTTGAAACCCCACCTCTTTAAGGAATACCTGGGATAGGATAAAGTAATCCTTCTAACCCCCCCCCCCCCCCCCCCCAAATTGTAAAGTGTTTATCCCACTGGCTATAGGGTGAACGCACCAATTTGTGAGTCGCTCTGGCTAAGAGCGTCTGCTAAATGACGTTAATGTGCCCTTGAGCAAGGCACTTAACCCTAATTGCTCCTGTAAGTCGCTCTGGATAAGAGCGTCTGCTAAATGACTAAAATGTAAAATGTAAAATGAGAATGGCACCCTATTCCCTATATAGTGCACTACTTTGACCAGAGAATGGCACCCTATTCCCTATATAGTGCACTACTTTAGACCAGGGCTCATGGGGTGCCATTTGGGACACAATCATAGAACTATACCACATAGAACAAACATGCCTAAAATAAGGAATCCGGTCAGTTCTAGTCATGATATTTCTATCTGCAGCGTTCTGAAAGCGGCCTCGGTACTAATGTGGTAGATTTAACACCAGGTCTGCTCTGTCTCTGATCAGACCCACTGGAGCTGAGGGAGGTACCTCGGGAATGTGTGTGTGTGTGTGTGTGTGTGTGTGTGTGTGTGTGTGTGTGTGTGTGTGTATGTGTGTGTGTGTGTGTGAGAGAGAGAGAGCCAGAGAGAAAGTATGTGTGTGTGTATGTGTGTGTGAGTTAGTCAGGGATTTATCAAGATGTAGTTTTTACTACTGCCCTCTAGGGAAAAGAAAAACACCACACGTTGACTTTGGCCAATAGAAAGCCATGTCTGAGTGTCTCACAGCACATAGGTGCACTCAGGTGTGTGTGTGTGTGTGTGTGTGTGTGTGTGTGTGCGTGCTGCAGGGAAATGTATCCAGGCAACAGGTAGCTATCTTAAGATGAATGACCCAACTGTAAGTCGCTCTGGATAAGAGCATCTGCTAATTGACTCAAATTGTTAATGTATTGTAGGTACAGTATGAGTCAGACACTATGACACATGTTTTTATTCATTTACATCATTCTGATGAATTTTTTAATAAACAATATCCAAACAACACTTTATATGCTGGAGTGTAAGCAAAGGCCAAATAAAAGGTAAAATAGTTTAATTATATTTTCTTGTCTCAAACCAACCAAACCCATATAGTGTTTTAAAGATTTTCACTCCCTGAGTAATTTCAGGCCAAATGAGCAGCCTGCCAATACATAAAAAAAAATATATATATATAATATGAACGCTTCAATGTTTCAGTGTCCACTCCACGCCACGTGCAACAATACATTCTGGAGTGCCTCGCGGGGCTTTCTGTTGTGTTCCGTTCGGTGTGTTGACCCCCATCACGCGAGGATGAGTGACCGGGAACAATAGCGTGTTTTGGGGGTGACGGTAATTGTAAGTGACCGAGACAATACGGTAGCGTATCGGAAGAACAATAACTATGAGAACACATTTATACCAGTAAGTGTGACCATCGGACTCCTCCTCTCCTCTGGGCTAAACCGAAGGGAGCGGGCATGAGATTAGATCATGGTTATGTGGGTTTACAAAAACAAACTTGAGTTCTTGTTTTGTGTTTATGAGAAAAAACCGGTTGTCCCAGACTGGCTTGTTTTAATGGACCTGTAAAAAACACATATTTAGATAAAATAGTATCCACAGTGTGACATGAACATAACCCAAACACGTTGCCTGAGTGATAATGAGAAGATTGTGCTATCTAACGGGAATTAATAGAGCATGTCATTTCACCTAAAAGTGAAAGTGACATATTTATGGTGACATGAATGAATCATCTCTCATCATTAGGCTACAAGAGCACTCTCCTGCTGACACAAGGACACACAAAATGTACCACTGCTTTTCAAAAACTCACTCATTTTGATCAATACCGGATATGAATTGGCTACAATAGCCTAGTTAGGAATAGGCAACTGTGATCTTAAAGTTACATAATTATAGACTTGAATGAATAACCTGTCATTACAAGAGCACTTTCCCTGTTGACATTAGACACAAAGAATCGACCACTGCTGTTTACAAAACGTACTAATCATTTCAGGGCCTTAGCCCATCAATAGCCTAGGAATAGGCTACGATCATAAAGTGACAAATTGAGTGACTTGAATTAATCATCTCACGTTACAAAAGCACTTTTACTCTTCATTAAGACACATCTCCTTTTTTTTTTTTTTTTGTACCACTGCTGTTCAAAAAACCTCACTGGGCCTAACCATTTCAGGCGTCATCAATACGCGAAATCGATATGAATAGAGGTAGTAGCCTACTTCAGTAACACGGCCATAATACAATAACTGTAGTAAGCTAGTATTCAACAACAGCAGCCCAGCAACAGGTAGAGAGGGAGAAATAAACCAACATGCCACCTCGCTTCACCTCGCGGTCATCTCCACTCTATGCCAAAAACATTAATTCCACAACTGTTTACTTTGTCCTCAGATACAATAACCCCCTCCCCTCACTTCATTCCTTTTTTTTTTTTCACCAAGAAAAAACGAGAAGTAACCTCTTGAAAAGTAGCGAGAGAGTTTAGCGCGGAAAGGGTGAGGAATAAGCGCCTAGGTCGGGGCGGGTTGCAGGAGGAGGGAGGGAGGGAGGGAGGGAGGGAGAGAGGGAGGGAGGGAGGGAGGGAGGGAGAGAGGGAGGGAGGGAGGGAGGGAGGAGGGGCTACAGCGGGACTCGTGGCTCTCTGCTCTGTTTACAAGCCTGCATGATCCTTCACTCTTTTAATGTCAACCTGTTCCTTCTTCCTCGGCAGACAGGAGAGACAGTCAGAACAGAACGGCACCGCGGAGCTCAGAGAGGAGACGGACACATAGTTGCTCTCTACAGAAACTATCCTTCGCATGGCTAGGCGGCCAATACACAGGTAGAATAACTACAAATACTAGTAGCTGCTATCTGGGCTTTTGGATGGACTATCATTTCATTTAACTCTGTCTCTCATTCTGAACAACTGCGTTAAAATTATGTTTCAATTTCCTGCATGTGGATTGTTGTGGTTGGAGTTAGAAGTTGTTTTTAAGACGTTATATTGCCTAGGCTAGGCTGTTTGTTTTTTTCCAAACTGCGTTGATAACGGAGTTATTTGGTGCTGCTGAGAGAGATAGATTTTATTTGTGAGAGGATCTGTAGTTTTGTTCTGTCTTGCTCAGATAACAGGTGCTGGTCGCTGCGCTAGTTTGATGGCACTCTCTCTCTCTGTTTCTCTCTCTCACTCTATTTCTCTCTCTCACTCTTTCTATCTCTCTTTTTTTTCTCTCTCCCTCTCCCTCCCTCTCTCGCCCTCTCTCTCATTTCACACACCTCTGATCTCATGAATTCCGTGAGGCAGGTGCTAATTCAGGTGTCTGCCTCGGTGCCAACCCGGCCCCGTGCGTAATGTTGTTGGATTCTTATAAAATGTACTATTGGTGTGTTGAATATTAGGGTGACCAATGCAGTGACGCAATGTAGCCAAGTGTTTTAGGATACAGTGAGTGGAGCATTGGTAAAATAAGGCTGGTTGGCTTGGCGGCTGTATGAGACCCTGTGCTTGTAATAGGCTAAGGAAAGCATACAAGGTGCTTGTCCTGTAATATAGATTAGTGCATAGCCTCGGGAAGTTGGGGTTCTGAGGGTGCAGCAACCCCTGAAGAGTCAGAATAAAAAAAAATTAAATAAAAAAAAGACCCCCCAAAAATATTAACGAAAGTAATGTACTGGGCCTTTAAAATACCTGTATTAGCAGACTGATACAGCCATCTGCAGAGCGGGCAAAATCCCCCCCCCCCCCCCCCCTCCCTCTGCTGTTGAAGAAAAAAATTGCAGCACCCCCACACCAAAACTACTTCCCGTGGCTATGGATGAAATCGTTTTCAAACAGGGGGAATAGTTAACTATTATTATTGAGAATGTTGTGACGTCTAAGCTACTCATGCTTTTACCAATATGATGCAACTGAAAGGCTATGTTAGACTATGATAGACTATGTTAGACTATGTTAGACTATTTTAGAATATGTTAGAATATGTTAGACTATGTTAGAATATGTTAGAATATGTTAGACTATGTTAGAATATGTTAGAGTATGTTAGAATATGTTAGACTATGTTAGAATATGTTAGAGTATGTTAGAATATGTTAGACTATGTTAGAATATGTTAGAGTATGTTAGAATATGTTAGAATATGTTAGAATATGTTAGACTATGTTAGACTATTTTAGAATATGTTAGAATATGTTAGAATATGTTAGACTATGTTAGAATATGTTAGAATATGTTAGACTATGTTAGAATATGTTAGAGTATGTTAGAATATGTTAGACTATGTTAGAATATGTTAGAGTATGTTAGAATATGTTAGACTATGTTAGAATATGTTAGAGTATGTTAGAATATGTTAGACTATGTTAGAATATGTTAGAGTATGTTAGAATATGATGGAATATGTTAGACTATGTTAGAATATGTTAGAATATGTTAGACTATGTGGTGAATGCCTGAAACAAAGTTGCAACAAAAAGAACAGGAGGATCATTTGGAAGAAATACAGTTGAACACAAATTTCTTATTATTACATTTACATTTTAGTCATTTAGCAGACGCTCTTATCCAGAGCGACTTACAGTTAGTGAGTGCATACATGTTTTTTTGTTTTTTTTGTTTTTTTCATACTGGCCCCCCATGGGAAACGAACCCACATCCCTGCCGGCCAAACCCTCCCCTACCTTGGACGACGCTGGACCAATTGTGCGCCGCCCATGGGTCTCCCGGTCGCGGCCGGCTGCGACAGAGCCTGGACTCAAACCAGGATCTCTAGTGGCACAGCTAGCACTGCAATGCACTGCCTTAGACCACTGCGCCACTCGGGAGTGATGCCATATAGCCATCAGCTCCCTCATATAGCCATCAGCTCACTCATATAGTCAGTCATCCTCATATAGTCATCAGCTCCCTCATATAGTCATCAGCTCCCTCATATAGTCATCAGCTCCCTCATATAGTCATCAGCTCCCTCATATAGTCATCAGCTCCCTCATATAGCCATCAGCTCCCTCATATAGTCAGTCATCCTCATATAGTCATCAGCTCCCTCATATAGTCAGTCATCCTCATATAGTCATCAGCTCCCTCATATAGTCAGTCATCCTCATATAGCCATCAGCTCCCTCATATAGTCAGTCATCCTCATATAGTCATCAGCTCCCTCATATAGTCATCAGCTCACTCATATAGTCAGTCATCCTCATATAGTCATCAGCTCCCTCATATAGTCAGTCATCCTCATATAGTCATCAGCTCCCTCATATAGCCATCAGCTCCCTCATATAGTCAGTCATCCTCATATAGTCATCAGCTCCTTCATATTGTCATCAGCTCCCTCATATAGTCATCAGCTCACTCATATAGCCATCAGCTCCCTCATATAGTCAGTCATCCTCATATAGTCATCAGCTCCTTCATATACTCATCAGCTCCCTCATATAGTCATCAGCTCACTCATATAGCCATCAGCTCCCTCATATAGTCAGTCATCCTCATATAGCCATCAGCTCACTCATATAGTCAGTCATCCTCATATAGTCATCAGCTCCCTCATATAGTCAGTCATCCTCATATAGCCATCAGCTCCCTCATATAGTCAGTCATCCTCATATAGTCATCAGCTCCCTCATATAGTCAGTCATCCTCATATAGTCATCAGCTTACTCATATAGCCATCAGCTCACTCATATAGTCAGTCATCCTCATATAGTCATCAGCTCCCTCATATAGCCATCAGCTCCCTCATATAGTCATCAGCTCCCTCATATAGTCATCAGCTCCCTCATATAGTCAGTCATCCCCATATAGCCATCAGCTCCCTCATATAGTCAGTCATCCTCATATAGCCATCAGCTCCCTCATATAGTCAGTCATCCTCATATAGTCATCAGCTCCCTCATATAGTCATCAGCTCCCTCATATAGTCATCAGCTCCCTCATATAGTCATCAGCTCCCTCATATAGCCATCAGCTCCCTCATATAGTCAGTCATCCTCATATAGTCATCAGCTCCCTCATATAGCCATCAGCTCCCTCATATAGTCAGTCATCCTCATATAGTCATCAGCTCCCTCATATAGTCATCAGCTCCCTCATATAGCCATCAGCTCCCTCATATAGTCAGTCATCCTCATATAGTCATCAGCTCCCTCATATAGCCATCAGCTCCCTCATATAGTCAGTCATCCTCATATAGTCATCAGCTCCCTCATATAGTCAGTCATCCTCATATAGTCATCAGCTCCCTCATATAGTCAGTCATCCTCATATAGCCATCAGCTCCCTCATATAGTCAGTCATCCTCATATAGTCATCAGCTCCCTCATATAGTCATCAGCTCACTCATATAGTCAGTCATCCTCATATAGTCATCAGCTCCCTCATATAGTCAGTCATCCTCATATAGTCATCAGCTCCCTCATATAGCCATCAGCTCCCTCATATAGTCAGTCATCCTCATATAGTCATCAGCTCCTTCATATTGTCATCAGCTCCCTCATATAGTCATCAGCTCACTCATATAGCCATCAGCTCCCTCATATAGTCAGTCATCCTCATATAGTCATCAGCTCCTTCATATACTCATCAGCTCCCTCATATAGTCATCAGCTCACTCATATAGCCATCAGCTCCCTCATATAGTCAGTCATCCTCATATAGCCATCAGCTCACTCATATAGTCAGTCATCCTCATATAGTCATCAGCTCCCTCATATAGTCAGTCATCCTCATATAGCCATCAGCTCCCTCATATAGTCAGTCATCCTCATATAGTCATCAGCTCCCTCATATAGTCAGTCATCCTCATATAGTCATCAGCTCACTCATATAGCCATCAGCTCACTCATATAGTCAGTCATCCTCATATAGTCATCAGCTCACTCATATAGTCATCAGCTCACTCATATAGTCAGTCATCCTCATATAGTCATCAGTTCCCTCATATAGTCAGTCATCATATAGTCATCAGCTCCCTCATATAGTCATCAGCTCCCTCATATAGTCATCAGCTCACTCATATAGTCATCAGCTCCCTCATATAGTCATCAGCTCCCTCATATAGTCATCAGCTCCCTCATATAGTCATCAGCTCACTCATATAGTCATCAGCTCCCTCATATAGTCATCAGCTCACTCATATAGTCATCAGCTCCCTCATATAGTCATCAGCTCCCTCATATAGTCATCAGCTCCCTCATATAGTCATCAGCTCACTCATATAGTCATCAGCTCCCTCATATAGTCATCAGCTCACTCATATAGTCAGTCATCCTCATATAGTCATCAGCTCCCTCATATAGTCATCAGCTCCCTCATATAGTCATCAGCTCCCTCATATAGTCATCAGCTCACTCATATAGTCATCAGCTCACTCATATAGTCAGTCATCCTCATATAGTCATCAGCTCCCTCATATAGTCATCAGCTCCCTCATATAGTCATCAGCTCCCTCATATAGCCATCAGCTCCCTCATATAGTCAGTCATCCTCATATAGTCATCAGCTCCCTCATATAGCCATCAGCTCCCTCATACAGCCATCATCTCCCTCATATAGTCAGTCATCCTCATATAGCCATCAGCTCCCTCATATAGTCATCAGCTCCCTCATATAGTCATCAGCTCCCTCATACAGCCATCAGCTCCCTCATATAGTCAGTCATCCTCATATAGCCATCAGCTCCCTCATATAGTCATCAGCTCCCTCATATAGTCATCAGCTCCCTCATATAGTCATCAGCTCCCTCATATAGCCATCAGCTCCCTCATATAGTCATCAGCTCCCTCATATAGTCATCAGCTCCCTCATATAGTCATCAGCTCCCTCATATAGTCATCAGCTCCCTCATATAGTCATCAGCTCCCTCATATAGTCATCAGCTCCCTCATATAGTCATCAGCTCCCTCATATAGTCAGTCATCCTCATGCGTCATTAGTCTAAAGGCGTGAGCTGAGGGTCCCTTCCTTGTTCACTGCAGCGTGGTGACATTGTGATGTTAATGAAGTTATGATAATACTACAGAGCTCAATTTCAACATAATATATGTGTGTTGTTGTTGTTCACTTTTGAGATTGAGAAATGAATTCAGACTTATTTGTCTCTGTGGCCATATAGGCTATGACTCATCTCAGGAATAGGTTATTTCGTTTGCATGTCAATGGTTAGGCCTATTATGTTTAGCCTTGTTAACGGTTTTTAACAAACATCTACCTATTTTAAATCATGGGATTTCATAGATTTCTTTCTTCTCCTTTCTATATATTGATGACTTGTGAGTTTCATCATAGGCCTACAGTATTGACGACTTGATAAAATGATCAAATCATTTGAGAAAATGATGTGAGTGGTAGCCTGTTACCCTTGACTATTTAACATATATCTCCGTTCCAGATGAATTAACCTAAACTTGTTTTTTTTTAAACAATTATGCCCAGCATATATTATAATTTACCAGCAGATATTATAATTTACCAGCAGATATTATAATTTACAAGGGAGCTTTTGTTCTATTTTCTATCTATTGGGGTAAAGGCTTGTTGTTAAGGAAGATGATATACAATAGAAGCTATCTTCTTAAACCCCCATCATGCCATGGGTTACTGTTCTCCTATATACTGTATTAAACCCCCATCATGCCATGGGTTACTGTTCTCCTATATGCTGTATTAAACCCCCACCATGCCATGGGTTACTGTTCTCCTATATGCTGTATTAAACCCCCATCATGCCATGGGTTACTGTTCTCCTATATGCTGTATTAAACCCCCATCATGCCATGGGTTACTGTTCTCCTATATGCTGTATTAAACCCCCATCATGCCATGGGTTACTGTTCTCCTATATACTGTATTAAACCCCCATCATGCCATGGGTTACTGTTCTCCTATATACTGTATTAAACCCCCATCATGCCATGGGTTACTGTTCTCCTATATACTGTATTAAACCCCCATCATGCCATGGGTTACTGTTCTCCTATATACTGTATTAAACCCCCATCATGCCATGGGTTACTGTTCTCCTATATACTGTATTAAACCCCCATCATGCCATGGGTTACTGTTCTCCTATATACTGTATTAAACCCCCATCATGCCATGGGTTACTGTTCTCCTATATACTGTATTAAACCCCCATCATGCCATGGGTTACTGTTCTCCTATATACTGTATTAAACCCCCATCATGCCATGGGTTACTGTTCTCCTATATACTGTCACTTAAAGGAGTCTCTCTGGTTTCCACCTTGTTCTGGCCTCTGATTGGCTCTGGGGTGGAGGTGATATTGTTTATCTGTGTGTGTGTGTGTGAGTGTGTGTGTGTGTGTTTGGCTAGGTGTGCTGACCGTGTGTGTGTGTGTGTTTGGCTAGGTGTGCTGACCGTGTGTGTGTGTGTGTGTGTGTGTGTGTGTGTGTGTTTGGCTAGGTGTGCTGACCGTGTGTGTGTGTGTGTGTGTGTGAGTGTGTGTGTGTGTGTGTGTGTTTGGCTAGGTGTGCTGACCGTGTGTGTGTGTGTGTGTGTGTGTGTGTGTGTGTGTGTGTGTGTGTGTGTGTGTGTGTTTGGCTAGGTGTGCTGACCGTGTGTGTGTGTGTGTGTGTGTGTGTGTGTGTGTGTGTGTTTGGCTAGGTGTGCTGACCGTGTGTGTGTGTGTGTGTGTGTGAGTGTGTGTGTGTGTGTGTTTGGCTAGGTGTGCTGACCGTGTGTGTGTGTGTGTGTGTGTGTGTGTGTGTGTGTGTGTGTGTGTGTGTGTGTGTTTGGCTAGGTGTGCTGACCGTGTGTGTGTGTGTGTGTGTGTGTGTGTGTTTGTGTGTGTGTTTGGCTAGGTGTGCTGACCGTGTGTGTGTGTGTGTGTGTGTGTGTGTGTGTGTGTGTGTGTGTTTGGCTAGGTGTGCTGACCGTGTGTGTGTGTGTGTGTGTGTGTGTGTGTGTGTGTGTGTGTGTGTTTGGCTAGGTGTGCTGACCGTGTGTGTGTGTGTGTGTGTGTGTGTGTGTGTGTGTGTGTTTGGCTAGGTGTGCTGACCGTGTGTGTGTGTGTGTGTGTGTGTGTGTGTGTGTGTGTGTGTGTGTGTTTGGCTAGGTGTGCTGACCGTGTGTGTGTGTGTGTGTGTGTGTGTGTGTGTGTGTGTGTGTGTGTGTGTTTGGCTAGGTGTGCTGACCGTGTGTGTGTGTGCTCTGATAGTGCCTGATGCAGGTCTGAACACGCCAGGACCA